>JARFJB010001998.1:287500-530000 GCA_036346205.1 Vesta saturnalis
AGTATAATCGTCACATGGGCGGAGTCGACCTACTGGACGATATAAAATAAAATGAGGACTCATAAATGGTATATGCGGCTATTTTACCATTTAATTAACATCACCATTATAAATGCCTGGATGCTATATCGTCGTAACAACGCCGGTAAACAAGAGAAACTGTTGACTTTACCAGAATTTCGAACTGATATAGCGAGAACACTGATATCAATAGGCGAACCAACTTCAGTGAAAAGAGGACGACCGTCTAGTTTACAAAGTACCATAGAAATTAAACGAAAAAAGACTACTTCACTACCAGTGCCTCCTCAAGATGTTCGTTTGGACCTTACAAATCATTTCCCAATTTGGAACAACTTAAGATTACGTTGCAAGAAACCAAACTGCAGTTCCCAAACGTACGTGGTGTGTGAGAAATGTTCTGCAGCCTTGTGCTTCAATAAACACAAAAACTGCTTCAGTGAATTTCATAAAGCATGATATTTTATTTTCATACCACTAGTAATGCTGAAGTTGCCATGTGCGCAATGATGCATTTATGAATCATTAGTTTTTTTTCAAAATATAACCAAAAATAAAGACATTAATTATTTTAGATATTTTTTTGAGGTTTCTTACCATGTTCTAAAGTTAAAATAAAAAAATCATTATGATAAGGTTAATTATTTTCGATCGGTAAAAAAAAGACAATCTTGTAACGGCTTTCTTAAATAATAATACTCTCGCGGTTTTTAGTCACTACTCTAGTCACAATGTCCAATCCCGGGTGAAGCATGACAACCTTTCCTAATGGCCATAATAATAGCGGAGTAGCTTCTCCCGTTATTAACACCATCTCCCCGCCATAATTTCCGCGTTAGTCTTACGCCATTTGTTTTCTCGCTTGCAATGTATGTATGTATTTGTCGGCCCATTGTTGGAAGATTTGTTCAAGCCTGGTGTAGTGCGTTAACCGATTACTTAGAGTGTAGGTCCCGTTTTCTTACGGAAACAATTTTTCATAATTCTTTTGGCCGATTTGACTGTGGCCTTATGAAGCCCTCTAAAATGAGGTGAATTGATCGGCATGAATTTGCAATTAATAGTGTTTATTGCAAAGTATTCAGTAAAGTTAGAATCACATAAGTTAATAATACGCTTTAATTCTCTATTTGTGTCGTTATCTAAATACATTGACTTTTAAACGCATTCAAAGAAGTTAAGCAAGATAAATTTCTAGGTGTATAGCCTTTGTGGAGAAGCATAAGAATGTATATAAATAGGCTTTTATACCGATTTCTCGTCTTTCCATCTTTAATTAAAAAAGGACCTACATAATCAACAGCTGTGTGCCAAAACGGCCTTCATAGTTGAACTCGGTCAACTGGCACGTCTCCCATTAATGAAGCTGTGAAATTACTTGAAAGATATCGCGCGCACTTCATCCATTTATGAATTACTCTTTTGACAGTACTCCACCCGTGAACTGGCCAAAATTGTTTACGCACCATCGCTAATGTACCCTCTATACCGATATGTATGTTTTGTTTATGCCCAAGATTCTATGATTAAATGTGTGAAATGACTATTTGAAGGCAATATAATGCAAATTTATTTAACCTACATCCCACGCGCAATAATCCGGCTTTATCGATAAATGGGTTTAATGTTAAAATCTTGCTACTTGTCTGCACTGATTTGTATGATCTTAACACTCATTTCTTGAGTAAAATATTGAGTTTGAGCTAACACCGTGAGCTTTTGCATTACATAACTTAACTTTACTGAACGTAGTTGTCCTAAATTTTTATTCCTTTTATCGTTACTTACATTATTATTAATTTTCTACTTTGATAGTAAGTAATGAACTCTGTACAGTGTGTCTCGATTTCGTTGTTTTAGTTGTTTTTTGAAGGTATCTTTGTTATTATCAAATATAGAAGTTTGCCGTTTTTACATTCACGTACTACTTTGTTGACCTAGATTTGATGGCAAAATCGAAAATGTAGTATCTTCGTTTGTTTTCGACATATAGCCAAACGCTCATATTTCTACAGTCTTTGCAAGGTCTTATAGCTCGCTTAACATCATTATGTTGATATATTTCGTCAACGGTACTTATATATTGCGAAGAACTGAATTCAGTGCCGTACTTGGAATTTTTCTAGGGGGTGCGGTTATTGAGTAATAATATCCATGCATTTTTTTTTAAATGGGAATCGCAGTTGGAGCACCCATCAGCTGCAGTTCTTTCTTAGCTTTTCAAAAATATAAATATAGACATCCCTGAAAAACATCTTCCAAATGTTTTTTCAACAAGGCTGTGCCTCAGCCCATAATTCTTTGGTAGTGAGGAATTACTTAGAAAACCGTTTCCCAAATCGTTGGATTGCAACATTTGGTTCGGTGTTATGACCACCACGACCTCCAGATCTGTCAATACTGGATTTCTTCCTATGGGGTTTCTGAAAAACATAATTTATCAAAACCGTCATAATACCGAACCAAATGTGGTAATCCAACGATTTGGGAAACGGTTTTCTAAGTTTAGAAGGGGCTGGGGCACCGTCTTGTTGAAAAAAATATCTGGAAGATGTTTTTCAGGAACATCTATTTATATTTTTGAAAAGCTAAAAAAGAACTTCATCTGATGGTTGCCAAGCCAACTGTGATTCCCATTTAAAAAAATGCAAATTTATATTGTTACTCAATAACGGCACCCCCTAGAGAAATTCTAAGTACGCCACCGAATTCGGCACTTCGCAATATATAAGTACTGTTGACGAAATATATCAGTAAAATAGTATTAAGCGAGGTATTAGAACCTTGAAAAAAGTATAGAAATATCCACGTTTCGCTATAAGTCGAAAACAAAAGAAGGCACTAAATTGTCGATTTTTCCATGAAATCTACGTCAAGCTAGTACGTGAATGTAAAAACTGCAAACTTCTATCTTTCATAATAACAACGATATCTTTAAAAAAACAACCAAAACGACGAAATCGAGACCCACGATACCTACATTCATTAAATGACACCTGTTGCTTTTGAAGCGATTCAAACAACACTGTGATCACAAACAATGGTCAACCACGGGTTAATTGACAGAATTACCTCTACATGCCAGGAAAACTTGTGAGTAATTGACAGTTAAAAGTTGCAATTACCCATAATTGCCAGTTAAAAGTGACAATTAGCCAAATTGCCATTTAAAAGTGGCAAATAGCATAATTGCCAATTAAAAGTGACAATTAGCCTAATTGTCATTTAAAAGTTGCAATTAGTGCTAACTGCAAGTTAAAAATGACAATTAGTACTAATTTCCAGTTAAAAGTTTGCATTTTGTCCTAATTGCTAGTTAAAAGTAGCAATTAGTCCTAACTGCAAGTTGAAAGTGGCAATTATAAAAGTAAAGTAACTTATGGCCCTTCGTAGTTCATAAAAATTTTAACGTCATTAAATAAAATCACTGTAAAGTTAAGTCAAGTACACGTGAAATAATAAGTAACATGTAGCCTTTGTTACATTTGCTTATTGCCAACATTTTAAGAATTAAAAAAGTAATGGAGAGTCCTCGAGTTAAAAGACAGAGGAATATGTAAAATACCTTGAATAGATTTTAACTTTTCAATAAATGTTATTTAACTTTGTAAAACAAGCCTGAGGGAAATACTATTTGCACGTAACTTGTTATTAAAAGAAACACCTTCAACTGCAGGTTTTAAATTTGCGGCACCTAATACAGTAATTGTGCACTAGCATACTACAAAGTATTCAGGAACGCTTTAAATTTTTCAACCAATCCAAAAATAAGCAAAAATTAATTACATGGTATTGATATAAATTTTATAGGTAGATTATAACTCCAAGTCGCAAATGTAATCGTAAGATATTGGTCTAATCGTACCCAGATAGGAATTCACCGTAGTCAAGCGGTCAAAACTACAAGGGTGAAGAAGGAGCATAATAATTAAGTCAATTGGGCTGTAGTCGTAATTATCGGTCTGTACAATTTAATTTAAATTCAAATGATCGTGATAAAACTGATTACGATGTATGCTTTGCTATCATTTCCTTTAGTACGTGTACGTAATGTAAACTTTAGATGTGTAAATTATTTTAGTGCAGTTAATAAAGATACTGAATAGAATGTAGCAATAACCAAATGTAAACAACACAAAATTATTTTATTTCGATCACTGGAATTCAAAACAAACAATTTTTATTTGTTCTAAGCATGATCATAATCATTTGATTAATGAATAATTGGATTATGTATTAAACATTAATAAAAAACAAAATTGAATGTGACGTGTTAAATATCACACATTAACGAGATTGTGTTTTTATATATGGAAAATAATCTAGTGGTACTATCTCTTATTTCACCTGATCTGAATAGTATTTGAATAAAATTTGTTTAATCCTGAAAAGCTTTGTGCGTCAATGTCATCAGCCTTGATTCATTTCTAGACACAGTTGCTTTAAAATTTTCGTCGAGATAAAATTAGATATTGATATATATTTTACAATCTCCAAATAATATAATTTATAAGTCTAGGAATAAAACAAATAAAAGGTCTAGTTATAAATTCGAGATGTCATATTCATCATTGGAAAGATAATTAAAAGTTTAAGTTCAAGAATATTTTCTTACAGCTTATCTTCATTTTATGTGAATTATTAAAACCTGTTATACTTTAAATGTTCAGTTTCAACTTCAGTGAATATTTATCACTGTTTATTCATAATATATATTGTAAGTTTCGAATTAATAATTTTATTATCACGAAACAAACAACCTTTTGTTATTGATATCATTGCATAATGCGCCTTTGGTCCGGTTAATTATGCTTTATTGACGTTAAATTCAAAGTTTATCAACTAGCAGCTCTAAAATATCGACTTTTCTTCACTTACCTAAAATTTCCACCCATCACAAAGTTGGTAAAAGATACTATATCGCATTTATGTGGATATCATATGAAAAGCAACACAAACTACAAAAATTTTTACACAAATTTGTATGTGTAAATGTGTATACGTGTATATGTGTATATGTGTATATGTGTATATGTGTATATGTGTATATGTGTATATGTGTAATGTGTATATGTGTATATGTGTATATGTGTATATGTGTATATGTGTATATGTGTATATGTGTATATGTGTATATGTGTATATGTGTATATGTGTATATGTGTATATGTGTATATGTTATATGTATATGTGTATATGTTATATGTGTATATGTGTATATGTGTATATGTGTATATGTGTATATGTGTATATGTGTATATGTGTAGTGTATGTGTATATGTGTATATGTATATGTGTATATGTGTAAGTGTATGTATATGTGTATATGTGTATATGTAGTATGTAATGTGTATATGTGTATATGTGTATATGTGTATATGTGTATATGTGTATATGTTATATGTGTATATGTGTATATGTGTATATGTGTATATGTGTATAGTGTGTATATGTGTATATGTGTATATGTGTATATGTGTATATGTGTATAGTGTATATGTGTATATGTGTATATGTGTTATGTGTATATGTGTATATGTGTATATGTGTATATTGTGTATATGTATATGTGTATATGTGTATATGTGTATATGTGTATATGTGTATATGTGTATATGTATATGTATATGTGTATATGTGTATATGTATATGTATATGTGTATATGTGTATATGTGTATATGTGTATGTGTATATGTGATATGTATATGTATATGTATATGTGTATATGTGTATATGTGTATATGTTATTGTATATGTTGTATATGTGTATATGTGTATATGTTATGATTGTATATGTGTATATGTTATATGTGTATATGTGTATATGTGTATATGTGTATATGTGTATATGTGATATTGTATATGTGTATATGTATATGTGTATATTGTATGTATATGTGTATATGTGTATATGTGTATATGTGTATATGTGTATATGTTATATGTGTATATTGTGATATGTGTATATGTATATGTGTATGTGTATGTGTATATGTGTATATGATTGTATATGTGTATATGTTATAGTGTATATGTGTTATGTGTATATGTGTATGTGTATATGTGTATATGTGTATATGTGTATATGTTATGTGTATATTGTATATGTGTATATGTGTATATGTGTATCTGTGTATATGTGTATGTGTATCTGTGTATCTGTGTATATGTGTATATGTGTATATGTGTATATGTGTATATGTGTATATGTGTATATGTGTATATGTGTATATATGTATATGTGTATGTGTATATGTGTATATGTGTATATGTGTATATGTGTATATGTGTTATATGTGTATATGTGTATATGTGTATATGTGTATTGTATATGTGTATATGTATATGTGTATATGTGTATATGTGTATATGTGTATATGTGTATATGTGTATATGTGTATATGTGTATATGTGTATATGTGTATACAGTGTGACCCATTTCAAATGGAAACCTCTCTGTAAAAGATGTATTTATAATCCTATGTTAACGCTTTTTTTAAATGATAAACTATCGAAAACTCACTTTATGACAAAATTTAGAGATAAATTTCAATTTTCAAGGCTTTCTATGATTTATTTTCAATGTCGAAAATGAACAAATTCGATTAGCGATTTTTAATTGAAATTTTAACTACACCACTGGATTCAGTAACCTCTCATATGGGTAAATCCCAAATTTCATGAAAAATTATTGAAAAATGACAGATTTGTAACAAAATTAATGTGGGCTCATAGCAACTTTTACTTGATTTACATTTCTATTGAGTAATGGCAGATAATAATAGAGGGCCATGGAAAACAAATTTTATAGTAAAACGTCAAATTATTAGAACTATTCACTTAATTTATCTTTCTTTTATTTATTTTTATGGGCTACTTCAATTTTTAGAAAAATCAAGCAAAAGTTACTATGAGCCTTCATTAATTTTGTCACAAATCTGTAATTTTTAATATTTTTCATGAAACTTGGGATTTACTCATATGAGAGGTTACTGAATCCAGTGGTGTAGTTAAAATTTCAATAAAAATCGCTAATCAAATTTGTCCATTTTCGACATTGAAAATAAATCATAGAAAGCTTTGAAAATTGAAATTTATCTCTAAATTTTGTCACAAAGTGGAGTCTTTGAGGTTGCATCTTTTAAAAAGTCCCGTCAAAATCAGATAATAGACACATTTTTACAGTGGTGTTTCCATTCAAAATGTGTCGCACAACTGCCTACATTAATTTTGTCATAGGTCTGTCATTTTAAATTTTTTTCATGGAACTTGGGATTTACCCATATGAGAGGTTACTGAATCCAGTGGTGTAGTTAAAATTTCAATAAAAAATCGCTAATCAAATTTGTCCATTTTCGACATTGAAAATAAATCATAGAAAGCCTTGAAAATTGAAATTTATCTCTAAATTTTTGTCATAAAGAGGAGTTTTCGATGGTTTATCATTTAAAAAAAGCGTTAACATATGATTATAAATACAATTTTTACAGAGAGGTTTCCATTTGAAATGGGTCACACTGTATGTGTATATGTGTATATGTGTATATGTGTATATGTGTATATGTGTATATGTGTATATGTGTATATGTATATATGTGTATATGTGTATATGTGTATATGTGTATATGTGTCTATGTGTCTATGTGTGTATGTGTATATGTCTATATGTGTATAGTGTATATGTGTATATGTGTATATGTGTGTATGTGTATATGTGTATATGTGTATATGTGTATATGTGTATACGTGTATATGTGTATATGTGTGTATGTGTATATGTGTATACGTGTATACGTGTATACGTGTATATTATATATATATATATATATATATATATATATATATATATATATATATATATATATATATATATATATATATATATATATATATATATGTATACAGCGTGTTCAGCGAGCAATGGGACAGTGCAATATCTCGAGAGCGGATGAAGATTTTAAATTATGAAAATATTTTTGTAAATATCTTCCAAGGGCGCACATTTGTTGGCACAAAGATTTGAATCAACGCCCATTACCGCCAGGTGGCGCTATCTCACTTCAATTTTTAAGTGCAATGCCCTATTTTTATTTCATTTTTGATTCTGTGACATATTTGTGATGACTTTTATTAAGACTCCTACCAACCTATCTTTTGTAGTTTCTGAGAAAAAAATAATCCTTGGAATTTTAGCACAAAAACGTATAAAGTGCTCATAACATTTGAGTGATACAGACAAAATAGCAAATTTTATACCAAATGAAAGATAAAAGATTGTTCTTCCAGAAAAATACTGCAGATAACGCCGAAATAATGCGATACGCTGTACACTGAACTGTAAGAGGGACCAACTTATCACAGTCGTTGATTAAGAATCATGTGAAACATTTATCATGCTATGAAAACAAACGCGTAATGAAGTGTCTGCCAAGTTTCTGTCAGTTTACAGTTTCAGTTTTGAAAATCGTTTATACATCTTCAAATTCCATAATTATGTTTACGTTTTCTAACGAAGAATATTTTGATATGGTAATAATTTATGGTGAATGTAGAAAAATGCAAGGGCTGCACAAGTATTTATGCTGCCAGGTTTCCCGATCGACGCCATCGCGGAAAAAATACATTTGTTCGTGTAGCAAATATTTTAAGGGGAACCGGTCATTTTCCTCACCTTAAGTGCGAGAATCGCACAAAGACAGCAACAGATGAAGCACACACCGTCGGTGTATTAGCATGTGTAGCTTATAATCCTCATGTGTCTGTGAGATCTATTTCTGAAGAGTGTGCCGTATCAGTTGGTTCTGTCCATAAAATATTAAAATCTAATAAATACAAACCATTCAAAATTCATTTGGTACATGGACTGCATGCAGGAGATCAAGATCGCAGACTTAATTTTATCACCGGAGTTTTTATGGAACATTATGCGCAAGACCCTAATTTTCTAGGTCGTATCGTGTGGTCTAATGAAAGTAATTTTTCAAACAATGGAATCGTTAATCGCCACAATTCCTATTAGTGGTCGTCAGAAAATCCTCATTAGGTAAGAGCAACCAATTTCCAAGTGAGATGGAACATAAATGTGTGGTGCGGAATGATAGATGACAAATTGATTGGCCCATATTTTTTTAATGATACCTTAACAGGCCAACGCTATTTGGATTTTCTAGAAAATCAACTGCCTCCTTTGCTTGAAGCTGTAAATGTAAATCTGCGGCAAGTGATGTACTTTCAACAGGATGGCGCACCGGCGCACAATAGCGCAATAGTGAGAAATGATCTAAGTAGAGTGTTTCCGCAACGATGGATAGGTACAAATGGTCCCATTATGTGGCCAGCTCGTTCTCCTGACCTTAGTCCCTTAGACTACTTTCTTTGGGGACATTTAAAAAGTGTGTGTATGAAACACCTTCTAGAGATGTAGAGGAGTTACAAAACAAAATTAGAATTGCTTGTGCAAACATACCACGAGAAACTTTAAGAGCGTCAACTAGTGTTACATTAGTTAGGCGTTATCAAACGTGTGTAGAAAATGATGGAGAAACATTTGGACATTTAATTTAATTTGTATGCTTTCAATTAATAAAATTCCAAAAATTATTTTTTTTCTGAGAAACTACAAAAGATAGGTTGGTAATAATATATAATATATATATATATATATATATATATATATATATATATATATATATATATATATATATATATATATATTATAATAATTAATAAAAGTAATCACAAATATGTCATAGAATCCAAAATGAAATAAAAATAGGGCATTGCATTTAAAAAATTGAAGTGAGATAGCGCCACCTGGCGGTGATGGGCGTTGATTCAAATCTTTGTGCCCACAAATGTGCGCCCTTGGAAGATATTTACAAAAATGTTTTCATAATTTAAAAATCTTCATCCGCTCTCTAGATATTGCGCTGTCCCATTCCTCGCTGAACACACGGTATATATATATATATATATATATATATATATATATATATATATATATATATATATATATATATAGCTTCCAAAGTGTGCCTTTAAATGGACCATCACCTTGTATATTTATGTTACGTGCTTTCTAAATTAAAATATGAACCTTTCCCAGTAATAAAATAAGCTATATTAGAGATTCAGGTTAGTGTGTAGTGCATAGTCCCCATTTATGAATTAAAAATTTTTTGGTCGGATGTTTTTTTTGACGTAATAAACAATAACTTAACATCGAATTAGCATTGTGGAATACAATTTTAGTTGTATAGTTACTATAGGAATATCCTTAGATTATTAATAATTATTACACAGTTGTTTGTAGACAATTAATACTTTTTATAGCTTTTGTTTTATAGTTAAGTGAAGCTAAAGGCCACTCCCTCAGTTAACCCCTAAAACCTGAAATTGAGATATACTCAGTTATGTGACTAACCCATTGGTCGTCTACGTCCCATAATTAATTATATCTAGTAAAACTGTGAAGTACATAATAATTTGTTTTTTGCACAAATGCCAAATTTTATTGCAGCAAAATATGCCGATAATGTTTTCGTGTGTACTCACTTTAAGTAGCAGATGTTAGAATAGACAGCAACCCCTCTCTAATGTTTTTGACTGGTCTTCTCAAATACTCCATAGCACTAGTAGAACTACTGTAGGTAGTAATACTGGTAATCATGTTCGGGAAGGTAATGTTGACATGAGGAGGATGTAATCGATGAAGTTCTGAACACCCCTGCACTTAGTACTATACGGATCGCAAGCTAATTGTACGTCTCTCAGAACTTTATGTGGAGGACATTACTCCGCGAGGCACTGCATCCTTATTACACTCAATGAGTTTATCCCTTACAGCTAAAAGATTAAGCTCCACGTGTGTAGTTTTGTAGAGGGTTGCTATGCAATGTTCCGGAAGATCCATATGTTGCAAGTAAAATATTGTAGGCCGATGAGGCTCAATTTGCAGATATCCGAATGGAACGCTATCCTACCATAAAGCCTTTGACCGTATTTTTTAAAGACTCCATGATACTAGTACAATTACTGTACGTAGGAATATTGGTAATCATGGAAATGAAAATATAATCGATGCTATTCCCTGCAGTTAGTACCAGACGGATCACAAGGCAACTGTACCTTTCTCAGAACTTTGTGTGGCGGACATTACACCGAAGATCCATATTGTTTAAGTAAAATATTGTGGACAGATGATACACGGGTGGTGGTGCTAATTCTACCCACATTTACCTTATGAGGTCTTTTTAATATTCTCATGCTACCGTATAACCAAAGTTCAAAAATCGATTTAGTGTTAACACCTGGGCTGATAGTTTTAGCAATAGGTTGCTTGATGTAGAAGTTCTTGATGGTCGCCTAAATATAGAATTACTGAGAGCAAATGCGGTGTCAGCACTATGGCGCCCCAATTCTTTATGAAAAACTAGTATCGGAATGGTTAAATATGAATTGTGATAACAGATGAATTGATCGTGAGGGCCTGTGGTTTGACTTCCGAAATCTTCAGATCTGGATGCTTTAGATATTTACCTCTGGGGTCACTTAAAACAGCAGGTCTCTAGTGTAGAGACAGAAAAGGTAGTAAATGCGGTAAATTCGTAATGGAATGCCATTTTCCACTATTCGCAGGTGTTGTGCTTGTATTCGGGCTTATGGGGCAAATTTTAAACACCTATTCTAGGTCGCCAGTTTAATCTTGTTTTTGTGTATTGCTTGTTTATGTTTTTTTAAAATTGTAACAAGATCTTTCATTACTATTTGCCACTTTACTATAAAATGTTGAATTCTTGTAGGTAAAGCGAAATAGGACCTAGGTTCATATAACATTTTTTGTTCCAAATAACGTCCAAAACATGGTGCCAAAGTTTGTTACACGCATTATAAATCGATGTACAATAAAAGTATTTTTAATTAAAACAGTAGCCAGTTTAATATAACAAAATACTGAGAATATTGAAAATAATTAGACAGACTCTAAAAAGCTTGTTGCCAGGAAATTATACCAAGGACGCTTAGGGCTCGAGTGGCTATTGCCCAGTGGCCATTTAGCTTTATTTTTTACTCACATTTCATTCAAACATAGGATTAGAGCTGTACTAAATCCGTTTGTCAGCACAAGCAAAAGCTGCAACGAAATATTCCCGGCAAGAATCACTCTATAATAATGACAGGATTGATGTATACATCAATAGAAATAAAAAAATGTCAAATAATAATTCGAATTATCTTTTCAGTATTATTGTAAACATCACAGCTCCCTACCAACAACCTTTGTAGTAGATCCATGATGTAGGTACATCCCACAATAATTACAAGTGTGTCGTAGAATATGGATAGTCAATCAAATCTTAGTACGAATGCATCATTGCCTACTAGGTATACTTTTTATAAAGAATAGATGACTAAACTGTAATGTTTCTTTTAAAGGAAACAAAAAATTTATCTTTGTTTTTCCACTTTATTCGCACCTAACTTTTGATTAAATAGACATACAAGGTTAAAATTTTCACAGCATTCTTTTTATTGCAAAATGAAGCTTGTTATGTTTATTTCCGGACAAACGGTTGAAAGATTTTCCAAAGAAGGTAACAATACTACAACAAAATAACAAGTACAGTAGAATGAATAAGAAACTTTCACTAAACACCATCTTTTTAAAATCTCCATTTTTCGTGAAACCCCCAAAAAAATGGAAAAATCCAACATACTTTTTTATCTGTGGAAATATTTATACACTAGATTCGTTGCGATTTCCACTAAATTGATTCACTAGATGACCAAGAGCCAAATTCTGTGTTCCATGGTTGTTCGTGGGCATTTCGACTGAATGTTTCCAAAAATCTATATTTATACACCAATTTTCTAGAATGGATTCACTCCGTCAGCAAGAGCTAAATTCAACCCCATGGTTGATTGTCAAATTTTGTTGTGAATAGTGCCCAAAATCTATATTTATGCACCAATTTAGTTGGGGTCGCGACAAATTTGATTCCCTCGGTAGACAAGAGCCAAACTTTGTGGTCAATTATTGTTGGTCAGCAATTGGGTCCAATTTTATCCAAAACTTATATTTACACACTAATTTCGTTGGGGTTCGCATTCGGATCGAATTGTGCCCAAAATATATATTTGCACGCTAATTTTCTTGGGGTTTCCGCAAAATTCACTCAATGACCACGAGGTAAATTTTATTCTCTGCGAGTGTTGTTAAAGGTTAATCCGAATGTTGCCTATAATCTATATTTATACACCAATTTCGTTGGGGGTGGCGGCAAAATAGATTCTCGTGGTGGCGAAGAGTGAAATTCTGTGTTGGTCAGCGTATTGACTGTTTGAGCTTTAATAGAATTTGTTTTATACAGGTTGTAGTTTGGTACAAACATTTCTTGTAAGATAGGACTAAAATGAGAAGGAAAGGTATACAAAAAATATAAGCTATAATAAAAATACACTACTTGAACTTCCTTGAATGGTAGCATTAAGAATTTTCTTTATTATAGCTATCATTAATTGATGAGACAAGTTTATTCAAGTTTATTCAAGTCAAAACCAACAGACCACGTACCCACAGACACACAGACACAGAGACACTGACACAAAGACTCACAGGCTTACAATTTAGCAAAATTTTGGTTCCAATTAAATTGCATAATTTGATGTAGTTTAAGGTATACATGTGGATAAGTATTTTGGTAATGAATGGGATTGTTCTTTCCTTATCTAAATTTTCCATCTATGTACACGTTTTCAGATTTGTTTAATCCCTTGAGTTCTAGATTCTGTTACGCGCTTGCAAAATAAGTCATAGATAATAGATATTGCAGGAGATATTAAATAAATTACAGTATTTTCTAAAGTAGCTATATGCAACTGTAAATACTTAATAAAACGTCTCAATTGCTGGTTCTAGTGTAAGTTACTTTTAATTACTTTATAATTTAAGGTTATCTTTATTTGCCACGCTCTAGCTCAAATCGGTTTTTATACAGTAAGAAGGGGAGACGTTCGTTTTTTGGCGTTGATCACTCATTACCAGGTTCTTCACACTGGACAATGAACTCAAAAGGGTTTTATACATATATTGGATCCATTATAAACACTTAATAGTAACTTAAATCTTTACATAAGAATAAATAAAAATGAATCGGATGTTGAAATAACACAACTAAGTAGATATTACGAGTAAAATAACCATCCACGATCTCCCAACGGGCGTGGGGTCAAATGGCTCTCTTGATGGGTGTCGGTGTACAATAGCGATATCTGGGATGGTCAGGTAGCTTATCCCTCTCGTTACGTTTGCTGTGAAAATATCATTAACCGCGTGTTTACACACTCTGCAAGAATTGATCTTAATGTATATATTGCAATAAAAAAAGGAAAATGTATTTATTTTAAAATACTTTCAATTATAACGCCGGACCTGTATGGTAGCTCCCAGTGAAAGCAATAGTTTTATACCTGCTTTACGGTCAGGCGGAAAATCAATATTTTTATAGGAACTGCTTTATGCCGTATATTTTATAAAATGCAACTTTTAGGTCTCACTTTTACAAATGAAAATTAAAACGAATCTGACTAACATTTACAGGGATTTTATTAACTAACGGTGGTCTATCTATTTACAGGGCAACGTTAATTACTTGAGGATTAAAATATATTCTAATTACGTTAAGCAATTAATGGAGATTTTAATGAAAACGGAATTGGTGGAGTTTAAGAATTGTTTAACCTATGACAGTTAATGTAAATACTCTCGTATTGAGTATACTGTGCGCGAGGAACGTGTAATGCGTTGGCCGTTTGGGTCCGCTTTGCTCGTTAGGTAGCGACACTAGTAGCTGGGGGCTTTAACTCGGGGGCGGTTTTAAAGTATTTAAACCTTCAGGAACATTTAGTTTCAGGATTGTTTATAAGGCACAGAATAAACCAAACGTTTTACGGATACGATATTCTGGAAGGATTACTTCTTTAATTCTGGGTTATCGTGTTAAATAAACAGGTTGACAACGGAATGTTTTATATGTGTCGTCATTTAACAAAGGTGTTAAATCAGGATTTATGCTATCCTCTGGGTATCTCACGATGATCGAGGGGTTAGGAAAACGGTTTCTACTGAGAAGTAAGCTTCAAACGAAACTTATTTTAAACTGGTAATTACGTTAGGTGAGTTTGAAATGTAATACTCACTGTTTTCATAATCTTCGAAACTGAGCGACCGAAATAAGTCTTAATTTCAGGAGGTATGTCGCTTTCAATCTGTAGACTTCCTGCACGTCATTTTTACATAGCCAGTGAAGCCGTGTTAGTGCAAGTTCGTGTACGTATGTTTAGAATATCAATTAACAGATTCTGGGCTTATATCAGTTGCGCTGTTTAATTGATATCCCGGGAATTGGTAGAATTTAGGAAACGCCTGTCTTTCCAATGGAGCAAGTAAAAGACTATGTTGGGAATAACCACCAGCGTGGCGTCGTTTACTATCGTATGTATAATGTTATGTAATTAACTTTCATGCAGGTGACACAAATTTAAGCAGCAGAAAGCCCTAGTATCTTGGAATAGTTCCTGGTGGATTGAGTCGAGTTGACTCAACGGAATAAGGACGAAAAATGTGTTCGGAGAACACATTCCAGTCTGCTTTTGAAAAATTTTTGATGACTGTGTATTGAGGAGGTGTAGGGAGAGCTGGACAAAATGAAGGTTTGACCAGTAGTGGTATGTGATCTGATGTGATCGTGGTGCCTAGAAAGCACTGACGATCGAAATAGTAAGCTATGAGTTCCGAAACTATGATGTGACCTACTATTGAGGCACATAAATGTTCGAAGTATGTTGGCTGTGTGTTGGCGATTCGAAGAGTGGCAACTGCAACAGAGCCGATGATAGCCTGTTACCGTTGCCATTAGTTGCGGTGACACCGAATTGGGCGTGGCGGGCATAGTGATCATGATCACCTATGATGACTGCATTAGGGAGGCTAGAGGCGTAGATTAAAGGTCATCGGATAGGGTGTTATAGCCGGGCGGGTTGTAGTATGTAATAAATGCTATAGGAGTGGGAAGGTACACCACCGCAGCAACGGATTAATTGGTGTGAAATGAATTGAAATTAAGTGTGCATCTGGTTGTGAGTTTTGTTTCCGCGATGGAATGGAATATTGCATGTGCGTGTGTGTGTGTGTGTGTGTGTGTGTGTGTGTGTGTCGTGTGTCTGTGTAAAAAGTGTTTAAGTGGCGCGTCTTGCGGTTTTATTGCAAACGTCGAAGGCTGGAGCGGCTTCTGGCGGTGATTCTAACGCAGATATTTGTTGTTAGACTGAAGACGTAGAAAAACTCTCACCGTTTTTGAAACAACGTCGGAGGTGATGCATATATATATATATATATATATATATATATATATATATATATATATATATATATATATATATATATATATATATATATATATATATATATATATATATATATATAATTTGCTCCTTCTTAGCTTTATATCGAATTCTTTTCAACAAATGCTTTAATTGAATCGCATGTCTCATTCCTGTTTATTGATTACAGTTAAATTCATTGGTGATTTTTTTCCAGGTTTTCTGGTTATTTTTTAAGTCAACAGTCTTCTTGCTTTCAATTATGTTTATATATTTCTGAAGAATGTTGAGAAGTTGAAATTTTTTCTCTTCGGTGAAATTTTTCCCTTTTTCCATTTTATCTTTTAAAAGCCCTTATATTAAAAGTACAGAAGTCCACGTGGAAGTGAACTAAGTGAACTAGGTTATGTATGTGGGCGACATAAAACAAAATAGAAATGTCAAATGTAAAATATGGCCAAGTAGACTATTTGCGCCCTCGACATAATGCATCGAACCGTAAATACGTCAGATTGATCAAAGCTGTTAGCTGAGGATTTTGCTTCATATTATTCCAACATCGCTACTGATATCGTTAATAGCGTTGAAATTTCTGATACAGATCCACTTGATTATTGTAATAGTTCCAATGATATCCGTTTTAGATTTAACAACGTATTTAACGGGATGCGATATGTAAATTAAAGAACAGCCACTCCAAAGATATTCATGGTCTGAACACTAATGTTATTAAACGTAACATCGGCGGTTTAGTTAATCCATTGGCCTATATAATTAATTCCATAATCAACTCCGGGATGTTCCCAGATCTACTCAAAATCGTTTTGATTACGCGTGTACCAAAGAAAGGTGACAAGGACGATTTAAATAACTATCGGCCTATTGCAATTCTCCCGATGTTCTCTAAAATCATTGAAATTATTTTATTTAATCAAATAATGTCTTTTTTTCGAATAACAACCTATTTTATAATAAACAGTACGGCTTTCGCAAAGTATCTATAACAACTAAAGCCATTATTGATTTCACTAATAATAGGTTTAATAGCTTTGAAAATGGCCTTCACTCAGTCGCGACTTTTCTTGGCATCTCTAAGGCCTTTCGTTGTATTGATTATGACATATTGATCAACAAATTGAAATTTGTGTACAATTTCGATGAACTAAGTTGCTCACTAATTTCTACATTTCTACATGGTCGATCTCAATGCGTATTTTTTAATAACAATCAAAAAAATATGACATAACTAGCGGAATCCCTCAGGGTTCAATCTTGGGACCTTTGCTGTTTCTAATCTACGTCAATGACTTACCATTATGTTTACCGGTCGACGTCACGTGCATCATGTATGCTGATGACGCTACTTTAATTATGTCAAATTTGACATCAATCTCGCGTTTAATTATTCCTCTGAAAGTGTCAATACTATTAACAAATGGTGTGTGTCAAACAAACTAAATTGAATTCTTCTAAAACGGCATTAATGCACTTTTCCTACAAAAACTACGTGCAATAAAGGCATAATTGTGCCTTACGCAAAATTTTGGGTATCACTATTGACAGCCGACTAAATTTTAAGCTTCATTGCGAAATTTTGGCCAAAAAGCTAAATAAAGCTATTTTTTACTTAGGAGATTGACTAATCATGTAAGAGCTAGAGTAGTTAAAACGACATACTATGCACTTTTCCAAAGCTCTCTTAACTATGCGATTCTGTCATGGAGCCATTGCTGGTCTTGGAGTAAGGTTTTCGAACTTCAAAGAAAAGCCGTACGTATAGTCGCATGGTTAGGATATCGTAAAGATTGTCGGGAAGCATTCAAAACAGAATATTTAAACTTTTCCATCTTTATTCATCTTAGAAGCTGTTTGCTATGCCAGCAATTAGGTAACCATCAATACGATACCCGCAACAAACATAACTTACAGACAGAGTACTGTGGACTACCAATTTCCCAAAATGGTGCTATATATCAAGCAAAATCAGCTATCAAATGCTTACCCTACAACAAATTTAAGAGTACTGTATATAGCTTTTAATAAAACACAGTTTTTATTTGTTCCAGGAATTTGTCAAGACTAACGAACATAACTTTTTATAACATACATACATTTACACGTTTTAGCTATATCTTTGTTGCGCAAAATTAAATGTAGGTTGACTGCATGTAACGACTATGTAGTGATGGTTAACTATTTATTGTTTGTATTTCAGTGTTTTACAATGTATGTGATATACATGTATATATAGTGACAAATGTAAATGCCATGGCACCTTAGCATGCAAATATATTATTATTATTATTATTATTATTATTATTATTATTATTATTATTATTATTAACATTATTATTATTCTTATTATTTTTTGTTTTTGTTTGTTTGTTTGGCATAACTACTATGGTCATTTGCCATTTTATCGGGTTTTAGTTTTACATTTTTGTTATTAATCCTGTTTCTTTTAAAAATTGTAGTAGTTGGTTCACATGCTCTCCATCATCCCTAAAGATCTCTACCATTGTATTCTTGAGTCCTACTTTTTGCTTAATATCTTCATATTTTTTGCATTCTAATAATACATGCTTTACCGTTAAATCTCGGTTACATTCGTCGCACATATTTTGTCTTTTCCTGCCTAGTATGTGTGAGTGTGTCATATTGGTGTGGCCTATCCGGATTCTTGTTAATGTAATTTCTGATTGTTTTGTATTAAGGTTGTCTATTTTCCAAGGTTGTATGTCTCTCTTGATTTTTTGTAATTGTGTATTTGTTTCGTTCCATTCTTTTTGCCACATGTATTCTGTTTTACTTTTAATTTGTCTTTTTATTTTTTTAGCTGCATTGGTATTTCTTGCGTTGTCTCCATTTCCTTGCATACTGATTCTAATTTGTGTTTTTGATAATTTCTTCTGCTCTTACCAGAGTCGGTCTTATTATTGTTGGTCTTTCTTGGTAGTTTTGTATGTTTGGTTTCTAATGATTTCATGATTTATATGTTTTTCTAATATATTGATTTTTGAGTAGTATGCAAGTCTTGTACGGATGTGCAGTGGAGGTATACCTGCGTCTATAAATATGGCTGAGTGTGGACTGGTTCGGCATGCCCTGTAGCCAGCCTTATTCCATACGCGTGCATGTTATTCAGAATTCTTAATGTAGATGGCCTTGCTGAAGAATAGATTATGCAACTATAATCTATTACGGATAATACGAAGGCTTTATATAGCATAAGTAGCTGTTTTTGGATGAACCCCAGTTACGATTACAGAGGCTACGAATTATGTTTAATCGTTTGTTACTTGAATCTGCCAGTAGTCTGATATGATCTTTGAAGCATATTTTATGATCAAATGTAACCCCTAGTACTTTTAGATTTGGGAAAATTGGTATTTGTACACCGTTAATGTATAGATTTGGGTCTCTGTGTGGTGTCCTTAGACGACAGAAGTGTATTGCTTTTGTCTTTTCTTTAGCAAACGTAAAACCTTTTTCCCCAGCGTATTGGGTTACTTTGTCGGTTGTTGTTTGTAATGTCCCTTCAATTTTATCCATACAGCTTTCTTGAAACAGTATTATCAGGTCATCAGCATATAAACATTATTTAACAGGTTCCTTGATGGTGGAGAGTAATTTGTTTATTCCTATTAGGAATACCGTTACGCTGAGGACCGAACCTTGAGGAATACCATTTCCCTGTACATGCATTTTTGACATTGTGCTTCCTATTCTAACTTCAAATTATCTGTTTGATAGAAAGCTTACGATAAGTTTGGGCAACTTTCCGCGTATGTTCCAGTCATATAATTGTTTTATGATATTGAAGCGCCATATAGTGTCATAGGCTTTTTCTAAATCAAATGATATAGCTACACTGTGTTGTGTTTTCCTGAAGCCTTCAATGATGTAATTTTCTACACAGACAAGGTAATCTATTGTACTATGGAATTTTCTGAACGCAGTTTGATGTGGTGATATTAATTCATGTGATTCGAGATTCTGTTTACCATTGTCTCCAATATCATACTTATATTTCTGGTTAGACTTATATTTCTGGTTAGAGAGATTGGCCTGTAACTAGTTGGTTTAGTCATATTTTTGTTGGGTTTTAATATTGTAACTATGATAGACTCTTGCCACTTTTTGGGAAAGTATCCTTTATCGAAGATTTTATTGTATATATTGAGCAGGGTGTTCTGCGCGGTTGTAGTGAGGTTTTGAAGCATAGAGTGTGTGATGTTATCCGACCCTGGGGCTTTATCTTTCTTGAGTTTTAAAGCAAGCTCAAGTTCTTTTATAGTGAACTGTTTGTTGTATTCTATTTTTTTCCACTGTTAAAGTCTAAGTTTGTTTCTGTATCCTTTTTTATTCTTAGGAATCGTTCGTCAAAATATTTGGAGCTACTGACTTTTTCAAAGTGTGTAGCTAAAGCTTCCGTTTGTTCTTGTATATCTGTTACTTTTTGGTTTTCGTGTATTATGACTTCAGATCTATTAGCGGTAGGTTTTCTTATTATATTCTTCGCCTTTCTCCACACCTCAGATGGAGGTGTCGTGGAGTTTATAGTAGAAACATATTTTTCCCACGATGACCTTTTATTGTTTAATATAATTTTACGCATGTTTGCTCTAGCTTTTTTATAATTGATTAAATTTTCTGTCGATGGAGCTCTTTTAAATGTGTTAAATAATTTTCGTTTAGCTGCTACTGATTTTTTGACCTCCTCTGTCCACCAGGGAACACATCGGATTTTAAGTTTGCCAGAGGTACGTGGTATACTTCCTTTTGCGGCTTTTATTATAGTTTGTGTGAATTCTTCCACACATTTATCAACATCTTCAGGATCTTGTCTCATTTGGCATATTGATTGTTTAAAGACTTCCCAATCCCTTTGTCTGTTTTCCACTTTTTTGGTATAGAGTACTCTCGTTTTCGGAATCCTGTTGATATGAGAATTTGGCAATGGTCACTATTATAATAATCCCTAAGAGCTTTCCACGTAAAGTTTAGTGCAATACTATTATGCGCTAAAAGTCTATTGCAGTAACACTGTTTGACTTTGTGTTTAAATGTGTAGGTTCTCCTGTATTTAGGAGGACAACACCTTTAGCTTCTAGCAGGTTTTCAACAATTTTACCATGCGGATCTCTATGGGTAGATCCCCAGAGAGTAGAATGGGCGTTGAAATCGCCCAGAAATAGGTACGGTGGTGGGAGCTGATCGGTTATTTTTTCTAAGTCATCTAGGTTCCAGTCAAATACGGGAAAGTATGCATTGCAGATTGTAATGGTTGTGGGATATTGTATTTGTGTTGTGACGAGTTGGTGTTCACTATCCACAGTGATTGCATTTGAGGGCGTTCCGTTTCGTATATATACCTCAACTCCACCACTAGCTCGTTGATGTTTTCTGTCGTTTCTGTTAATACACTCGTACCCTCGTATTAGAAATATGTTGTCGTTTTTTTAAATGGGTTTTTTGAAGACATATAACAGTAGGACTATAGGAAGCTATTAGCATTTTTAATTCATAATAGTGTGCTTGTAGTCCATTGCAATTCCATTGTAGAATATATTCATTATCATTTAATGAAGTCATTTTTTATATAGTTGAAATAATTAAAATTATTAATAAATAACAAGAAAAAAAAGCACAACGGACTATTGATTAGTAAACAAACAATAACATATAAATAAATAAATATGACTAGAATAAAATATGGACAAGAACAAAATAATATAAATAAACAAGTATAAATAAAATTAAGATTAATATATATATAGTAAGTATAATGACTAGAGTATATCACAGATAGAATTTTTGACTAGCTTGATAGCTTTCGGGGTTTCCCCTTACGCCATCCTTTCTTTTTACTTTGAGCCCTTCCTCTGGGATCGATAAAGTCAGGATCGAAACCTTCTTCTCCTTCTGTTGATACTGTTGGAGAGTTTGGAAGGTTACGCTTCTTTGATGTAATGTTTGTGTCCATTTCGTCAAGATCTAATGTTGGTCGGTTTTCTTTAGACGAAGGAGTTTTGATGTAATCTTTTGACATAGACTTTGTATTCTTTACGATTTCAGTCGGGTTGATGTTCGTCAATTCGATCTGCGTCATTTCGGCAAGTCCCGCTAGCTTAGGAAGGCCTTCGTTTGATTTTATTATATTTGTCAAGACCTCTTTCACAGTTTCCTTCACTATGTTTTTTATTTCCGGCACTATGTCTGACAGACTTTCGTAATTTTTCGTGCCAGCGCCGGGAGGACCAGCAGCGGCTTGAGCGAAGGATTTACTGGCTATTACTGGCGACAGATTAGCTTCTTGTTTGGCTTCAGAATATGTTAGTTTTTTGGTGGTTATGATTTCCTGTATAACCAATTCTTGCTTATATGTAGGGCAGTCACGTGATCTCGATGAATGTGGACCTTTGCAGTTTACACATGTAAGTTTTTTGCATTGTTCCCCTTCGTGTGGTATCTCTCCACATTCGCATATCTGTTCTTGTGTACAGACTTTAGCGGTGTGTCCAAACTTTAAACATCTAAAACATCTAAGGGGTAAGGGTATGTATGGTCTAACTCGTAAAGGATTATTGCACCGATTATTGCATTTGGTATTGTAGGACGGTTGAAAGTTAGTATGTAGTTACTTGTTTTCATTAACTTTCAATCTCTTTTAGTGTTTATATTTTTTACCTCTATTACTTTTTCCTCCGCTAGTCCTTCTAAAATTTCCGCATCCGAGCAGTTTGCGAAATCGGGACAATTTACAACACCTTTAGAATAATTTAGCGTATTATGAGGGGTGACTTCGATTTCTACCTTGTCTATTCGCGTCATACCAAGTAATTTCCTGGACTGTAGATTACCTATCGTTTCTATAAGTAAACATCCGTCTCTATTCTTCTTCGTTCGTTTCGTAGCTCCACAATATCCATTCAACACCTTAGCTAATAAAAATGGTGACATTTTTGCAAAATCTTTGCCTTTTACAAGGAGGAACCGGGAAAGATTTTCCGCCTTTTCCACGCTTGCAGGACTTTTTTTCGCGACCCCTTTCTAACCGCGCCCATTTCAGAGGATAGGTCCTCATTTAATAATTTTTTTGAAACACTCATATAGTTCCCACGAGAAAGGGAAGAAATAAAGGTCGACCGCAACAGTGCTCCCATGTTGCGGCAAGGCTTAACTAATTACAGCGAGAGGCAACCAGGTATCTCGAGGGCTCCGTAAGCGACTAACTACGCATAGCCATTCGTCTCTCGGCACGGGTCGCATAACACCTTAGATTTCGGATTTGGTAGTGAAGTTTACTCTCCAAGACATGAAACAAATGACATAGGACCAAAAAAACCATAGAGACACGGACAAACGACATGCGACCAGCGTTAGCGTTACCCGGGGAGTACCACGCGGAGGTGCTGGTTCGACTTTACTCCCCTATTCTTATTATTATTATTATTATTATAGGTGCGGAAAAAAATGATCGCAGGTCTGACTTATAATATGTAAAACAAAGACAGTACAATCAGTTCACGTGGTAAGTAAGATAGAATACAACAACAAACTAAAAGCGCTGATGCCATACATGTCTATTTTGAGTAGGCTAGTATCAATGACACATTTAATTGCTACCGTTAACGATAATTGAAAATCAGTGTTTTTGCAAGTCCGACACAATACTCATGCATTCCACAGAAGAAAAAATACAGATTATTAAGTGGTACTATTCAGGAAGCACTGCACCAGAAATAATGGGCAGGCTTGCTTTTTCCTTTGAAAACTGGCCAATTCCATCAGAAAGTCCGATTATGCGTACTGTGTGTAAGTTTGAGAGATGTGGATGTTTAAATAATTGTAGAAAATGCAGTAGCATTGATGGTAATGATGGTGAGCATCCTTAAAGGAAGAGCGCAAACTCCAAGAAATTGCAGTGTGTAGTTTAGTAGAAACGAATTTCCCGTGCAATAGTACAAAAATTGCTGAAGAAATGAATATTGAACCAAGAACAGTTCGCAATATCTTGAAAAGGAATAAATACCGTTGCTATAAGGTGCAAAATACACAAGAAATTTTTACAGAAGATCATCAAAAGCGTATGGAATTTTGTGAAGATATGATCAATCGGGTTAATGAAAACGAAAGATTTATTGGAAACATTTTATTTACCGACGAGTGTTCTTTTAACTTACATGGCCATCACAATCCGTCTCTCGCTGTTGGTTACTCTCGGGAAAACAAACACATTAGTATTCCTTACCGGACACTATACCCCCTAAAAATTGATGCGTGGGCAGGAATTTTAGGCAATTCCATAATTGGTCCATTTTTTATCAACGGAAACTTGAATGCGGACAAATATTTAGAACTTTAGAGAAACCAGATAGTTCCAGCTGTTCAACGCCTCAATATAAATTTTCATGACATTTGGTATCAAGAAGGTGTCTGTCCTGCTGGTATCAAGAAGGTGTCTGTCCTGCTCATACTTCAATAAGAGTTCAACAGTTTTTGGAAACTGCATTCCCTAACCGTATTATTAGTGGAAAAGGTACTATTAAATATCCTCCTCGCTTACCTGATATCGCACCGAACAACTTTTTTGTTTAGGGATACGTATTCCAGCAAATTTATGGGCACAGACATGAACGTACTAACAATTTGGACGAACCTCGTGTCAAAATGACATACTCTTTAAACAGCATCACCCAAGAAATGTTAGAAAACACCCGAACTGAATTTTATCACAGATTGGGTTACTGCCTTGCGAAAATCTTATAAAGTAGAGTTTTGAAAAAGTGTATTCTGTTCATTTTTAAAAATAGTTGGTTTTTCAATAAGAATTATAATGCTAAAGTTAAACCTTAAACTTAAGTTATACTATTAATGTAGATGTTAATTTTCTTGTTTGTAGGTCGCGTAGTTTCTTCTCGGTTCTTCTTACCAGTAGTAATCGAACCATGTCATAAATTCGCAATTACAATAAATTTCCATGTTTGAGGTATTATCATTTAATGTTTAAGTCTAAAGTATTTACTTAATAGTTTCAAAGAACACGCGACTTTTCATCATCTTAATTGCTTTGGTTTCGTAAGAAATGTTGAAGCTAGATTGAAGAAGACTTAAGTAGTTCATATTTTGTGCCTACATGCAAATATGTACAAGTGGCAACATCGGTAAAGTTATGCCTCTCTCACGCTCATATAATGCGTATTGGAATTACATTTATTGATTTACTGAAAAGTGTGTCTTTTCCTTATTTTCCTTATTTATTGCACTTGATCAATGTCTCAATGATGAATTAAATTAATTAGGAATATCAAAGAACGTTAACTGTTTGCTGTTACTTATACACCGATAAAACTGTTTTGTAAATAGTTAATGTGTTTCTCATAAAAAGTAACAAGTTGTAAACTTTTTTGAATTTTGCTCTTTATGCTACCATATTATAGTATTAAAACTTTTCTTTGTTACCACGGTTCAATCTTTTTTTATACTAACTTCTACCAGTTGTCGTTTTACATTTTAAACTTTTTTATTGAATTATGATGACGTTAACATTATATCTATAAAAGCCTTATTTGCTTCCACATTTCAGTCGATGAAAATGAAATAAAAAGTTTATTGGAAAAAATTTGTTCTAAATAAAGTATAATATAAAATCGCTCTAACATTTATTGCTTTACTTCTTAGATTGACGGATGTATTCGGAATTGTCATACCAATTTAAATCGCATTCCAATGTGTACATAATTTATTCATATACAAGACAAGGCCAGAAAAATATTATCGTTAATAATTTACTTTCGAATTTTTTATATTAATCACGCAAGGAAGACTTAAAATAAGTTTTTTCCTTAAGAGATCCATTAAAAAATATTAATTATGTCATAATAAATGTGTAGTTCCGTAAGATTATAGTACACGAGGGTTGAGCTGAATTTATTAAGAATAAGAAGATCTAATAGGCCGTGAACAACAAAACATAGCTTCATTGTTATTTAGTGCAATTCTTCATCTGTCATTTGAAGTTCGGCTGTTATTAAATTTTTTAAAGTGGAATTTCAACTAAAAAAATGGAGTCATGATTTATTATGATTGTAAAAAATGTTTAAGCGCTTATAAGTGCAAAGAGAGTTTAGATTCGGCTTTTATTGAAAATGTACCTTCATTGGCTACACGATGGTATGATGAATTGTAACGGGAAAGGAATTGTGTTCAGCATCAAAAAGGAGCAGGTCGACATCCTACGGCTGTTACCGACAAAAAACATTGCTGCTGTTAAAAAATAAGTGAATAGGATGATAAAGTCATTTATGCGGTAATAGAGCATCAACTCAAGATCGGATCCTCAGTTGTTAGAACAACCATAGAGGATCACCTCATTTAAAAAAAGTGGTTAGTCGTTTTGTGTCACCTTTCTGACTTCCAAAAAGCATAGCGTATAAGAATTTGCCATGAAACTTTGAAGGCCAATATTATAAACACCACAAAATATACACTTACGTAAGTGTCTCCTACATTTAACCTCAGCTTAACCAGAAACGGTTATTATAAAGGCGGTGTTCGCCTACCTACGAAAGCTGCGATTAAACTACGGCAGTAGTGCTGTATACATTACGTCGAGGGCGCAAACAGTCTACTCGGCCATATTTTACATTTGACATTTCTATTTTGTTTTGTGTAGCTAGTTCACTTGTGGTTCACTTCGTTCACTTCCACATAGACTTCTGTACTTTTAATATAAGTACTTATAACAGTTACAAGGTAAAAAGGGAAAAATTTCACCGAAGAGGAAAAATTTCAACTTCTCATCATTCTTCAGAAATATATAAACATAATTGAAAGCAAGAAGACTGTTGGCTTAAAAAATAAGCAGGAAACCTGGAAAAAAATCATTAATGTAATGATGTAATCAACACTCAGGAATTAGAAATGCGATTCAATTAAAACATTTGTTGAAAAACATTCGACATGAAGCTAAGAAGTAGCAATCAAGAGAGAAGGTGAGTTATTGGAAAGTATTTTTAAATTGTTTTTAACATAAATGTATTGTTTAAGGTGGAAATTTATAAAACAGGGGAAGGAGAGTAGAAAGTAATAAGTAAGAAATACCTAGAAATATCTACAACAACTGATCGTGAATTAAACAATCTCTGTGATAGCAGTCAAGCTGTTGCAGGTAATTTTGATCATGTTAATTTAAAACAATATAATTTAACATTTATTCTTTGCATAAAATAGATTCATCTGGGGATTACTTACAAGAAGCGATGTAGATAATAGAAAACCCAGATGAGCAAGTACTTCCGTATGTTGAGGTTAATAGTATACGTATTGATATTTGTGTATTTGGTTTTTTAAGTCTACTAAATAACAGATTATTTTACAATTGCTTACATTAATTGAATACATGTTTTTTGTAGACCACCAACACCAACACGTTTCTGAAGACTTAAACACATAATACTTCATTCAGGACCCCCACTACACAGAAGATGGTGTATCTGTAAGGAAAAAAAAATAAGATTGAATAGCAAGAAAAGAAAAACATAAAGTTATATATTTTAAAAATTCATCATGAAAAATAAACGTTAGAACGTGATATGTTGAAGCTTCTAAAAGGGAAAAGGAAATTGATGTGCAAAGAAAAGAGATAGAGTTCAATTTATCTTTAACAGAACGTAATATAATAGAAGAAAGTGATAGTTGTAACGGTTTTCAATAAATTTGGATAGACGTTCTTACCTTGTAAATGTTTTATTTATAACAGTGTTTCTAGTCGCATAATTTTCATTATTTCTCTGGACTAAATTTAAATTCACAATGTCACCTTCTAATAACTCCACTTCATTTATATTGTCCAGATTATTATTGGCATTAATGCAAATATTATGAAGCACTGTAGTGGCTAGAATTACTGCTAATGAGTTGTTCAGTGCTAAGTTTAGACTTTTCGATAACCATGAAAATCTTCTCTTTAACACACCAAACGTCCTTTCAATTCGATTCCTCATTATAGTATGTGTATTACTGTATCTCGTTTCTGCTGCAGTATTTAGATGAAGTCAAAATATAGTTAGTATAAGGATATCCACTCTATCTCTAAGGAGATAGAAGCTTTGAAACTCTCTATTTTCAAATTTTCTCGAAGGATAGAGTTGTCGAATACCCTAGAATCGTGCGTGATATCGGGCCATCGAACTACTATGTGCATAACACGTAATTTCACGTCACACACAGCGTGAAAATTTATAAAGAACAACCCTTTGCGATTCCTAAACAACTCGGCTTGTTCTCCACCAGTTGACTGAATTTTTATATGTGTACAATCTATTGCACCACACACATTTTGAAAACCACAAATAGTGTAGAAATTGGGACAAACCGTTTATATTTCTTCTGCAGTGATTAGCATTTTTACGAAAGGGCCTCTGAATGATGCAAGACAATGCGTAACACGATCCGTGATTATTTATGTGGTAGCAGTAGTGCCGTGAAATGGCCTCCAATTACTTGTTGAAAAGGGCCCGTAGCCTAAAATGGTAATCGGTTAGCAGTTGATTCATTGGAGTAATCGACAAGTTTCGGTTCGCCAGAGGTGCTATTTGTTCTTCGATTTGTTCTAAAATCTTCATACATTCTTTACTCATTCGAAAACAATCTCTAAATTCATCATCTGATGAACTACTAAATTGCCATCTCAACTTTCAAACGATTCAATGTCCGAAATAGAGTAAACTGGCGAAACTAAAGTTATACACGAATTGGCAGGATTGACAGGACCATAACCCCTCCTAAATTTTAAGTGGGCGTAATCGACCACTTACTCTAAATGGGCATTTAATGGTCACTTAAATTTAAGGGTGCTTCATAATATTCAAACTGCCACTTATTGGTTTAAATCATAGGTTCCCAACGGGGCGGTACCGCCCCCTAGTGGACGCTGGAGCATTTCGTGGGGGCGGTAGCGGGCCAAAGGCAAATGGTGGGCGCTATAACAGTCAAGGGGGCGGTCGTAGCGTACCTACCTAATTAGAAATTTTATCTTTAAGTACTGGCGTCAACTTTACATACATAACTGCACGCATGGCACCTCCTGGACATCAATTTGATTTATAGCAGTTTTGATTTTTTTTTTACAGGTATACTTGAAAAGCACTACATTCCAAACAAAAAATTGTTGTTTTGTGATCATGCCTAAGAAAAGTAAAACAATCTAAACATGTTTAAACAGTTTATTAACCATTAAAAATATATATTAGGATGCAAATTTGAATAAAGATATATATAAATATATATATATATATATATATATATATATATATATATATATATATATATATATATATATATATATATATATATATATATATATTTCTTTTCGTCCTATTGTTTGTTCGGCTGCAGATTTTATTATTTCTTTTAAATTTATATATAAGATATAAAGTATGCAAAATTATAAGAGTTGTGCATAAGTTGTACATAAGATTATACATAACATTCATTGCATATAAGTTTACTGTATTCTGTACAAATATTTTTGTAAGAAATTGTACAAATTCGTTTTGAATGTCGATTTATCAATCTTGGGCATAAATAACAGCGTTTTCTGGTACCTGTAGCTACTTCTTTATATTGTACTATTGACAATATGTAAACACACGGGAACTTATTTATTCCTATTATTATATTTATTACCAGAAATTCTACCAATGTAACTGCTAGGAAGGAGCCTCTCAAGTGCCACATTGCGCACCGATGTCTTTTTGTATTTATTAGTAAAAAACTTAACAATACATTTTGGTCATAGCAGGTTTCCCATATTCATAAATATGTAATTGAGGAATACATAGGCGGATAAATTGTTAAAAAAATTATTAAGAACGGTATAGAATAGAAGTTTAAAGTTTGTCTGGCGCCTGATAGGCGCCATGCGAGCACTTAAACTTAAAGGTTAATATAATAAAATACTTTGAAAATACATACCTCTATTTTCATGAAAAAAACATTTTATCTAGCCGTCTAAAATGTGTATCTTATTATTATGGCGTAAAAGTAAATAAATATTAAAACATTTAAATAAGCATTAAGTATAAACTAATTGATTCGGTTTAGGACTGCCAGTAACAAGTCTGTGCAAATTGGTAACTAAAGACGTGATTTACGCAATCAAGCATGTTTCGACAAAAATACGGGAACTTGAATAACTTGTTTGCAGAGCAAGTGCACCGGGGCACCGCAAACAAACAAAAGCATTCAAGTTGTCAGGGATAGCTCTTCTAATATCTTATTGTCTTTAGGTGCTTCGTCAGTGATCCATACTCGTGCGTGACTGATAAAGTAAAAAAGTCATTATAGCCATTAGTTTTATAACTTTCTATAAATCGGTTGAAAAGTTACTGTAACAAATTGTGAATTCCAAAATATCTGAAACTAATAAGAAATGTCGGCAGTAGAATATTGAGTATTTGAAATGTGGATTTACGCAATCTCCAACAAACCAATTATTACGTATGTATATAATTTGTCTAAAAGTTTTTTCAAATGAAGCCATGAAGCCTTCTATGCTCCAACAGCATTTGAATAAAATACATGCTGATAAAAAGGACAAAGTTTTTTCTTATTTTCAATGACTTGAAAAGAAATATTTAAAACAGCCAACTATATCAAACCTTTTTGCATCGTGTTCTAAACAAGAATATGATGGACTACGAGCTTCATTCAATATTTCATTATTAATCGCAAAAGCGGGAAAACCACATACAATTGGAGAGGAATTAATTGTGTTAGTAGTCAACGAGGTAATCGAAACTGTTCTTCATCATAAGATGCCATCAGATATCATAAAAAAAATTCCTTTGAGTAATAATACAGTGCAAAGGATAATAGATGAAATGGCAAAAGACGTTGAACTATCATTATGTGATAACTTAAAAACTTTCAAATTTTCCGTTCAACTTTGTCAAATAACGAAGCACTACGTACGATTCACAAAAGAAGAAAAAAAATTGTCAAAAGTTATTTGCAAAAAAAATTAGACACCGGTACAAAGGGAGAATCCATATTTAATACCATGCACGTTTTTTTCAAGAGAAAGAAATTCCTATTCGAAATATTTTATCAGTTGCTACAGATGGTGCTCCAGCAATGACCGGGCGTCATGAGCGTTTCATGGCGCATTTAAAACAAGCAGTACCAAATGTACTCCCTGTATATTGTGTTATTCATCGTCAACACTTGGTTGCAAAAAATCTTAATGAACGCCTGCACACTTCGTTCCTTTACGTTATTAGAGCTGTCAACAAGATATTTAACTCAGTACGGGACTTCCTTGAAAACAGAGACGACGAACTGCGCGGAAACTTTATTGCGTCCAAAAATGGCATCGCTTATTTGACAGACCTTTTTAATATATTTAATGACGTTAATTTACAATTACAAGGTGATGAGTTGAATTTAATAAAAACAAAAAACGCCATGGCTCCTTTTGTGGGAAAAGCATTATCGGTAAAACAGAAAGATTTACTTACCTACTGCCAACATGCTGATTTTATAGAGCGATTCCAGGCTATTCTAAATATGAATATACCACGCTGCGTTTTAGATCCTTTCGCAAATGCAGATACAGCAGAATCATCAAGAAGAACTCGTACAATTCACAACTAACTAAAAGTAAAATTCCGAAATGGATACCTAGAGTTCTGGCTCCAAACATCAATATCAGCTCTCTACCCTGCATTGTGGGAAATAGTACAGAAATTTTTAATTACGTTTCCTTCATCATATTTAGCTGAGCGTGGGTTCAGTTTAGTAGCTAATTTGCTGTCTAAGAAAAGGAATAGACTGCAGATCACTGAGCGTGGTGAATTTCGACTGATGTTAACTAAATTGAAACCCGACATTAACAAATTGTTAAAACTCCACCAGCCTCAACCATCTCATTGATATTTATGTTTCTTATTGAATTCTGCTTTTTTATTATATTTTTTTTACTAATTTTGATTAATCGTCTTGTCTTTGCCTTTGTGCAGTGCCCCAGTGCGGGGTGCTCCAGCTTTGTGTATTGGTATTTTGTTGCATTTGTTGGTTAAGTTATTATTTTATTCTAACACTTTGTATGGTCTTTGTCTGAATTAAATGCATTTGTTATAACATGTTCTTGTACTTTTAATTTATTAATAATCACGACCTTCTGCCACGACCACGAGGAGCGCGATTAGAGAGAGAGAGAGAATTAATTTTTAATTTGTGATTATTAATAGATAATACAGACATATAAAACTATTATGTAAAAGGGAGCGTTGGAATTTTCTTTCTTGTAAAGGGGGCGGTAGTCTATAAAAGGTTGGGAACCTATGGTTTAAATAGACACCAAATTTAATCTTGGCTTAAAAACGCCCTAAATCTCTTAAATAATGGAGGACACAATTTTTTTTCCAAAATGTTGACAGGTGGCGAGACATATTCCTTTTTTCGACGTACCTACCCGCCAAGAGGGTGGTGTATGGATTCACGAAGATGAGGAAACCCCAACCATGACAAAGAACCAGCCAGCTATGAAAAAAATTATACATAGTGAATTTTCCGCTAAACTGTGCACAACTTTTGTATAAAACATTTTTTCTACTGTGCACAGTTTAGCCGCAAATTCACTTTGACGCACTAATGAGCAACCCTGCATATGCAGTGTTCTTCAAACGTACAGACCTAGTAAAGACAAGTAAGCTAGAAGGACAAAAGACAGCTAAATAGTACACTGAAAAATGTTTGCCTGATGTATTCAGTAGGATTCCAGACAAGGGAATTGTGCTGCACCATGATAATTCATCGTCCCATAGGACAGTTTTAACTCAGCAGTTTTTGGCTAAAAACACAGTAATAGAAAATCCACCGTAATCACACGATTTAGCAATGTGCGACTTTTGGCGACTATTTGGGCTTAAAGGGAATTCACGGGTTAGAAGGTTTTAGTCTGAAGAAGCGATTGATACCGCAGTTCATGCTTATTTTGAAGGCATTTAGAAAGAAGATTGGTTGGGAGCTTTTAAATGGTGGAAATAAAGAATGGTCAAGTGTATCATTCTTGAAGGGAATTACTTTGAGCATATTTACAATAAAGTCCTAGAAAATATTAACCGTGTTTCTTATTCTCAATAAATTCAGCTCGACGCTCGTATCACATAAAAATGTTCAATCTGAGAACGCACTGCATATATTTAATATTAATTTTCTGTAGTACCAAACGTTTGTCTTGATTTGCTTTTCATGCAAAGTAAAAGAAGTAAGAAAATAACAAAATTTATTTAACTTTAATTATGTTTATGCCATATCATTGTCTAAAGTGCTTGAAAACTAATGATAATTTGAAAGTGTAAATTGTTGCTTAATGTATATATATTTAGTAATATATTTAGTAATATATTTAGTTTTCCATCGGATATTAATGAAGTTGTGCCAGGTACAACTTTTTCCCTAGAAAAATAGAAATACAATATGACACAAGCACTATTTTTATCAGTTATCATAATTGAGTACTATAACATGCATTTTCATGAAATTAATTTCCCTGCAATTCAGTTAAGTTTAATCTTTTATTAAATAAATAGAACAATGTTTTTTAACTTCCGTAATTATTTTTAAACATCAATATAGCATTTAATTAGATGTAATTAGGTTAGTCGGTAGAATTTTCGAATCCGCTCGTATCGAACGGAAAACTGTATTATCCATCTATCGGCAACTCGAACATTTCCGAACAATCTCAGGAAACCCCGTCTATTAAAGAACATCTCAAACTTTCGAGACCTCCCGCTCTCTAGACAGTACTTAAAATAGCTTTTTTCTCCAAACAAGTACCGAGTTGGTAAGGACTATAGCGCTGAACCAATTTGTATCTTTTTATAGTGCTTCATAAAATGTTTATTATTAGTAAATACATTTCTATACTGTGTACCTTGAACACATTTTTGAAAAGATGCTAAATCGAGTTTGTTTGACTCAGATCCCGATCGATTCCTACAAAAACAAATCCTATCTCAAATGTTTTAGCTTCACACGTTAACACAATAATATTTTTTAAACTGGAACATTTGAATCGGGTTCCGAAATTCGACGTAAACGCTATTTAAATATTATTAAACTCACCCTCTAACGGACAAGAGTTAACAGTGAAAAATGTCATAATCAAAGAACAAATTTAACAAAATTAATCAAGTTATGATGTAAGTGTAAAGTTGTGAAACACTTTAAAAATTTAAAAAAGTACTAGCAAACAGAAACTTGGCATACCAATTAAAGGTCTAACACAGAAATAGTTTTTGGTTAGTAATTGTTATTGTACATTGAAAACACAATGTAATACGTTTAATATAATTTTTAATTTTAACTACATATGTTGAATTGTAGTACTGTGGTTAAGATACCATAATTAGTAACATACCACAATTGGTAAAACATTTATTTCAAGGTCTAGGAGTGCAGCAAACAAATAGATTTTAGCTAATCTTTACTACAATTAGATTCCATAGTTAGCTTTATACGTTCATCCAACAGTTATATTAAAACAGGCTTAAATGTGCGTTTTCATAATTTATTTTTTAGCATCTCAAGTAATTACTATTTACTGAGGACATTGCTATCGAAACGTTTAAATTTACATAAAATATAAAAAGAAAAATACACCCAAAAGATAAGTATTTTAATTATGTGTAATTACCTAAAAAGATTAGATTTTCATTTATTCGTAAGTTACCGGGCAGAGCTAATTCAGTAACTAATATTTAGAACGTTGTAACTCGGAAAGGTTTAAGAGAAAATTTTGATGGTTAAACCGAGATTCAATGATGTCAGGTTAAAATCTTAAGGAAAAACTCCAAGAAGTTTCCGACCAACTCTTGCACGTTGTAAGTTTACACACAATAGTGTCGGGCACGATGCCCAGTGTTTCACTACAATGTACAATCAGCTGATAAAAAAGCATATGGTTACTATAAATGTAATACAATATTAACATATTTAGCACAGTTAATCGTTCAGGTACAAAGCTTACCTCATATGTAAATTAGAGTAGCGCATCACCCTTCACAACAAAATTGTCTAATACTCGCTTCAAAATTCAGTACTAACATTATACTTTATTTCTATTAGTTTATTCAGCATTCACATTATATATAAGTTCATCTAAAAAGAATTGTTATTTGTAATTATATACACATTTCAGATAAAAATAGGTTATATCACATTTATGTTCACATTCACAAAGAACCCAGTTTACATACCAATATAAAAAACAATTAATTTTCGATTTCATAAAGTCAAACATTGAAACATGTGTGTGAGTGTCATAAAGTACGTATTACAAGCGCAAAAAAATATTATAAATCAAACTTAACCTTCACGACATTCCCTTGCGGGGTAGGCAAAACAATCCCTGCCTCTTATTTATTTTTCATTCACAATCTTTCTCCATGCTGTCCTATCTCCTCATACCTCCCTAGCTTCCGCAAGATTGTCTCTGACGTGCCCTTTTATTTTTAAACCTCCTTACCTTTCTGTCCTTTATCATACATTTTACTACATTCAGCCAAGTTTTACGCAGTCTACCAGGCCCACATATATTTGCTTCATTAATCTTTCGTTTTCCATGTGATCAAACCAAATGTGCTACTTTTATATCTATCCATCATCGTTTTTCCCTCGCCACACTCCGTCATTATGCGTTCATTCTTTACCTTGTCCCTTCTCGTATTACCACTTGCGCTTCTCAAGAATCTCATACCCACGGCATTTAATTTTCTTTCGCGCTTTTTTTGACATACCCATGTGTCACTTTCATACAGTACTGACGGGACAAATAAGCCATTATAGATTCCTCGTTTTGCAGCTAGGCTCATGCTTTCGTTTCTCATTGTCGTCTAGATACTTACAATCACTTTCCTTCGAGCATTGACCCTTCGTCCAATCTCGCCCTCCATTGTACCATCTGCAGTAAACATTCTACCCAGATATACCAGCTCGTCCACTTGCTCTACGATTTCATCTTGCAAAGTAAATACTATACTCTCCATTTCCGCTTCCCGATTGAACACCACAATTTTACATTTGTTCACGTTTACTTTTAGGTCCATGCTCGCACAGACTGTGTCAAACTTCCCCAGAGCGGTTTGTACTTTATCCGCACTGTCACTTAATAAGACTGTGCCATCTGCATACACCAGAAGTCGTACATTTACGTCTACCATTACACCATTTGTACCGGTACATGCTTGTCTAACACATTTATCCATGTATACATTGAACAATCACGGTGACATCACACAGCCTTCTCGCACATGCCCGACTACCGTTGTATGCCGCCCTTATTCAATTTATTAGACCTTTATTTACGCCATATTCATTTAATATTTCCCACAGCTTCTCCCTATTCACTATGTCGTATGCATTCTCCAGATCTACAAACGCACAGTACAGCTTTGCACCCCCATACTTTAGCATTTCACCTGTGATTTCATCTACGCCTGCTCCTTTGCAACCTTCCTAGCTTTTTCTCTATCTCATTTATCCCAATATCCTTCTCAGTTTCATTCAGCATTCCTTCAACATTCTCCTTATTTAACCCTTCAGTCTTGTTTTTCTCACTACTGTACAGTGTTCTGAAATATTCTTTCCAGAATTTCCTCACTTCACAATCGTCCCATATTATTCCGTTGCTCAGGTTCATCACTTCTGCAGCGTTCTGTTTTGGGCCCACGTTTTGTATTTTTGACCCATTTCTAGAAGAGTTCTTTGTTTCCCTCAAAATCATTCTGCATTTTCTCTCCTTCCACAGCCATCACTTCCTCTTTACTTATTTTTACTGCCTCCTTCGCTTCTTTGTTTCTTAATCTGTACACCTCACACAATCGCTTTTTCTCAGTCACATTTTTTGCACCAATCATTGCTGTGTACGCATCTTTTTTCTTACATACTGCCTTTTTTGCCGACTCATTCCACCAAGCACATTTTTTTCTACCTACAGTCGCTCTTCCACATGTCCCCACGGCACAATACAGTTTTTTGAGCTTATCCATGCACTTTCAACGTCGGTGTGTTTTGTTTGTTCGTTCCACACTGTTTCTATCACATTCAACTCTTTACTCACAGCACCTGGGTACTTTATTCTCACACCATTATCTACTAGTTTGCCTACCCTAATTCTGGACGTCCGCACTACGTTTACTTTGCTTCTCCAGACCCACTTTTGCCCTAAACACCCACTAGATATAACCAAAAAGTGATCTGATCCACACTCCGATTCGCGCATTACTTTTGTGTGTTTTATCAGGTTTCTAAGCCGTTCACCATACACTATCAAGTCTATCATACTTTTACATTAACCTCTTTGCATGTATCCATATATGCAAATTTTTATGTTTAAATCACGTATTGGATACAAACAGGCTTCTCTCCACACAGATATTTACCAGGCGTTTACCGTTTTCAGTGACTGTTTGGACTCCGAACTTTCCTAGAACGCGTTCAGTATGTTCTCTCCATACACCTACCCATCCATTCATATCTCCCACTGTCATCACTCTTCAGTTTGGCTTACATACGTTCAACACGTTCTCTACTTAATTCCAGAAGTTCTCACGCTCCTGGTCTCTTTCTCCATTCACCGATGCATAGCATGTAATAAGAAAAATTCTTCGAAACTCCACTTTCATTCTAACCCTTATTATCCGGGGAGATACCAATTCGTACCGTTTAACACATCTTTTCGCTCTTTCACTTACGATCAGCCCAACTCCTTTTGCACGATGCACTTCAGTCTCATCTCCTGACCAATATGCTAGGCGCCATCCTCCAGCTCCACAGCATCCTTTCCTTTGCGCTCTTAAGCGCGGCATGTCAGTGGCGTCGCCACCAAAAGCGCGTTCCGTTTATTATCATGTATTACTCTAATTAATTATTTATTTCTGTTATTAATTTACATACGTACTTGTTAATTTCACTTTATTACAATTATTGCAACAAAACGACAGTGAACCATTTAGTGTCCTATGTGAATTTTAAAGCTCATAATACTCAAATTTATTAGACAAATATGTATAAACAACAAATACTTTCACAATACATAGTAAAAGAAATAAGTAGTTTTGCGGCGCATGTAATGCTAATGGCAGTTGCTTAAATTCTCATTAAGGAAATCCTAATAGTTGGCATTCCTTAGTAGCATTAACAACAAGTTAGCAAATATTCAAAAATGTTTTTATTAGTTAGTTCGTTTTCAACTGTGATTTAAAAGTGAGTGTAGAAATATGAGTTCTACATTGGGAAAAAGTGGCCAAGTAATAAGTGGTCAAACGCGAGCCTGTTCTGTTTCTACAATTAAAAATCGAACTTATACTTTTTTGATTTTCATAAACGATTAAACTGTTGTGTTCATTTGTAATTCAAATATAAAATTTATTACTTGTCAACATGGTTATTTTTTTATTTTATAAATGTTTAAACTATTACTGTTCATATGTAATTCAAATAAATAAAATATTTTAAAATTTCTTGTGGTTTGGTGACGAATAATTGAAAACATGACACCAACGCCACTGGTAATGCTTTCAGTCGCTATTGCGTTAACGAGTGCGGCCGAATGCACGAACATCCATGCGCGACACGAGGCATTCTTTGGCCGCGTGTCTTTCCTACATTACATTCGCAATTTCAAATTCTTTACCATGCATACCTCTAACATTCCACGTACCGACTCGCCATTCATTCCTTACACTTATTTGTGACCAAATGCTTAAATTATTTTTTATTTAGCTTTCCGAGTTATAGTTATTTCTTTGTTATTTAATTTAATATTTATTTATCAAATCTGTTTTATTATTGTCGCGAACTGTGACAACTTACGTTTCCATCCTCTAAGTTTTCTTTATTCAATTGCAGGGTAACAATAAATAACGATAATGGCCCTGTTACCTCTCCCGGTATTAATTGTTTACTTTTAGGATTAACTAATTACAATTAAGATCAAACATAGTAACGTAGGTAAAAGTTAGCTTAAATTTTGAGTTTGCAGTCAAGGAAAAATATACTATAACACAATATGCAACACAATGTTACAATTTTACTTAGCATCACATATAATACCAAAATCAAAGTTGGATCAACCTTCAAATTTGAAAGCAAAGAAAAAATTTTAAAATCACATTACTACGGATCTGCTTACATCCTTTGAGTTTTTATTTGTCAATGCGACTTTATGAGTTTCAACAATCATCCTGCATTGGAATTTTAGAGGAACCATGCAAGTTCGATGCCATACAATCCTAAATATTATTTACTCGCCTTTTTTCTTTAAAGAGGTATTTTACACGTTACATACTTCTACCGTTTAGATTACTATTATTTGTTATTAGTAATATTCAAACCGTTAAATATCTGTTCAGTAACTTGCTACTTGTATTTAGAATTAGATAACGCGACTTGCTGTTATTTATTCTCGAAAAAAAGTTATTTAATTACTTTCATTTATAATTCTGATTACAAATTAGAGCAAGTTATTTGTTTATTTATCTATTTATTAGCTTTTCTTTATACTTTGGATTGCGGATTCGATCTAGTTATCTATTTTTATCATTTAAGCTAATATAAGCAGTTCCTATGACAATGCTTACGTTTGGATTTGTTATAGAAAGGAGTTCATTACAAGGATGAATCATATCTGGTATTTCTCCTAAAGTTACAGATCTGTATTTATGAGTGTTTTATACTACACGCTACCGTGGGCTACAATAAGTTATTTTATTAGTTCTCTATGATTCATTGTTATTGCAAAAATGTTTACCTGATTGACTTCAATCCTTAGACAAAAGGATTGTATTTACGCTTTAAGTTTAGAAAAAATACTGACAGATTATTATTATCTTTATTTGTTATTAATGTTCAAACCGCTGTCTATAAAATCTGTTCAAAAACTTACCCTTACTTTATTGATTTAGAAGTTGTCATTTAAACATGTGTTTATTTCACTAATTGAAATTTGACGACCCGATTTTTGCTATTACTACTACTATAAATGAATTTCAAAGAAATAGTATCCAGGAAAGCTAATGGTTATATTTGTTTACTACTAGAATCAATTGAGATATTTTACTGTTAAATCATTTTATTAGATGAGAACCACATACTTAATTAAATAGATACAAGATAAAAGTAAACTGTTACATCTGATTCACCTTAATGTTAATTTTTGGGATGTCTAGTTTTTTTGGTGTTTTTTAAACCTTGTAGTAAAGCTTTACTAAATTGGTAGAATCATGGCAGAAGTGGTGAGGTTAAGATCGAAGTAAAAAGTTTAGTCGCTTCACTTTGAAGGCATAATTTTATATTGTTGTTAAAATACACAAATTCTAAGTGAGTAATTAGCGTAGCTTTAAAACTGTTGAATTTTATGTACAAAAAGTAGTTGCAAAAGCACTACACTGAGCTGCGACTAATTAAATGATCTTCCAAAAGTACTAAGGTATTCTACTCCTAAACCTTCACGTTTCAATGTTATTGAGGTAATTTTGAAATTTAAAGTTTTATGGGACTTGCAGGACGAAATGTTTTACAAATAATGTTCGTCAATCATTTTTGAATCGAGTAAATAGCAAATATATTTCTTCTTTGTGTGTATGTTGTAGCGTCCCCAGGTACCCTATCTTGAAAAGTGTAATTTGAACTTATTTGCAATAATGCAAATCTAAGAACAAAACAATCGCTAACTGATTTATCTTGACTTTATTGACGCTAATGTTACTATTACTCAAATTAATTGCTTCCTTACATAGACTTTCCTGGCAATAACTAAAATATTAGAATTTATTTACAAGTCTGGTATTTATTTACTCGCAAACCTCAAATCTAGTGGTAGGTACGTTGTGCTATACGACTGAGGTTAAATGGATGAGGTTAAGTGTTGCATCACGTGGTGCATTTAAAAATGGAACCACCCAAATCAAAATTAACGATGCGCAATGGTGGTTCACCCGTTAATGTACTATTGTGGAAAGAACCACCAATAAAACCCTCTTTATTCATAAATAGGTAATGGCACAAGTACAATAATAAACCAAATAACACAAAAAAACAATGAAAGGGTTAAATATGTAGAACAAATCACCATTAAATCAGGTTAAAGTGCGTAGAGAATTATAACATTAAGAGAAAAATAAATAAAAGCAGTTTAGCTACACATACGCACAATAACAAAGCACAATCTAGTCACCACCAAAATGGTGAAATTAATAAATCAGAACAATCGTCATACCAAACCCTTTAAAACCAATCATGCCGATCTTTAAGTAAATAAGCACATAAAACAGTAAGGCAAATTAGGGTACATATAAAATACAATACCAGTAAAATTGCACAGGTGGGAATAAGGTAAAGGCAAGGACAAAAGGAAATATGCGAGGAATTTACACGTACACAATTCTTAGTGACTACTTAAATTACAATAAATTACATACAAAGAGAAATTAGTTCGCAGTCAAACAATTCTACTTAACCTGACACAAAGAACTCATTAAACAAAGCCTTACAGGGTAAATTGTAAATGGATCATAACATCGTGACCGATGTGTGCGTTAGAAAAATACAGCGACCCTTTCTCAGGTAACACATCCATCTATACAATAATAAAATTCGAGGTGTTTAATAATGTTTATCTGAACCCGGGATTATGTACACACTCGGCAATTGCCTATTACAACTGTAACCAAGCGGTATCCTGTACCGCTTCTCCAGGCCCACCTCTACACAAATACAAATACAAACAACAAACAACAACACTAATTCACCCAAATACAAGAGTGAGGGAGCCCTGTATCGTCTTTTATTTTAGCTGATTTCAGCTTAATGAGCCGCGTGCGAATGAGATACCTTTGCAAGGCAGTGTTTAATTTCTAATACGTTACAAAGATAAAATTATTTGCTGGGATCGTTTATATAAACATACCTGCTTACACTTGAATATATACTCTTTAGTTAAACACTTTACGATCAACACGATACGCGGTTTAAGCCTCGGCGCCGCTGCGATTAATTATACGTCAATTTTTAGAAAAACTTACATTAAAACCTACACTAAAGAAAATAACGAACAAGCGTTGAGATATGCTAAAAGGTGCACGACAAAATATTTATAGACCAAACGGTTTACAATGGGAGTTTCAAATTAAAACAAATCAAAGCGTCCGACTCCATCTAACCTTAAACAGCAACTGCTTTTCCTCCAATTTCAAACTACCTTACCTTACCCCGAAAATCAACCCCGTTATTGCAAGTAATAATAAAAAAACAAGAAATTATTTCGTGGTAACATTTTCGCTTTCTAACAGAACGTGTGAGTGTCCGCGTGTACGCGTGTGCGTGTGCGCACGTGTGAGTGCGTTTATGAGTGTGTGCGTGTGCATGAGTGCGTGTAAGCGCGTGTCCGTGTGTGCGTGTCTGCGTGTCTGCGTGTGTGTACGTGTGTGCGTGTATGCGTGTGCGTGTGTGCATGTACGCGTGTGTGCGTGTGTGCGTGTATGTGTGTGCGTATGTGTGTGCCTGCGCGTGCGTACTTGCGTGGGCGCGTGCGTGTATGCGTACGCGAGTGCGTGCGTGCGGGCGGGCGTGTGCGCTGTGTGCCAGCGTGCGTTCGTGAGTGCGTGCGTGCGTGGGGCGTGCGTTGGTGTGCAGGCGGGCGCACTAGCACGCATGTGTGCAGACGGCGCGCGTTCACGCGGTGTGCGTGTGCGTGTGCGTGCGTCCGTGGGTCCGTGTGCGCGAGTGTGCTTGTGTGCGTGTGTTAGTGTGTGCGTGTGTTTGTGAGTTGCGTGTGTGCGTGTGTGAGTGTGCGCGTGTGTGCGTTTGTGCGTGTGTGGGTATGTGCGTGTGTGCGAGTGTGCGTATGCGCGTATGGGCGTGTGTGCGTGTCTGCGTGTGTTCGTGTGAGTGCGTGCGCGTGCGTGGGTGCGTGCGGGCGGGCGTGTGTGCGTACGTGTGTGCGTGCGTGCGTGCGGGCGGGCGGGCGGACGTGTGTGCGTGCTTGGGTGCGTGCGTATGTGCATGAGTGTGTGTGTGTGTGTGCGGAAATACCTACGTACTTAAAATTATGTATTTAGGCTAGTTCACATTTGGACTAGACCTAATTAGAATTTGGGGGAAATCCATTGGCAGTGAGGGTGGATTTATTCGAAGTAGCTTTTGGTTTTATCAAGTATTTCTAAAATAACTGCATATTTAAAAAATTCAAAATATCTGAATATAGACCTTAAACATATCGATTAATTATGTTCTGTGCAATTTCTTGATATGACGCGTAATTTAGCGGCAAAACATTCTTGAGCTAGAATTTAATTATCAGTTCAAATTTTTTCATTATCTGAATAACAATTAACTTTATAACAAAAAGTGCGTGGGTGTGTGCGTGAGCGTGTAAGCGTGCGGGCGTGCGGTCGTGTGTGTGGGTGTGCGGTCGGATGTGCGTGCGGGTGTGCGGGCGTGCGGGAGTGTGTTCGTGTGCGCGCGTGCGTGTGTGCGGGCGGGCGCACTAGTGCTCATGCGTGTGTGCGTGTGAGCGTGTGTGCGTGTGTGTGTGCGTGTATGCGTGTGTGCGTGTATGCGTGCGTGCGTGTGTGCGTGTATGCGTGTGTGCGTGTGTGCTGTGTGTGTGTCGTGTGCGTGTGTGCGTGTGTGTGTGCTGTGCTGTGTCGTGTGTTGCGTGTGCGTAGTGTGCGTGTGTGTGTGCGTGTGTACGGGTGTGCGTGTGTGCGTGTTTACGTGTGTACATGTGTGCGAGTACACGTGTGAGGAGGTGTGCGCGTGTGTTTCTGTACGTGTGTGTGTATGTGTGTGAGTGTGCGTACGTGTGTGCGCGCGTACGTGCATGCGTGCGTACGTGCGTGCGCCCGTGCGGGCATGAGTGCGTGAACGCGGGCGAGCGTGTATGCTTGCATGACAGCGTGCGTGCCTGACGGCGTGCGAGCGTGCGTGCGGCCGTGTGAGTGGGCGGGAACACTAGCGCACTAGCGCGCACGTGTGTAGGCGGGCGCACGCGCACGCGTCTGTGCGATTGCGCGTGTGAGCTTGTGCGTGTGTGTGTGCGTGTGTGTGTGTGCGTGTGTGCGTGTTTGCGTGTGTGTATGCGTGTGTGTGCTGGTGTGGGTGTATGCGAGTGTGTGTGTGCGTGTGCGTATGTGGGCATGTGTGCGTGTGTGCGTGCGTGCGGGCGGGCGTTTGTGCATGCTTGCGTGCGGAAATACCTACGTACTTAACATTTTGTATTTTGGCTAGTTCACATTTGGATTACACCTAATTAGAAGTTGGGAGAAATACAGCGGAAGTGAGGGTGGGTATATTAGGAGTAGCTTTTGGTTTTTATCAAGTATTCCTAGAATAACTGCATATTTAAAAGATACAAAATATCCGAATATAGACCATAAACATATCGATTAGTTGTGTTCTGTGCAATTTCTTGATACGACGCGTAATTTAGCGGCAAATCATTCCTAAGCTAGAATTTAGGTGTTAGTTCAAATTTCTTCATTATCTGAATAACAATTAATATTACAAGAAAAACAGCGTGAGTGTGTGCGTCAGTGCGAGTGTGAGTGTGGACGGGCGTGCGGGTGTGTGCGTGTGTGCGTGTCTGCGTGTGTGCATGTGTGCGCGTGTGTGTGAGTGTGCGTGTGAGCGTGTGTGCGTGTGTGTGCGTGTTCGTGTGTGCGTGTGTGCGTGTGTGCATGTGTGCGTGTGTGCGTGCGTGCGTGCGTGCCTGCGTACTTACGTACTTAAAATTTTGTATTTAGTCTAGTTTTCATTTGGCTTAGAGCTAATTAGATTTTGTGAGAAATCCAGCGGAAGCGAGGATGGGTTTAGTAGGAGTAGCTTTTGGTTTTTATCAAATATTTCTAAAACAACTGCATATTTAAAAGATACAAAATACTTGAATATAGACCTTATACATATCGATTAATTATGTTCTGTGCAATTTCTTAATATGGCGCGTAATTTAGCGGCAAACAATCCTAAGCTAGAATTTAAGTATTAGTTAAATTTTTTTCATTATCTGAATAACAATTAATTATATAAGAAAAAGTGAAGACGTATTTTTTAAAGAAAGTTTGATTTTGCATAAATTTTCTTTACAAAGTTTTTTAATGCAAAGCGTAATAAGTGTGAAAGTTAAATAAATGTGATTGAAAAGGCTGAAGCTGTATTATCAATATTTTTATAGAAGCGGTCGGCTTTGGAATTTTTTTTTACGTTAACATGTATTTATGTCTATGAATCTCTAGCTGACATGAAATTTTAAACGGCATTCTGACAGATTACTTTTTGTTTTTACAATGGTGCCTGCTCTCGTTATGAACGTATAAATAAGAGGTTGCACTGTTATCCTAAAAAATTTAATTTAAGTTAGCATCTAGATGTCTATTAACCTCTGTCTGTCATGAAGTTTTAAACGTCTGTCTGACATGGATTATTGTTTTTGCGTTTACAATGTTGCCTATTTTTGTAATCCTAGAAAATGTTAGTAAAATTATTGCATTTCTTTTAATTTACATTCTGTAGGTTGGAAGGTCGTGTGGAGTTCCACGCCAGATATTTCAATTGCTGAACTTAAAATTGTAAACAATTTTAGGATGTGAAATATTGTTGAATAAAATGTTGGTTTTATACTTTGCTTCGTTATCTGGCAATGCACTCTGCATACATTTAAAAAAGTGATAATGGGCACTGCCAAATGACTATCATATAACCCATTTGTCCATTTTTGAAGTGTTGAATACAAACGTACTGATATTTATGTATGTTTTTCCATTATTACGTAAGATCTATATTTTTAATGTGATATATTTTCTAAATTATAACAAATAAACTGAAGAAGTATAGCGTAACAGCGACGAAACCTAATAATGTAAAGAAACATGTTTTGTATGTGCGTCAAGCTCTTGCGATTTTGTAATTTTTCCGCATTTCGATATAGCCAATAAATCACGGAATTCAAATATTATACATGCGTTTTTATGAAACAATGGTAAAGTATTAAAACTAGAGTATCCAAACTTGAATTTTCACACTTCTAACCACTACTAAAGGTATTACGTAGACACGTAACACTTAAGTTCTATCCGAAAATAAATTAATCAATATTTTACATTACAAGCAAGTACAAATCCGTTGAATCCGTGCAAAGCGAGCTTTCTAAATCCTCTTGAATTGAGAAAAAGGCACCATCTATTTTTTTTATCGTAAAAACACCAAAACTTGAAAGGTAATAAATTTTTTTCAATACTTATAGGGATTTTGTCCCAATAGTGTTTTATTTTGCATTAAATTTCAATTATTTATGTTATGGGAACGTTGCAACTTTAACTTTTAGTATTAGATTTCAGGGAAATTACGTTTAGAATAAAAATAGTCCAAGGATTATTAAATTTATTCATTATGCATTATCGAGACAATATAAACAGATTGTTTTGCATTTATTACAGATGAAACCAGAAGATTGTGATTGTATTGCACTATTTATGTAAACAAATTTACATATTCAGTTACTCGAATACATGTTACGTATTGGAATCCACTTTGCATTTAATCTCAATTTTAAATTTCACTACTAATCAAAATTGAATGAAACCACAAAAAATAACTCTTACTATTAGCATTTCGTTTTACTTAATAATTGATATAAGTAAATGGTTAAATTAGCAAATATATTTTCGTTTTTCTAATTTTTGATTGTTTTTGAGAGAGAAGTAACTTTTTCCACGATCGAGCATCTTTGTTTATTTACAATATTTGTTTCCAAATCGGTAGGATGTGTTTACAAGTTGATAGGCCCAAACACGTCGCCAAGTAAGTAGGTACTTGTTTTACGTGTTTTACTTACCGACGTCTGAACTAAACGCTATTAAGTGGTATTTGACAAGTTGAGCTTGCCGCGAAATATAAACGTCACTTTTGACTTTTCGTTTAGGTTGTAACGATCCTGCGAATCCTTTACAAATTTTCCTATCCTAGAAAATAATTCTTATCTAACCTTATTTCCTAGTTATTTCCACAACTGCATTATCATTACTTATAAATGTTATCAGTTGCTATTTCTCTTTAGATTTACCCATTCTCACTTGTTACCCTTATTATTACACCTATACCTACGTGTTTTACAAAGCATCCAGCATTCCAACCAGTATTACCAGAACCCTAACTTCACCTACAGACACACAAATAACAAACAAACTCCTTTTCTTTTTAACCTTTGCTCGACATTACTTTCATACCACAAATATCCATCATTATTCATCATTTTACACTCATATCAAACCTACCTCCGTTTAATATCCAAAAATCTGATCTACCTGTCCTACCAGAACCAGCCACTTTATTTTACACCACCAGTCACGTTTGTATAAAACACCCTTGGCTGCCTTTAGCACCGAGTCCGGTATACAAACGTGCCTACGGTACGCTGTACTTCGTTTGCCGGTGGCACCGCCTCGTATTATTACATTTTGGCTGCAACCGCACCGAAGTGGGCTTCTGAATTGTCACAATCGACCTAGTTATTTCAACGGAGGTCTTGCCTCGAACAGATAGCTACTTCCATACAAGTCAACCCCTTTGGCACCTACCTACCCTCCTGGATCGTAGACGGCAGTTGAGGCTCAGAATTCGAGTTCCCTTGCCATTAATTCCCCAACGATACCACCTATTTGTACTTCTTCACCTTAAACACACCCTCTCACATCCACTCAGCAGTAACTTATTCACCCTACCTGAACACGATCACGATTACAGCCGAGATTTCATTGTCACTTTCGCCCATTCAGGCACACTTAATTAATAGCACACTAATTAACGATACATGTTTCAAAGTCAAAACTTCAAAACCACATGGTTCATAGCCTAACCACATTTTATATATAATTAGAGTAATACTGAATACACTCACCTGTTGTAACCATCTGTATACCTCCACATCACAGCACCGAAACATTGATACATCCCCACTACCGCTACCGGTTTAATTAACATTTATTAAGATTCCGTTTAACCCTGGTCTGCTCGCGTGGAAAAATATTACATAGAAACTCGCGTGGCGTCTGACAGACTCCAGTGCTCAAAAATGATTTTATTTTGACATAATAATGTTTTGCATTACTTAAATGTTAAATAAGGTTTCCTTAGAGATGACAAATGTCAAAAAATTAATATATGTTCACATACAACACATCTATATATTTAAATAATAAAATATGTAAGTACATTGATACATTTTAGTACAACATATAAAACATTATTCAACAGAATAGTAGTCACACTATTTAGCTCTGAATTATAAAGTGCAGTATCAGGAAAGGATGTAAAAGTCGTAAAAAATTTATTCCCAAAATTACATATAAATAAAAATAAAATCGGAGACATAAACAATGAACTACAATGAAATAATTCTTGACTTGTTGACAAAATATAAATAACATTTTTCTGAGATATAAAAACTGCTGTTAGGTAAAAATTTTAAAACGTCCGTAGGCCTTCATAATTAGAGAACTAAAAGCATATATAAATGTTAGTACTACACATAAAACATTCTTTCGCAGAGCTGTAGTCACACAAGCTGTCCACAGTAAAAAGCTTTCTAATTATTTTTTGTGTTCACTTTACACACACCTACATGTTCAACATTCGCCACAAACTTGTTCAGCATGCTCCAAACATATATATTTCCCACATTCTCGGCAGGTGTATCTTGTGTATCTGTTCTTCGAACGTCCACAGTCACTGCACCTTTGTCTTTTTTTACTGGGACCATCTTGTGGGTTTGGAGCTTTTTCATGTTCAGGTAACAAACTTTCAATGTCCATTTTTAGTTTCATAGGTAGTTCCTTAGTGTGAGACCGAATGCGCAAATATTCATCTGCTAGTTCACGGCCCAAGTTCTTCAGGAAGCGGCTGCGAGCTGCTGTGTCCTTGTTGTTGAACTGACAGATGAGCTGAGCATTTATACTAGCAACGTTCAGCATAGAATAAAATACTACCATTGGCCATCTGTTAGTTTTCCTCGCTACAAAGCTGGTCTACCGTATCTACTCCGGACTTCGTAACATTGTAGAAGGTTATCACTTCAGGTTTCATTTTTCCCTGTAGTAGTATCTATACTTGCGTCATGATGAATTGTTGAAAGAAGCCACACGATTTTATTTTTTTCGGGCAGTACGAAACCAGAATGGAATTCTTTTGAAATCCGAAATATGATGAATGAAGTTGTCTACCCTTGCTTTCTGTGAATTGTGGAGGAATCTCACACTTGTTTTTTTCAAAGTTCCCACGAGTGTTAAATTTTTCTCGTACAGGAAATTTGCTAGATCAACTGACGTGAAACAGTTATCCAATGTAATGTTTCGTCCAGATCCTGTGATGTTAGAAATCAAACGCTTCACCACATCCACAGGCTTATTGCTTACTTGGAATGGGCCTGCTGGCTGCTTTCCAGTATATATTTCTATGTTTGCTGTGTAGTACATTCTGGCATCAACAAGAGCAAATATTTTTATACCATATTTGTTGTGTGTGAACACTTGTCTAATAGCAGCAATGTTGTCAACTTTCTTTTTTTCTTACCTGAGCCTTTTGTCATCAAACCGAAGACAATACAGAAGAAATCTAAACCGACTTTCGGACATTATCAAACGACAAAGTTCTATGCCAGTTTTATCTGAAGCCCAGATATCTTTGGTATTGGCATGATTATCTTTCCGTGCCGCAATGATATACAATATTCCAATCAGGGCTTTGATTTCAGTTACGTTGCCAGGCCGCGAATCTCTATCTTTGATGTACTTTTCTTGCACCTCACAAATTTTTATATTTGTGTATTCAACAATATTTTGCAATATTTCGGTGTCAAAGATACACTCTCAACAATCTTTAGCTGTTTTTGCATTTTTGCAGAGCCTTTTACACCGGGTAAGTGTGTCACAATATTTGCCTTCCGGTGCGGACATTCTTAGGTGGAATTTCCTTCTGCCATTTTGTGACTTTATCACGCCCTAGCCAATACTCACCTTCAATGTCTCCTTGTTCTGTGTCCGTGCATTCTGATCTGGCTTCTATCTTGTCTCCTTCTTCCTCACTGGATTCGCCATCACCTTCGATTTCTTCTTCAAGTAAACCATCTTCAGATCATCAGGATTGCTGAGATTATATCTTCTTTCCTATTCATTGCAAGTCTGGAAATAAACAAAGTGGAGGAATTTTTCTAGTTATAAGGTATAAGAAAAGTTGAATAGAAACAAAAATAAAAGAATAGATATTTATGTATTAAGGGCATAATCAGAAGATTATGGCTCGAGGGAATGTTAAAATCCTCCGCTTCGCGTCGGGCGTTTAACATTCCCTCGAGCCATAATCAATTATGCCCGCGGTACATACAATGTTTTATTTTATTTTGCACCATGAAACTGGAACAAAATTTTAAAAAGATTCAGTATTTTCGGCAAGTTTTTAAATGCAAATGCAGTGAAATAAAGTCGACAGTAGGCTAATTTGTTGTTACTAAGATACTGTGATATTGCTAAATTGTTGCTAAGGTACTGTTTGTTTGTAAATAATTTGCATTCTAAAATGGAAGGTGAAAACGCAAAAACTTATTCACAAGAAATTTTTATAAAGAATAAATTTCATTAATATTATTAATGTTAAATTAATAAAGGTTGTATAGTAAGGTTGTTGTTTCAATAATTCTTTCAACTTACGTGAAATATCATGTCATGGGTCAGCTGTCAATCATGCTGCTTAGCAACAATGACATTTCCGTGCTATAAAGACCACATTACGCCCGAATTTGGGGGCGTATAAAGAACATTATGGTGGCAAAATAAAATAAAATAATTTTACGAACCTGTTTGATGTTGGTTACAACTCAAAACTAATGCAACTCGCGAAGGCAAACACAGATCACAAAGGTCGCGTGGCGTCTCACCGACGCCAAACACACATCTGCACAAACAACTTGCCGCTATAAGCTCCAGTTCGCAACTGTCGCACCGATACATATGAACGTAGGCCCGCAATCGATTACTCGAAAGGTAGATGGCAGCACATACCAAACACACTATCCATTTTCTTACTATAACTAAAAATAACTGCTGTGGAGTCTGAGAGACGCCACGCGAGCAGAGCAGGGTTAAGAAAAAAATCCCACATGTAGTTAATCCAGTATTTTACATCTCCACGCGTAGAGGACGAGATGAGCGCCGAGAAAAGTGGCCAGTGGCGCCCCTGGTACAGAACCAACCATAATTAACTTTATCTATCATTATTTATTATTTTGTTCATTTATCCAGGATATTTTAAGTTTATTTGCTTTATTATATAACATTTTCCTTATGTTATATTACTTAATATAATAAAACGTATATAATTAGTCTATTTCATAGTAAGTTACTTATTCACAAAATAATGATTCGTTCCAACTACGAACCTGAAGGTTTCAAACTCAAATGGCTACCAGAAATTTGTTTTGTAGACCTGGAACGCTACAATGTATTTAGTAGATATTAATTTATTTCAATTGAATTTAATAGGATCTTACAAAAAGTAGTATAATCATCACGAAATTTAAGCATTGTACCGGTCTCCGGCAAACATTGCCGTCAACCGATAAACGTCCCTTACCGTTCTTGATACTTAATATACTATAGCATAATTTTACAAAAGCATTCTATTTTTACAGTTATTTTTTCATAAATTGGTGTATGAGTACGTGCGTGAGAGTGGCCGTGGGAAAGCACTGGCATGCGCTGTTGGTTATCTGTGCATGTGCGGAATATTTCGGCCGTAGCATCTCATATAATAGAAAGGCCATTTTATTTAAATTTGGTTAAATATAAATGCTTACTTCAATTTCAATCACATTAACACTAAAATAAAATGTACTGGAAGTACTACTTATACAGTTACCCATGGTAGATTATGTTAGTTCCAGATTACCTGATTATGCCGATAATCCTGAACTGCGACAAGAGTTAAATTTAGGAATCGATTTCTGTTAGCTTGAATGTTTATCGTTTACTATACATCTGCATCATTTTAAACCAATTATCTGACCCAACTTGATATCAAATCCATTTATTGACAGATTTGAGTGGTTGAGGCTTCTCGTGCTGACACCAATTTCACGATTTTTCAGCTTTCACTTTCGTCGTACGCTAGTATTATTTGGTTACGCGCAGTATGTCCTTATAATTTCGTTCCAACTGTTATAAAGTCTGTTTAACTAACTAACTGCTACGCACCAACTAAAAATGTGCACCACCTATTTTGACCCTGATTGGGAAATCCCTACAGGACTAACTTACGCGCATTTTCGTGGAGATTTAAAATATGCATCTTATTGATGTCAATAGGTATATAACTTATTCCTCACAAATTTACCTTTTGTCGCAGATATTTTAAACAGCATTATTTTATATCTAAATCGAGTGACCCCTCTGAGTCAAAAGTCAAGGTCAAAAAAAATATGAACTGTTAACATCTGGTAATATGGATTTGAAAACTTCTTAGGGCAGATTTCAGATGTGAATTTCATTGATCCCAGCATCAATTGTACCTCCTTATCAATGAGTACTTTTTCAATACTGAAAAAAAAATAAATTTTGACAATTAACATTTAGAAGGAGTCTTCTAAAAGAAATTGCTTTGCTGTAGTTAGTCCCTTCAATAAAAAAATAATGGTAATAAATTTAATTTATGTATTCAAGAAAATTGCTTTACATAAACCACAAAGTTTTTTAAAACTATAGCTTAACTTCTTGGCTACTTGCTCTAAATAACACCAATTTATATAGATAACTATTGATAAATATAGAACTCTACTAAAAATGGGGTTTTATATTCAACCACTAATAGCATTACAGTGACCAAAAATCAACTATATCTTAGCGTCTACTTGTTGTTCTACTCCAAAAATACTATGTTTCTTATATAGGTCAACAGTACACTATTACTTTCAAGGTTATGTGAGTCAGCTAAAGCAGCTGGCCGTTTTTAGTTATCACGCAGTGTCAAGACTCCCGTTTATGTACTTAAACAGAATCGAACGTTTCTTTCTTTTGCGACCGTGTGTTATTAAGCTGAATCTTCACGAACAATCCGACGTGTTATACTAATCTTTATCCTGGTTAATCGAGGTATCACGTCAAAACGTCGCTGCTAAAATGTCACAGCCATAAAGTCGGCGCCCAAAAGTCACCGCGACAAAACCACGCGGTCATAAACGTCGCCGCACAAAACGTCCCTTCCTAAAATGTCGTCAGCAAAAAGTCGCCAAACTTAAAGGTCGCGTAGTAAAAATGTCGCCGTAGTAATTCTGTTAATTTACAGTAGTTTTGTTTATTTATTGATAGTCTTCCAATTTATAGCCCCTTTCTTCGCAAAATTATTGAAACTCTATCCAAATCAACACGTTGCTTATTATAGTATTCTTACAAGCCTTTTCGATGATTTTATTATGGATTTCTCCCACTGACGATGTACTAAAGATTTCTTTTATTCACGTTTACCAATTTTCATTCAAATGGATTACAGAAGTCAAACCAAAAAATACGTTGTCATTCAACAAAACAAAATACTTTAAATTATTCTAGCGGGAATTATGTTATTATTCCCACTATAATAATTTTTGATTAACTAAAACGTACATACATGACTGAAATTGAAAGTTTCTATTGCTTCATAGAAACGTCAAACTATAATTCATAGGATTCACATTATAATAATTACCCTAAAGTATTGAAGAAACAATAATGAAAGTTCGTAATTGCTATTAAAGATAATTATAATTGTATTACATCATTATTCTGTCATGGGGCCATTGTTGCTCTTGGAATCAGGTTTTCAAACTTCAAAGAAAAACCGTACGTATAGTCGCAGAGTTAGCATTCAAAACACAGGATATTTTAACTTTTCCATCTTTATTCATCTTAGAAGCTGTTTGCTATGCCAAGAAAAACATTTCACTATTTACTCGGCAATTAGAAAACCATTATTACGATACCCGCAACAAACATAACTTACAGACAGAGTACTGTAAACTATCAATTTCCCAAAATGATGCTATGTATCAAGCAAACTTTCTGTACAACAGCCTTCCAGCAGCTATCAAATGTTTACCCTTCAACAAATTAGAGTACTGTACATAGTTTTTAATGAAGCACAGTGTTTATTCTTTCCAGCAATTTATCGGGACTAACAAACATAACATTTTTATAACATAGGTTTATACGTTTTAGTTATATCTTTGTTAGCCTAAATTAAATGTAGGTATTCATTGACTGCAGGTAATGGCTATCTAGTGATAGTTAACTATTTATTGGTTGTATTTTAGTGTTTTATAATGTATGTGACATACATGTACATAAAATAACAAATGTAAGTGCCACGGCACCTTAGAATGCAAATATATTATTATTATTATTATTACTACTATTATTATTATTATTAGATTTTCACCCGTTTAATATTAGTTAGAAATCCTATAGAAATGCCTGCCTCTCAAAAATTATCGTCGGCCTGTCCCATTACCTACTTGTAACTAGGCATATTGGTAATAATGTTGCATTACGTGGAAAGTCAGAAGAGGAAAAATCTTCTCGTTGATGGTGGATTTATTTATAAGGATAAAGGTGGAGCTTTTGGAAAATGCGTTTGAAAGTGTATCGAATGAACAACATTTAAATTCAAAGGAAGATGTTGGGTCAAAGGAGAGATGACTTGGAGATCGAACAACCATAATCATATTCCCAGGCCAGTGACGGTAGAAAAAAAAGCATATTTGAACGTATGAAGCAGCGGACAGCCACTAATCTAGAACACCCTATACAAATTTTAGGGAAGTTCTGCAATGGACCTCCGTATCCGTGATAGCACAGTTACCACCTTCTATTCCTACAACGAAGAGAACAATTCAGAGAACGAGAGTCGCAACTAATGGATCTCTTCCTTCCACTACTTCACTTCTGGATCTTGAAATATCCGAACAATACAAAACAACTTTCTCCGCAACCCATTCATTTTATTTGATAGTGGACGTGAAGAGCATAGAATTTTAGTGTTTGGGGACAAAAAATAATCTCCAAGAAATTTTCAACACTGGTTTGCCGATGGCAAACCTTTGGTTCTCCCCATGTTATGTGGTAGATAAAAAGCTGTCTACCTACAAACGTTTTAGTCGAACTCAAGAATATGCAACCGAACCTTCGTCCAAAAACAGTAGTGACTGATTATGAGTCCGCAGCAATTTCGGCATTTGCTGATGTCTTCGAATGTTTTGAGAGTCAGTGGTGCTTCTTTCACTTCACCGAATGCAAAATTCGAGAGCACTCACAGTTATTAAAAGGTTGAACCAAGATAAAATTTTAGCCTGTTTATTAGACAGCTTCCCGCTCTCGCATACACGCCAACAGAAGATGTGTCGAACTATGAGCAACTCGAAGAATCTGCCTTCTTTCAACAGAATGATACTTTTGTAGACCTCTTTTGGAATATTACAAAGACACATGGATTGTTGATACAATAGGCGTAAGAAGGACTCTCCATTGTTTCCCATTTCTATGTGGAACTGTTATGGAACCATACAGGAAGGTTTACCAAGAACAAATAATGCTATCTAGAGCTCGAATAGACAATTTGCAAGTTTGGTACCTTCTTATCATCCTACCATATGGAAATTTTTAGATGCATTAGAATGCATCAAAAAACGAAAGAGATTAGAGGAACAAATTGCCGGACAACCAGTTCCTGTTAATACGTAACATTTTGTCAATACACAATGTTTATTAATATTTCCGTAATTTTTTATTGCGACAATAATTAAAGACTTATAACCCTTATTTATGTTGGTATTTATAACATAGGTATGTATTAATAGTGATTAATCATTAATAATAAATCAGAACCTCATTTAACGGTAAAACATCAATTGTCAAAAATCTTCTTTTACTGGTTATCTAATCTAAACAAGTTTCGACTGTTACAAATACAATAAACTTTCGTTGAAATTTTCTATATTTATTCATTTTTGGTGCAGTTCTTCATAGTGCGATAATGTAAAACGCTCACAGATGAAGTTTGAAGTAAATCAGAACGTCATTTAAAATATCAAGTGTCAAAACACTTCTTTTACAAGTTAGCTGATCGGGTAACACATACCATATTTTTTTTCAATGTGTTTCGTAATGGCCCAGACACAGAAAGAACATACTTAAACTAACATTTAAAAACGATTTAATTATTGTTACAAGGGACTAAAGATAATGCCAATTTTATAACCTCATTATTAGAAGCTTGGACACAAAAAAATTTAAAAAAATTGTTAGGTTACAGTAGTTTTGTTTATCTAACGTAATTCTGTTAAGTTACAGTAGTTTTGTGTATGTAATCTAATTCTGTTAGGTTACAGTAGCATGTTTTATCTAATATAATTCTGCTAGGTTACAGTACTTTCGTTTATATAATCTAACTGTATTAGGTTAAAGTAGGTTTGTTTATCTAACATAATTCTATTAGGTTACAGTAGTTTTGTTTATCTAATCTAATTCTGTTAAATTACAGTAGTTTTGTATATGTAATCTAACTCTGTTAGGTTACAATAGTTTTGTTTATGTAATATAATTCTGTTAGGTTACAGTAGGGTTGATTATTTCATCTAACTCAGTTAAGTTACAGTGGTTTTGTATACGTGATATAATTCTGTTAGGTTGCAGTAGTCTTGCTTATCTAATCTAATTCTGTTAAGTTACAGTACTCTTGTATATGTAATCTAATTCTGTTAGGTTACAGTAGTTTTGTATACGTAATATAATTCTGTTAGGTTGCAGTAGTCTTGTTTATCTAATCTAATTCTGTTACGTTACAGTAGTTTTGTTTATGTAATATAATTCTTTTAGGTTACAGTAGGTTTGATTATTTAATCTAACTCTGTTAAGTTACAGGACTTTTGTATACGTAATATAATTCTGTTAGATTGCAGTAGTCTTGTTTATCTAATCTAATTCTGTTAGGTTTGTGATATGCTTGGACACAGGGTTTCCAGGTGATAACTACTTTAAGTTGACGTGAATAGTTACAGATTCGAAATGGGATACATATTTATTGTTAGTACATGATGTGAGTATTCTTACACCTTCTAACCCTACTTCACTCGTACTCTAACACTATGAGTATTATAATAACTATTGATTGGTGAACTGATGAACTTATATATATATATATATATATATATATATATATATATATATATATATATATATATATATATATATATATATATTGATTTATTACTGTGTACTGTGTATTTATAACCTTTTATTTATGTCATGTTACAATTTAAAAATTTCTTGCAGTAATAACTTATTCTATTCAGCATGATTGTAATTTGTAATATTGACCTAGTTGTGACATAAATATGCTTTAGAAATAATACATAATTAATTATTGGAAAAATAGATAAATGTTTCTTAATACTAGATATACACTACATCTTCCCCGGTGGAAAAAAAACAAATTGAAAATAAGGAAAATTTTATAAGCTAGAAAGTTACAAAATTTATAATACTAATTGTAATAAGGCTTAATTCTATTTTTGTGTACTGTAATCAACTTATCATCTACCCTAATAACTATATTCGGGCTAGTATCTGCCACCACTTCATACGGTCCTTTAAACAAAGCGTCTAGCTTAGAAGTGACAGTAGCTTCCACTAACACCTTATCTCCTATTTTATACGTATGTGAATGTATCTTTGCATCTAGGACACTTTTCCTGTGATGTTTAGATTGAATTAAATTGTTTCGCGCGTCTTTAACTGCAATTTGTAATCGGTACCTTAATTCGAGTGGATAATTCTCAAAGTTTTATATTGGATCAATGTGGTCAATAGTACTGTTAGATGGTAATCTACAAAGTTTTCCAAAAACAAGTTTATACGGCGTATAGCGTGTTTCATAATGTACGGTAGTATTAAAAGCGAAACATCAAAAAGGTACCCAAGTACCCCAAAAGCCTGGATACTTGGCCGTTTGGATGCGAAGGTAAGCACCCAACGTTTGATGTGAATTGATGCGCCTAAAGTTTCATGGTGGTAGACTGTTGAATTTAGTTGTCGAATGTGTAATAATTTACAAATTTCTTTAAAAGTACTTGCCATAAATTCAGTTCCCTGGTCCGTGACCAATTCGTACGGGACACTATACCTAAGAATATAATTAGTAACAAAGGCAGAAGCGACCGTATGCGCTTCTTTGTTTAGTAAAGGTTATGCTTCAACAAATTTACTTAATTCGCATTGTAATGTTAAAATATATTTATTATTTTGATTATCTGGTGGGAGTGGTCCTACCAAGTCGACAGATATTTTCCGTAATGCGGAAGTAGCAATGGTTGTAATACTCATTGGTTCTGTACACAGTATCGAATGGTTGTATCGCTGACAATCGTCACAACGTCGAATGTAAGTTTCTACATCTTGTCTAAGTTTTGGCCAATAATAAGTTCGTTTAATATTGTGATACATACGATTCATACCCGCATGACCTCCGGTAGGTAACGTGTGATAATCATTAAGTATTAATTTTTGATCCTGTGGATCTGTAATAAGAGTTAAATTTGGTACTATAGATATTTGTATACCCATCGCTATGATTTCCTCTTTATTTTTAATTATTTCTTCAATAATTCCCCTTTTTTCTTGACTAACTACGCAGTTTAAATCTTTTTTCATTATACATATCATTTTCATGCCATTTATTTTACAACACTTGACTAAATCTCTCAACGTTGCACCGTATGCAGACGCTGATGGAGAAGTGTCACTAATATAAATTATGTGTGTGTCGGGTATATACACCACATTTTTAAACAATTTAGTCGTCGTCTTGTAAGGGTTGTACTAGTACAGAATTATTTGGCTATTTAAGCAATTCTACGATGCCAGGGTGATCAATCCTATTGTCCGTAAAATCGTCAGTTTCGTCCTCTAAAGTACGTTGCTGCTTAAGATGAGCACGTGTCATAATGTTAATGTGGTGAATCACCTTACTAGAAAGTTGTTTAAGTTCGCGAGACTCAAGACAAATTCGAGAAAGGGCATCAGCTGGAGCATTTTCGTTTCCTTTAACGTAATGTACAGTAAAGTTATATTCTTCTAATGTAAGTCGAAATTTTGTAAGTCGGCTAGATGGATTTGTTATTCCAAAGAAATATACTAAGGGACGGTGATCAGTATAAATGTCAAACTTTCTACCGTATAGACTCGGCCTAAAATGTTTAACAGCCCATACAATTGCTAAGAGTTCCTTTTCAATGATTGGGTAATTACGTTCGGCAAGAAACAACTAAACTACATATTAATACAGTCCAGAAATGTTGACAAAAACGGATAAGGTATAACAAACGGAAGAATTTGAAACCTATTCACATCTACTATGGAAACGACTATGGGTGATGACGTTTGTTGTAGCACAGAGTTTGTTTGGCCTCCGCTATTACCCGCTTGGTTGATGAATATTTCTTCTTTGCTTGATTCACTGCCCATTTTAACTATATATATATATATATATATATATATATATATATATATATATATATATTATATTATATATATATATATATATATATATATATATATATATATATATATTTATATATATCTTAAAACCATAATGTATTCCTGTCTATGACAGGGACCGGCTGCAATATCTCCACAGTTAGTTAGTGATACCCTTCCCATTTTCCATCTTTCCTACTAGCAGGCACTGGCAGGGTCGCCATGTGATATGCTTGGACACAGGGTTTCAGGTGATATCTGCTTTAAGTTGTGCATAGTTACAGATTCGAATTGGGATACATATTTATTGTTAGTACATGATGTGAGTATTCTTACATATTCTAACCCAACACTTCACTCGTACTCTAACACTAGTATATATATATATATATATATATATATATATATATATATATATATATATATATATATATATATATATATATATATATATAATATATATTATCATTTAGATTTCCACAAGTATTCATGTTTAAATAAGACAATTTTTCTTTAAAACTTGTGTAAATAAACGTAAAATTAATTCAACGTTTCGGGAACGTCCTTTGTTCCCTTTGTCAAGAATTTATTTGACAATTACAAAATTAAATAAGGTAACTTTTACAATCAATAGAACAAGGACTAAGTTAATTTAATCTGGACAGTGGTTTACTTGGGTATTGGTTAGTATGATAAGTATTGGGGACAATAGTTGACATAATGTTTGAAATTCTGAAGATTTGATGAAATTAAACAACTTTTAATGATTTTTCAAATTTTGATTTAATTATTGTTTATTAGGTTTGTTTTTAATTTAATTTTAATATTTGTTTAAGTATTAAGAATTAAACGGATATTGTGATTAATTTGGTCTGATCTAAAGGAATGTAATTTAAACATAGATTCTTTTAATCTTGTGTAATCGCTTGGGATATATTCGTTAGTTTGTCCAAAGTTCTGAATTTTGCACGGTATCATACCCCTTGGTTTATAGAATTTTTCTTTGGGGTTTCTTATTGGGACAAAGTTAATTTTTATACGTTAATATTTGGAAATTTCTTTGTATTTTCTTAATCCTTTATATAAGTAAATAAAGGAATTTTTTATTTTAAATATTATTTTGTTTTTATTTCTTGTAATTTCATATTTTGATCTTTTATCCATTTTGAACTAGTTTTTATAAATCTTCACTTCGTTAGAATTTTGGTCAATATTCAATGCGTTTACTCAAGGATTCAGGCAGTAATTGACAGGATGGGACGAAGTCAAGTTCATTGTGTTGTTCGTTTAATTTGTGTAAATTTACCATTGAAGTTTGTTATCATTATGTTGCATGAATTATTTTCACTATATAATTAATTTCGTGAATTTTAATATTCCTGATAGGTTCAATTTATATATATATATATATATATATATATATATATATATATATATATATATATATATATATATATATTTTAATTAACACACAAATGGAGTTAACATTTATTGAGAAATCACTAACAAGAACATCGATATGAAGTCTTTACTTGTTAATATGAAATCTAACAGTTCTAATATTTACTTCTTCTTTTAAAGCATTCTTTATCATAAACAATTAAGATAGAGTAATCAAGTGTAATTTGGATATAATAACAAACAACTTAAGAGTAATCAAATGATTAGCTTCTTGTTAAAAATGGATGATGAAATAATAAACAATAATTTCTAACGTCTTATCTAATAATAATGTATTTATAGGTTTTAATCTATATTTCTAGGTAAGGATATAATTCCTCCTCCTTAGGAAAGAACGTCCTCGTTCTTTAAAATATACTTTTAATTTGTTCAAGGGTATTTGGTATTCAACTTTTTACTCTTTACAAATTTTTGTATCTTATTTAAACACAAATGTTGTGATACAAGGATAACTAAAAGTAATTAAAATTAATGTTGTAGAAAATGACTAAATGTACTATTGGTTTTAATTGTATATTGATCTAAGCTAATTTTACTCTTCTCTGAGATCTTTAAATTATTCAAGTGTTTTTGTTTTAAATTTACAACTTATTGGAATGTAATTATTTAACATGACTTGTTCTGTAAAAGATGAAAATTAACTAATTTAGTATTATCAAAAAGTTTGTTTATCTATAACTATTTTAATTGTTTATCCGTTGAAATTAAGGCACTATTCACTATTTTGAAATATTCAATTCTTCTCATTCTTCAGTTACTTGTAGGTTGATTTTTGTAGATAAAAGTAATTTCATTTGTTAGTTGTGAGTATACTTTAAAATCGTTCTTAACATTAGTGTAATTTACACTTTTTGAATTAATTAAAACATTCGGTCATTATTGGTTTTCAAAACATAATGTTTAATTTCAATCGATTGACATTACTTCGGTTTGTCCATAGTTCTTCATCTGATATTTTGTAAGTTATATTTGAAATTAGGCAATAGATGTTGTTTTGTATGTCATGGATTCTTAAGTATTGATAGGATTTTGTGATTAATAATTTCAATTTGTTATATACAAGTGATAACATCATGTACTGAAATAATTTGAAATTTTGAAAATTCTAATTAATTTAAAAGCATGTAAATTGTCAAATTCAATCAACTCTGATTTACTATAAATTAATCGTAGTGTTTTATGATTTTAATCAAATCTTTGAATGTAATTATTTCAAATCTGGTTATTTCTGAAAGCCAAAGTTGTAGTTCTTTCAATTTCTGGATGGATTTCTAATAATTTTGTGCATAAGAATTTTCGTATTGACATTCAATAGAATTTCAAAAGTGTAATCAAATTTGTCACTCATTTAATGAAGAATTAATGTTATATTGAATTATTTTTAGGTCATCGGAATATCTAGTAGTTATATGATTAGCAAATGATGTATTTGATTTATCTGTTTTATTACCTTTTCTGATTTTTATAATTAAAGAGTCTCAAATTTTATTAATTTCGATTAGATCATTATTATCTGGATTACCTGTTATAAATTTGATAGTTGTACTAAAAGTTTAGCAAATGACTGTTATGTACGATGGTTTTAAATTTTGATAAGACATCTTTATTATTTACAAGTTCCTTTAATATACTAATTTGATTTTTGTGTACTAGTGTTTGATTTTGTATTAGTTTCTAGAGACATTATATTAGTTAATATTTTACGATAACTTATTTCTATTTCAGTTATATTAAAGTAAAAATAAAATTTATGATAATGATTAAGGATCTTGACTACGCCTAATTCTTCTTTAAAATATCCATTACTATTAATTTGTTGGATGTGAAGGCCCAGGATCTGGCTGATCAGGGTGGTCCTGTAATAAGAATTTTTCTTAGTACGTTTTATTTTTCTGGTGTTTATATTTGCTTGTCTTTTTGAATTTTCTCTAATTCCTGTAATCTTATTATTTTCAATGGAAGTTATGTTTACTTTGTCATAATAAGGGTCGGTTTTCCCAATTCTTTGTCTAGTAAAATAGGCAATAGGTTCATTAATAATAGGGTCTTCTTTTTCTATATTAGCTTTTTCAATTCTTATTTTTCCTTTTTCTAATTGTTTATTGTATAATAATTCGTAGAAGGGTAATATTTCATCTTTTCTCTTTTGATTATATGTTTCATAAACTGATCTTTCTAAGTCAATTTCGTGCGCGTTTAAGTTTTCATAGGGTCCGTAAAGTAGTGAAAATGGAGTGTATCCAGTGGAAGAGTGTATGGATTGGTTATATGTCAATACAGCACTTATCATGAGATTTTTTGAATCTTCGTTTTTATTTTGTAATTTCAATATCCTTATCTTTTCTAACAATGTAGAATGTACTCTTTCTATCGGTGAATTAGAGTTACTATTGTAATTGGTAGTAAAGTGTAGGTCTATTTTAAAAATTTTACAGTATTCCTGAAAGACTTTATTTTTAAATTCTTTCCCTTCATCGCATACTATTTTTCTAGGGTAAGAATGATGAGAGAAGTAATGTCTTAGTTTGTTCAAAATAGTTATTCCTGTTGTGTCTTTTATAAAATAACTTTGGGTGTAACGACTAAATAAATCAATTATAGTTAAAATTTACTTCCTTCGAAACTAAATGTATCTATGTGAATAACATCAAAAGGTTTCTTTGCGAGTAATGGTCCTGAAAATTTGGGTTTATAGGGTTTCTATCGTATTTACTGATTAAACATATTTCACATTCGTTAATAAATTTATTAATCTTTGTCTTCATATCGGGCCAATAAAATTTCAATTTTAGGTTATTGTAGGTTTCTGTTATTCCATTATGATTTTTATCGTGGTAGTTTTCTATTATATTCGTTTGTTCTTCTACATTTTCAATATCCTTTGCTAAAATATTACTTTTGATAAGTTTGACATTATCATTCAATAATTGGTGTTATCATAAGAAATTTTGTTCAAGTGTTTTATCCATGAAATAAATTCCATATAAAGTTTGAGGGTTGATGACTTCTTCTAATATTCTTTTAATATTTTCTAATTCAGATCCTTTTCTGAGGGTTATTATATAATGCGTTTTATTAAAAGGTTTTTCAATATGAATATTATATTTATCTCCGGTTTTTAGAACTATTCTATTTGTAAAATGGTTAAGTGTTTTATCTGAAATAGGTATGCCAAATACAGGATTTTCTTGTGAAGTGTGTTGCGTGTTATCGATGTCATTATTTTCAGATGTTTTGTTAAATTCATCAAGACGATTTGAGTCTTCATCTATATTCGGAAATAACGAGGAAGTTTCTTCTTCATCGTGATTATTTATTTCTACTCTTGATAGAGCATCTGCTACAACGTTATCTTTTCCTTTTTTATAATGGATTTCGTAATCGAATTCTTCAAGTTTAAGTTTCCATTTAATTAGTCTAGAATTTGGTGTTTTTAAAGAAAAAAGCGAAATTAAGGGTTTATGGTCCGTTTCTATTATAAATTTCTTTTGATAGATATATGGTCTAAAGTGTTTGGTATTTTCTACAATTGATAGCAATTCTCTTTCTGTACTAGAATAATTTTTTCTGCACTGTTTAAGGTTCTTGAATAAAATGAAATAGGTTTATCATTCTGGGATAGTACTCCTCCTATAGCTACGTTGGAAGCGTCGGTAGTTCTACGAAATGCTTTGTCAAAATCTGGATAAACTAAGATGGGTGAGTTGGAGAGTAATTTTTTACATTGTGAAAAAGCCTGTATGTAATTTCTGTCAGTATAATTAATTTTAGAATCTTTTTAAACATTTTGTGAATGGTTGAACTATTTTTGCGAAATTTTGTATAAATCTCCGATAGTAACCGATTAAACCGAGAAATGATTTGATTTCTTTGGTGGTTTTTGGTAACGGATAATTTCTGATGGCTTCTAATTTTGATGGATTTGGTTTAATACAATTTGGTGTAATTACATGTCCTAAAATGCAACTTCTTTACATAGGAATTCGGATTTATCTAATTGAACTTTTAAATTATATTGTTGAAGTTTCTGAAATATTAATTTTAAATGTAACAAATGATCGTGTAAAGATTTAGAAAAATAACTATATCGTCCATATATACGAAGCAAAATTTATGCAAGTATTCTTTCAAAACGTTATCCATAACTCTTTGAAAAGTACTTGGAGCGTTTTTCAATCCAAAAGGCATCCTGGTGTATTCATAATGTCCATTATTTACGGAAAAAGCTGTTTTTTCAATTGATCCTTGGTCCATTTCAATCTGGTGAAAACCTTGTGCGAGATCTAGAGTTGAAAAATATATACATTTTCCAAGATTTTCTAAAATTTCCTCAATCCTTGGTAAGGGGTATTTATCTTCAATAGTTTTTTCATTTAATTTACGATAATCTATTACTAAGCGCCATTTCTTCTTTCCGCTAGCATCTAATTTTTTTGGAACTATCCAAACTGGTGAGCTAAAGGGAGAAATGCTTGGCTGAATTATTTTATTTTCTAATAACTTTTGAATTTGATTCTGTATTTCGGTTTTTAAGTTGTAAGGGTACCTATATGACTTGCAATAAACTGGTTCATCGTCCTTGGTCCTGATTTTATGTTTAACAGCATTGGTGAATGTCAAATCTGAATTTTCATTATAAAAGATGTCTTTGTATTTTTTGCAAAGTACAATAATTTCTGTTTTCTCTTCTAAATTTAAATGAGGTGTTCTGATGATATTTGGGATGTCTAAGTTTGTTGGTTTCATATCAAAATTTTTTTTTATTTCTACGTTAAAGACAGGTTGAACGTCTATTTGTTGGTTGAAGTTAATTTCTAATGTGTCGTCATTATATGGGATTTTGCACATGCCTTCTTTTGCATAGCCTAATGATTCAGGTATAGTAATATTATTTAGTTTAAATTCGGGAATGATGACGTGTCCTTCTTCAATATTTACCGGTATACTTATTGAACTTGAAACGATTTGTTTAAATGGTGTAAAGTTGAGAGGATTTAGTTCTAAATAAAAAGGTATTCTGTGGTCGCCTATTTCTAATATTTGTTTTTCATAGTCGATTTTTGCATTTAGTGTTCTGAGATCTTCACTTCCTAAGAGTGCATCGAATCTTTCATGCCAATGCATCACGTGAAAGTTAATTTCCTTTTTTATTCCAAATTCTTTGAGTATAGGATATCTAATATTCTGATTGTCAGAAATAGTTTTGGTTATACTGCTTACGGTAAAGGGTTTTTTAAAATAATAATTTTTAAAATTTTCTTCTGCAGGAGCTGGGTTAATAATTGAGCTTGAGGCTCCGCTATCTATTAAAATTTTTAATCCTAGAGATGGTATTGTGATAAATGGTAATTTAGGTTTACTAGTTAAAGTGTTTACGTCGAGGTTGATTCTTCCGAGGCTAGTACTCGAAAATTTACAGGTGATTCAGAGTAATCGTATTCATCATCTTCTTCCAATTCTATTGATTCTTCATTATTTTCTATTAAATGGTTTTCGAAATAGTCTTGGATGGGTTCTGAGTTGTCGTGATGTTCATCAATGTTGAATAATTCTTCTCATTTAAAATTACGGGGTCCAGTCGATTGAAAAATGTTTTGTTGTTTAGAAAAATTCGGTCGATGATTCACGTTTGTGTTTCTAGTTGAAATTGACATAGGTGTAGGTTTTTGTTCACCTTTTTTATTGAATACTTCATTATTGGTCGGGTATCTAGTTGTAAAGGGACGATTTTGAATGTTTATGGGTCCACGAGGAAAGAAATTTTGTCTATGTTGATTATTTGTGGGAGTTTGTGAATTAAAGAAATTTTGTTTGTATTGAGTATTTGTGGGGGTTTGTAAATTATAATTAAATTGCCTAGGTGTATTTAAAGGGTTAAAATTAGATGAATTATTTTGATAGGGTTTAAATTGTTGAGGTTTTGGTAATTATTATTTAAAGGTTTAAAATTTTGTTTATTTTGACCTTTCTGTCTCATAAAATTCATAAAATTCGCTTGTTGTCTTTGGTTATCGTAATCTTTAAGTTTGAGTAAGCATTCTTCTAATGAATTAACTGTATGATAAGTCATAAATGAATAATATGGTTCTAATAATCCTGATAAATACGTATCTAATGCTTTTTTATTGAAATTGTTAATTTTATAGTTTTTTAAATCTACGTTATTTTCATTAATATTAATTTGTTCTAATAAACATTGTAATTTTATTCTAATGCGTTCATAATAATCATGATATGATTCATTAGTTAACTGAAAACATGTAACTAAATCGTTTTCTAGCAAACTCTCGTTCCTACTATCACCGAAACGATTTATTAATGCAGCTTTTACCTGAGACCAGGTTTGACAATTAGAAATTATGAAAACATCTCTGGCAGTGCCCGTTAATTTAGAGCAACAAATTTCATATAATAATCTATTGATAGTACAACCTTGTGGTAGGTTGCCAATCAAGTATTGAAATACTCTTGTTGTTGGCAATCCTGTTCGCAGCGCCAATTAAGTTAACACACAATATGGAGTTAACATTTATTGAGAAATCACTAACAAGAACATCGATATGAAGTCTTTACTTGTTAATATGAAATCTAACAGTTCTAATATTTACTTCTTCTTTTAAAGCATTCTTTATCATAAACAATTAAGATAGAGTAATCAAGTGTAATTTGGATATAATAACAAACAACTTAAGAGTAATCAAATGATTAGCTTCTTGTTAAAAATGGATGATGAAATAATAAACAATAATTTCTAACGTCTTATCTAATAATAATGCATTTATAGGTTTTAATCTATATTTCTAGGTAAGATATATATAATATATATATATATATATATATATATATATATATATATATATATATATATATAACCTATTATTATTATCATGTTACAATTTAAAAGAGCTGACTTGTAACAACCTTTTTTTGTGGTTGTATTAAAAAGTACATTAATTTAAGAATCGTTCATTTATTTGGCGTAATATTAGAAAAGTTTTTAATTATTAATATGTAGAATTGAGAATGGCAATTTAATTGGCGTTTCCTAGAACAAATCTTTTGGGTGTAATATTTCATAGAGTGGGACATTAGTTCTCAGGCAGATTATCTTCCTTTATTGGATTTACAATTTGCTATTGTTACAATAGTAAAATTGAAGATAACTATTTTGAGTTTACCTCTGATCGTTAATTTGACGTGTAAACTCATAACCATGGATAAGAAAACTAGTAATGCTTCTATACATTTTTATTTTTTGATTGATTTAGTTATTTTGTTTTTCCTGATTTGTGTAGTGTTACTATTCTTGGACGGTGCTTGAGGACTTCGCTTCGCCTCGTATCAACCTCGATTAGTTCACTCCCTGATTATGACGTTTTGGTAGTTTGAGGAGGGGGTTGTTGTGTTCGTAGAGTGAATCATCTTTCTCTTTGCTATCTCACCTAGATTTCGATTTATTTATAAAGCGTGCGTGTTAGTTAGGGTATGTTGGGTCTTGGACGATGACTGTGGAACAACATGAAACCTGAATCTCGTGAAGGGTAGATTGGCCTCTTGTTCTCCACGACGAAACATCCTGAGCTAATTTGCCATGAAAATAGTCGTATCTTGGATTTACCGATTTTGACTCACTTATCGAACGTGACAGTGGTAGTTGTGTTATGTACCTAGGAGGCTTGGTTTGAGACCACCGAGGTAGGGTAATTGAACCGCTCTCTCTCTCTCTCTCTCGACCTCAAATCTCGCGATTATTTATCGTTAGTTCGGAAGGATTTTTCTATTTTATACTCTCGAGTAGAGTGGCGTTTAGCCTTGATTTTTATAAAGTTGCACGATAACCGTTTCAGGGTTCTCTGCCCACTGTCCCTTCAGGTCATGGTAGGTTTCGGTTTCCGTTCGTTTTTACCTTAGATTCACATTTTTACCGGATACTCATTTTGCTCTCCTGATGGTGGTTTGCTTCACTAACCCCACCAGTTAAAGTTTTTACTTTATTTAAGGTTTCGGGCCCTTGATTCTCGACTAGTGGCGTGTGCGGGTGGTAGCGCGTCATTAGCTTTTTGGTGTTGCGAGGGTCTTTCCTGACCGACATCACCAGATTTTTCTTACTTTTTCGTACATTTCCTTTTATTTTTAAATATTGCTTATATTTTAATTAGCTTAACATTTTGTATTTTTAAATTTTAATAATTTCTTTTATTAGCTTAGTGTTTGGAATCTCCGCTTTGGTGATCTCCGAGTCCAAATTTTAGGAGGGTGTGTAACAACATTTTTTTGTGGTTATATTAAAAAGTACATTAATTTAAGAATCGTTCATTTATTTGGCGTAATATTAGAATAGTTTTAATTATTAATATGTAGAATTGAGAATGGCAATTTAATTGGCATTTCCTAGAACAAATCTTTTGGGTGTAATATTTCATAGAGTTATAGTTCCTTTCTTAAAAATTGGATTCATATTATAGTATCCGCGCAACGCAAGAAAGCTTTTAGGGGAAATACTCATTTGAGTTATTCTGAAAGTTTTTTTAATTCACTTGTTGCTAAATGTATTAGCATGCAGCATGTAGTTGTGAATTTTCCTAACTGTGTAAAGTGCCATCGGTAGATGGTAAGTTGTTTTTCTCATTGTATTTGAAACTAAAGCCTTTGCTTTTTTTAGGCACTTTTATTTTTACTTGTAATTACTCAATTATTTGGCACTTTGTTTTTTTGCTTTTTTACTTTTACTCACTCACTTATGTAATGGAATTAATTTTAATTTTTACTTTTAAAGTACCATTTTTAACTACCTTATTTTACTTGGTTTACATCATAAGTCGCAATTTTTACATACTAAAAACGTCAAAGTAATGCATTGATTATTATGGATTCAAATTATTAAGAATAAATTATCTAGATAATTCCATTGGGGTGTGGCTGGTAACCCTAGATCTGGAGATTGCACCTCAATGATGCTATAATTATTTCCTCCTGTTGACCGTTCCGTTTCATTTGTCACCAGTGGTAATTAATACATACACAGAACTGTTTAAAGGTATGATTTTTAGTAATTAAAGAATAGATTTAAGACTTTTCCATTACAATTGGATATTAAATAAACTTTAGTGTGTTTTGTAATTTTATTTTCATTTTGAGTATTGTTGTATTATTATTAATCAACTTGGTTTAGCTGTTCCAATAACGTAACTTATATTTAAAATAGCTTGGCGTCCGAGGTATCATTTTATTGTTTTTATATTACATATTTTCTTATCAATTAAGTAGAAGTGAAAATAATTAAGCTGATGAAAAGCATGCAGTATTTCAGGTACATTAATTAAACTCCGTATATTTGAACTCTTCCCTATTTCAATCTACCGATGAGCCCACGGCAGTGATTGATATTTGGTAATTATTTTATTAATTAAAATTATTCGATCAATTACAATCAATTTATTACATCATCGCTTTTGTTTTAATATTATAAGTTGGCCCAGTTTTAGTGTTTATACTTTAGCAACCGCTTTTAATGTTATAGACTTTTCTTGCAATAATAACTTATTCTATTCAGCATGATTGTAATTTGTAATATTGACCTAGTTGTGACATAAATATGATTTAGAAATAATACATAATTAATTATTGGAAAAATAGATAAATGTTTCTTAATACTAGATACACACTACAGGTTACAGTAGGTTTGTTTATTTAATCTAATTCTCTTAAATTACAATAGTTTTGTCTACCTAATCTAATTCTGTTAGGTTACAGTGGTTTATATTTATCTAATCTAGCTCTGTTAGGTTACAGTAGTTTTGTTTATCTAATATAATTCTGTTAGATTACAGTAGGTTTGTTTATTTAATCTAATTCTGTTAAGTTACAGTAGTTTTGTTTATCTAATCTAACTCTGTTAGGTTACAGTAGTTTTGTTTATCTAATCTAAACTAGTTTGGACTTTTACAAATACAATAAACTTTCGTGGAAATTTTGAATATTTATTTAGTTTTTTTCAATGTTTCGGCCCTTACGGAGTCTGTATATAGGATTAACAGTACCAACGTCACGTTCAATTAATTATTTAAACCTCATAATATATAGGATATTGGATACTTCAAGTGTGGCCCTTATTTAAGTGTTGTAGCTTAGCTAAAATTTATGAAACATACATATCGAAATTAAGTTTTATGTTTAACCAACAATTTATTAGTAACTAAACGAATTTTTCATGTTGCGTAGGTAATTGTTTTCGTTTGTAAGGATGTATAACAAAATTCATTTTGTTTACTTATATTCTTCAGTTAAATCTGTAAGAAGCAATAAAGCAATCTTTATGTTATTTACATTGTGAGTATATCTTATACTGTTGTTAATAATTCAGCACAGAAAAAAATATGATAAAACATATCAAATATTTATTGACAAATCGTTTTACTACATCTAAAGTTTGACTTGAACTGAAAAATTCATAAATACGTATTGTTATACTATAAATAATTTATAAACATTTCAGTAGTATGAATTTTATAATCTGACATCGTTAGGTAAAGTGTAACATTTTAGATAAGATTCGTTACCCTTTTTATTGAATTATCGTCATAACATTTATTTTAATTACTTGTGACACGCTTTTCTGGTTTATGTTCTAGATGTTAATTTAATTTTACAACACTCTTCTTAAAACAGAGAGCTTTAGATAGATACATTTTATATTACTTCGGATGTGAAACAAATAAATTATGAAAAATCTTTTTACGTATAATTTAATAAAGTTCTTATTTTACGTAAAGCTAAAAAATGTTACATGATTTATGGATTTGAAATTGCTAGGTATTGATTTTAAGCAATATACATTTTTTCGTTCATTTTTGGTTAATGTTTTAGTTTAAATCATTTTAAAATAAAACACTAATTTGAAAAAAAAAGGGAACATTATAACTTATGTGAAATTGGTGATTTTAACTAAGCATCTAAATATCGCTAACAAGATTTTGATGAAATTTCTACTTTCTAGAGAAAATTGGAAACACTGTCACATAAAATAAAAATCAATAGTTATTTGTATTATAAGTAAAGAAATGTATTGCTTGTTTACGAATCGCGATCTTTCTAATTGTGGCACAGCCTCGATTAGGCACGGCCTAGGTTGATTGAACCTCACGTACCTACATACCAAAGTGCACACAAAAGAAGGTACCGGGCGATTTATTTGAAAATTTAAATTAATTTTTTTAACGTTGTTAAGTTAAATATTGTGTTTGTTTATAAATTGTACTAATAAAGATGTTTTTGATATTTATGAAAATGTAGAGTTTAATAATTCAATATTTTGAAATTGACATGTAAAAGGGTACAAAGATGCAAAAAAGTTTAATTCCAGTGACGTTCCATATTTTGTTAAATCTTAAAAAAAAAGTCGGGGGGTCTAAAGGGTGTTGACCCCCTCTGAAAATCCATAAGTAAAAATTAATGAATGCGACTGCTAATAATATCCCTCAAGGTCCCTCATTGGTGGCTGGAAGTACACTGACCACCTTTCTTCCTTTTCCGAAAAGGAACCGGTTTGAAAAGCCAATAAAGTACAACAAAAAGCACGAAGAATTACGTGGTAAATATATGCCCCTTTTACATTCTCCATTAAAGGAGAAATTAATTTTGAAAATATTCACTCATTCGCTTGATTTCGCTGTAAGCTCGCAATGCAGTTTGATCGTAACCATTGTAAACTGTATTAATCTACCAAATTTCATGAGTATACGACTATTACCTTTTAGTTATCGATTTCAAGTTGATATTAATATAATGAAACTTTCTCCGTCTGCTACCTACAACAGATTAACTTTTTGGAGAATCTGTGTAAACGAATACACACATATTTTCAGGTTTTAAATACGTGCAAGTTTGAGACTTGACTTCTTAACTTAAATTAAAAGTAAAATAATTACGAATTCCAATGTCCGGCAAATAGTAAGGATTTCCACCGAGCTTTTCTGCTATAAATTAGCTTGAACTATCATGATCAATGAATGCATGAAGTGTTTCATTTTGTATTTACGTAATTTTGTTGTCTTAAATGTCTCCACCGAGGTGTAAGAAACACCACAACTATTAGAAACTTTGGTGCCATGTTGGAACTAACAACCATTTTAGTTTTGATTTGAATATTGATGTTGTCGTTCAATTTGGGACTTCCTGGTTTATAGCTTCATGGTGGTCCACCAAATCAGAAGTTCTGAGATGTTTTCTTTGTTGAATATTAATCAAAACACATCTTAATTTGTTCAAGTTCAATTCTATCACTCTAGCTACGTCCCGAAAAACACTTTCTGGTTAAAGAAAATAAACTGTACTCTTGCATATTATCCTACTTGTAACTGGTGAACAACGTAATATTAGTCTACAAGCTAATACTCGTTTGTAATTTATAGCTACTGCAATATACGTCTTTTTCATATGCTATAGCTTGCTTGTAATAGTTAAATGATGGTTATTATCGTCAACTGAACATCGATCTTATCCTGTTAAAAAGAAAATCTGCAGCACATAACTTTCTTATTCCTGAATCTTTCGACAGTAGCAGAGCATGTAAAGGAATGGGTGAGATGGTTGAGGTGCGGCTATTTTGAACATATTTGTGTTTCCTCATGTGTTAAATGTACAAACAAGTAGGTTTTGTTTATTACTTACGCCTTAAAAGTTTTGAAATTATACACGTTACAAAATGTTTTGTCTGCGGAAAAATGATATAAAGAAACTTATCTAAGTTGAACCTCACTAATAGAAAAAAGACACATTTATTTCGCATAGAACAGTGTTGTACAAAAAAGGGCACCAATGAAACTCTTACTTGGTAATGATTGAAACCCCGAAGGATTCAGTACTGTTGTTCTCACTACATTCTAGGCAACACAAAATATGTACTTTTCGTTCATATTCTGCAGGTATTGGAATCATTCCTTACTTAGTTCTTTTGATGCTCCATGACCAGCAGCTCTTCCACTGCTTATTTCTTAGGTTGACCCTTTCTACAAAGCTTGATGTCAAAGATTTCCAGTGATACCTTCGGCTTGCAATTGAATTAGATTATTTATCAATTTATCTCAAAAATCTATTGCTTCTCGAGGATGCATTTTTCTTTACAGTAGCATGAATTCCAAACACATAAATCTGTGGTTCACTAATACGTCTCTTACGCCACATTCATTGTTGTCAAGGGCAAACCCAAGTAAGGGTTTTATTCACAGAACCATGATTCCAAAGTAATCAATTTGTCCAAATTATGAAGTACGTTTGAAGATAATTAGATTATTTGAATCAGAACACCTTAAAGAAGATAAGTATTGAACGGTATATTTTCAAACTTTTAAAAGAACTAGATATATATTAAGATTTCTTTTTACGGTAGTCTGTCCAAGCTCAAACACTTTAAATAGCTGGCGTTATTACTTATGTGGTGTTTGTTGAACATTACTGGTATGATTTAGCGTGTAACCGCTAATTACAAGCTGGTTATCTTACTTTATAGCTGTTAAATTAACCATTCTTTTTGTTTTAAAAGTGAAGCGGTGTGTAGATGAATGTGAGTTATGAAAACAGACGCCGTCGACTCTATCGTTTTTTTATTAATTTTAGTATTTAACAGTAGTACTTGATTTATCTTGCTTATTTTGGATTGTTTACGAACTGATTCCTTTTGTATGTAATTTAATTCAATCGTATGGGTCTATATATGGATTAGGTGAGAAGTTCATTTTATTCACGATGCGATCGTGTAATTGCAAATACGTTGTTGGGATTTTTATCCTTGCTTAGATACAATTTAAAATGCATTTATTGTTGCAATTACCTTATTCATTTACCTATTTAATTTTCTCTTTAATTTCATTTTATGTGCAAGTTAATCTGCATTATTATTTTGCCGTAATATTTTATTAATAATAATTTCCGACATGATTGGTGTAATAATTGATTTTGATTTCATTTGTGAGTGATTACCCTCAAGCTTATTTTTTTATATTGTTTTTATGTGTAAAATGATTTTTATTTTTAGTGTTACTTTATCTCTTGATTTTAAACATTTTGTATTCTCTATATGCACCTCCTCGACCAACCCTCTACTCAGACATGTAGTATTTAAATAACTTCTTGCCTCTCTGAAGTAATGTGGTGACATAATGCATTGTTCATAGTACAAAGATGGAGCTCAAATGGGTTTCGTGTAACATCATCAATAAGGTATGATTGAACATAATAATTCTAGTTAGAGTTATTCACATTTTTTCAAAGATATGGAGCCAGTAATATTATTTCTCAAATTACCAGCCCACACTGTATATCCTACGATACCTTATTCTTAAAATGTAATTCTAAATAACTCTCAGTAATTAAAAGTCTATAAAGTCTTTAGGAGCATATTATTCGAACTAAATTATCTAATAGCATCTTGACTTTATTGGCATATTAAGATTCAGAATGATTTCAAAGCCTAACACTGAAGATACTTGCAATAAGTCAAATCTAATAAACAATTGAGCATCTAGTAGTATCCTACGCGGTGATATGTTAATTATACAAGATAGGGAAGTGTTTAAGTGTTAAATCATAGTGAAATAGTCAAGCAATAAAATTACTCAAATTAGAAGTAACAAGCTTTGCGCATTGGTGATAAAACCCGTTAATTATACACTGGGAAAGAATCATCAAGAAGACAGCTGTTTATTAATAAGTTATTAATAAGTTACAAGTAACGTTTACAAATCAAGAAAAACACACTAAGAAGAGGTTCAAAATGCAAATGCGGCAAACTGCCATTAAATCGGTTTATAGAGAATACAAAATTTTTAAAATCAAGAGATAAAGTAACACTAAAATAAAAATCATTTTACACATAAAAGCAATATAAAAAATAAGCTTGAGGGTGATCACTCACAAATGAAATCAAAATCAATTATTACACCAATCATGTCGGAAATTATTATTAATAAAATATTACGGCAAAATAATAACGCAGATTAACTTGCACATAAAATGAAATTAAAGAGAAAATTAAATAGGTAAATGAATAAGGTAATCGCAACAATAAAATGCATTTTAAATTGTATCTAAGCAAGGATAAAAAATCCCAACAACGCATTTGCAATTACACGATCGCATCGTGAATAAAATGAACTTCTCACCTAATCCATATATAGACTCATACGATTGAATTAAATTACATACAAAAGGAATCAGTTCGTAAACAATCCAAAATAAGCAAGATAAATCAAGTACTACTGTTAAATACTAAAATTAATAAAAACTGTCTTTTAAAATGTGGAAATAACAAAGTTTAGTTTACAAGTGGACAAGGGACGGTCAATAAACAACCAGGCAGACTGTGATCCAACCGTTTGAGTAACCGCGATGTGGTCGACGTCGTCTGTTTTTCATAACTCACATTCATCTACACACCGCTGCACTTTTAAAACAAAAAGAATGGTTAATTTAACAGCTATAAAGTAAGATAACCAGCTTGTAATTAGCGGTTACACGCTAAATCATACCAGTAATGATCAACAAACACCACATAAGTAATAACGCCAGCTATTTAAAGTGTTTGAACTTCGACAGACTACCGTAAAAAATAAATCTTAATGTATATCTAGTTCTTTTAAAGGTTTGAAAAATATACCGTTCAATACTTACCTGCTTTGGGGTGTTCTGATTCAAATAATCTAATTATCTTCAGACGTACTACATAATTGGAACAAGTTTTATGATAGTCTGTCGATATTTTGTGTCTCGTTACAAGGGATATCGCGCAAGTTTTCGCTTAATTACTAAATACTCGTATCAATGCTGCAATTTAAAACTTAATTAATTTGTTTTGTTCTTAACTGAAGAACATTCTTTTTCAGGCAATGCATGATACGGAAGTATTAGAGACACATTTAGTCATTTTTCTAATTACGTTTCTAAATATATATATATATATGTATATATATATTATATATATATATATATATATATATATATATATATATATATATATATATATATATCCACATATAATGTAAATTGGAATTTAAAATCCATACAGAAAAACAATTCTTCGGGTGGGATTTAAACCCACGATCTTTTCTTTCCTAGAGAACTGCGTTACCAACCACGTTGTCGAGGGAGCAAGACTTACTGGATTTAAACTTAATTTGTGTGTACTTTTTATTAGTAATTATGTGCATTAATTTTTATTTATTAAACTGATCACAGTCAACTTTTGTGCTTATGTCATGTGAGCGCGCAATTCGCTAGGTTTCACACACGACGTAGTACATGACTGATTTAAAATTTATTTTCGAAATCAGTATTAATAGAAAACTATAGAAAGGAATATTTTATTTCAACAAAGTCCATGTAAATTAAAATTTAAAATACTCACAGAGAAAATAATTCCTCGAGTGGGATTTGAACCCACGTTTTGTTCTTTGCTAGAGAACTATGGTATCAAGGGAACAAGTCTCACTGGATTGAAGCTTAATTTGTAAGTAATGATCTGCACCAACTTTTTTTTGTTTATTAAACTGATCAAAGTCAACTTTTTCGTATATTACTATCAATGAACTTTGTTCAAACAAAATATTTCTTTATATAGTTTTCTATTAATATTGCTTTCACAAATTCTGTCATATACTATGTCATGTGAGAAACCTAGCGAATTGCGGACTCACATGGCAGTACATTAAATTAAGTTTAAACCGAGTGAGACTTGCTCCCTCGATAGCGTAGTTGGTAAAGCAGTTCTTTAGCAAAGAACAGATCGTAGGTTTAAATCCCAATCGAGGAATTTCTTTTTCTGTACGTATTTTTAAATTTACATACAATATGTGTTACTATCAATGAACTTTGTTCAAATAAAATATTTCGTTCTATAGTTTTATTTCAATACCTCTTCTTATTCCGCCAAAATCGAAAAAATATAAAAATGAGACGCAGTAGTGATAACAGAACCTATGATTTCTCTATATTTTTAGTATTGCATAATGCCGTTAGAGGCGCCAAAAATATACATATAATATACTATTTGTTTAAATCCTTACCATTACTATGTCCGACGAAGTGGCATCGTTGCATTATTGTTTTATTCCTAACGTATTTAATTAAAAGACGAGAATGGAATTTGTGGAACGTAAGTTAAATGGGAAGTAGCTGAAGTGGTTTTTTGATGCATATTAACCTTAACTACATTTTAACCTTTTAATTGTACAATCTTTCTTATTTATCTTTTACTACCTTTTCCTTTTTATTCCTTTAAAGCATACATTTAAAACACAGGTACACTAGTATAAAAATTTCGTTTATTGCATATTAGTAAATAAGTCAAGACTTGTGATTTGTCCTCTAAAATGCACATGTGATGGGTTATTTTCAAACTTTGACAGTAAGTTGTGTAATACTCGTGAATGGTTTTAGTGACGTGGTCATCGATCCAAACTTCTCTCTATTTAAACTGCTAGAACTATCGGCAACGAGAAACCAAACGAACCATTCGTGATGTGATGTTGCAGATCGTATGTGACGTGGTTTTACTGCTACTAATTTACGCTGGCAAAGATACTAACTAATATTCATATTATAAAAACTTTTAATCTACGTCCGTGTCATTATGATACATTTAGCATTGTCATTTGAATGCCATTATATCATTAATAGTAACACTCAGTGTCAATATAAATTCATCAAACCACGCAAATTTTAAACTAACAGACAAAAAGCAAGTTAGTCGCCACATTTACTGGTTATTATTAATTATAAAAAATTTACGCTTGTAATCCACTTTGCTTACAATAATTAAAATGGTTTATTTTAATTTGCCTCGGTCTAGCTCAAATCGGGTCTTGTCTTAACAAGACGGGGTGGTTCGTATTTTGGTGCCTAACACTGTTCTCTTTGAATAATTACAATAAAATGTTTTAAACGTATATTACCTATCTCTTCTATAAAACTAAATAATCAGATACTAAACTAGGCGAATTAAATTAACAACAAGAAAAATTGTATATCAGGTTAACCGGAGTGTCCTTCCTGGTAGCGCCCGATTTGGTTGGTCCCCGTGGACTGTAGTGGTGGAATTATTGGCTCCTGAGACGTTTCTGTGGAAATATAAATTATTGTGGTTCAATTGCTAGTGTGTTATGACCAAAATCCTGATAATGACGATTTATTTTGATTTATTACGAACGCTTAGGCCGGCCCTGTAAACGGTAGCGTGGTGTTTATCAGGTGGCGTTGTGTAATATTTTCCGTATTACATAACCAGGGGACAACGATCGCGCAGGTGTTTATAAGCAGGTCAAAGAGAAAAATCAATAACTTAAAGTAACCTTGGTGCGTATGATTATTCTTATATGTGATTTGGCTTTCGGACTGAATAGATGTGAATTCAGCACTTGGAATTCTTCACAATGGACACATTAATAATTATACGTTTCTGAATGCAAATTGTTCGTACGCGTTTGATTATTTACTCTAACTAATCAGTATAGTCTCAGAATTTCTTAATTAATTGAGAACATATTTACATTGATTAATACATAACATTTATTTATGCCCGGCAATAAGACGCATTAATTCTTTATTATTAGAAAACGTCTGTTATTGTTAAACGCGTATAACTTTCTTATAAGCGAAACTTATTCTACCTATTAGATACAGGAAGACGGAGTTTATCACGAACTGATCTACGTTAGTTATTATTAGAAATTGCTTCTATTATTAATTGCTGTAAACGAATTAATATGCGGCGGGTTTACACGATCTTTTAGGTCTGCGTGAACTAAATTAAACAATTCTGAGAATTGTTTTAGACGGAATGCAGGTGTTCCTAAGTACATGATTATTCTCGGGTGACCTTGAAAATCAATCTAGTAACTTCTAGTGCCTTTTTAAATCTAGTTACTTCGATGACCGTGAGGAATGTACTTCGATGTATGGAATGTGTATGATAACCTTGACCTTAAAAACCATGTACTTACACGTTTCGCCCTTGAAGTGGGGTGCGTACGTGCAAGGATGGCCCTGAATAGTATCCAAGCAATGTGAGCGACCTTGACCTTGAAAATTCTAATTGACTTTGATGTTTGAATTATGTATGTGACCTTGACCTTGAAAGCCAATCTGGTGACTTCTAGTGACTTTTTCAAATCTGGTTACTTCAATGAGCTTGAGGAACATACTTTGATGTAGGCAATGTATATGATGACCTTGACCTTGAAAACCCATGTACTTGGACGCAGACAAAGTGATGACCTTGAGGAATATAATTCGATGTGGGCAATGTGCACCATGACTTTGACCTTGAAATCCATTGACCTTGATGTAGGCATATCTACTGCGGAGGATCATGCCTCAAGCTGTCAGATAAGGTACAAGTGGATTGTGGTACTACAGTGGCATTTTCAGGATGTCTATAATAAATGACCACAGTATGTACAGTGCCTTGATGCTTCAATCCACCAAAATGTGCAGATTGTGCTCCTCATTATATTTGCACGCATAATTTTCTGAGAAGTCACAATGTATCAAAACTTCATTTATCAATAAACATTTCTTGGCTTCATCGATAACTCCATATTGATGTTTTATATTTTTGACATGTAGGAAGAATTTATCGAAGGTGTCCTTCAGTAATACTACCAGTTTTTCTTTGTTTCAAATAATTCTTTCCTTGGATGTTCTTTGGCAGGTTTTTTTCTTTTCCCATGATCATCACTATTTCCTTTTTTGTCTCCCATTTCTTATAATACGCGTCATCATTTTCGTCATAATCTGAAATTTTGATTTCTTTGTATTTGCAATCTGGGTATTTTCTTTTGAGACAGGATGCCATTGTATATTCTCCGCTGCAGCAATAGGACTTGATTAGGATTTCCGGAGTTTTTTCATCAATAATTCTTCAATTTTGAAATCGACAATGACATGTTCGTCTGTTGTAAACACAAACATGTATCTCTTGCTCTAACTACTGGTTGGACAATCCAGAATGGTCTCATTTTACAAAAAGTGGAATAAGATAATTTCAAATTTGGAAACTGAATTTTGAATTCAGTATAAATGTGAGTAAAAGTATCATTCTGATATCTCTTCTGCATTTTTTTTTCTTTTATTTTTATTTTATTGTATTCTTCTTGCCAGGACAAATGCGGCTGTTCTCATCTTGAAACAAAAAGGAAATAACATGTCGCTGAACGTTTATAAAATATCTTTGCTTGAGTTTCTCTATTTTACTTTTGCCAAAGATGATATTTCAAGATGAGAGCGATCCAACATATTTTTTAAAGTCATATTTTCTGACAATTGGTCCACTGACATGCTCTATGAAGTTCGTTTTTTGTTTAAAACCTTGTTTTTGGAAATTCTCTCATAGTTGGGCAGACATCACTTCGCTGAGAAGTAACTTTTTTTTAACATCCTCTCCCACATTCAATCTACGGACCAAATTATCAATATTCGTCCTTGGACTATTTTTATTTTAAGTTCTCTGATTCTCATTTTCATCATATCTCTATTTTTTCTTCTAATCCTCTCTCCGCTAGTAACTCGGCTCCTGGAACTAGCAGAAGTTATTCTGGGGGTTTGGACAGTCGGAGGATTAAAATGTTCTGCAGGTATCATGGGTAGCGGACTTTGTCTGGGCGTTGTTGGTGGGGTATGTTCAGTCAAAAATATTTTTTTGTCGCTTTTTTGCTTCATACGACTTTTTACTTCTATGCTTCCACTTCTTCCGAATAGCTCTTTTTTCACGTTCAGTCATATCAACAACGATTTTTATTTTTCCTGTTGCTTTCCTCGAACAGGAACGCTCTCTTTACTTTTTCTTAGCTTCGTTGTGCTTAACTTGATCGTTTTTTATCTTCTCTCGAAATCTTCTCATGCTATCTCTTGCTATTTTCCGTTTCTGTTCTTTGTTTTGTTTTTTCTTATTTTTATAAGTTCCCGTTCTCGCCGTACTGGTTAATCAATCTGTTTAGTGAAATCACTATTGTAAACAAAGTAAGGGCTTCATATCAGTTCATATTTCCAGTCTCATGATCCGTTGAATACAATTATCACACTACGTTATAAAATTCTCACCTCCGTTACACTATTCTCACTTCCGTGAGCTCATCAAGTTAGTGGAGGTGAGGATAACGGTGAGAAATTTTCAAATTTACCGCCATAAATGGTACAATTTTCAGGTTATGAATGCCATTCGATTACGACATAGTATTAACGGAAAGTTTTATTGCTCTAAAGGAAAATTTCTCACATTTCCTGAAAAACAGCAACTATAATCAAGTTAACGGATGTGAGAAATGATCTTGACATATTGTTTTCTCTCACCTTCTCATGAAATTTTACAGAAACACCATCACCGCACACTCATAATTTCAGTATGATTGACATCTATGCAGAATTTCAATATTCTCCCTACCTTTCGAATAGATGAAACTGCATTATTTGAATATTACTGGATTTTCATCCGTATCATAACGGAGGTGAGAATTGTTTGAGAGACAACTTTATAGTATAATTTGTTCCCACTGACGTACATAAGAAGTTGACTCTTTCTCATGTTTGCTATTCTTCAATTCCTTATTTGTTCTATAGCTAAACCGAAATGAGAAACATATTTGATTTTTTGCTTGTAATAATGTAAACAGATCAGATTTTGGGTCGGGAAACAACGAACGGAGGTGAGATCTCACCTACTGTTCACAGGTTTAAAAATAAAATAGCAAATCAAAAAAAATTACATGTACTTTCGTGAATTCATTACATTTTACCCTTAATTCAGGGTTGCTCACATTACGTTTTAATTTGTTGATGGTCTTCCAATGTGATGCAGACATAGAAAGTTTGATTTATGAGAGAATGGCCCTTAAATGTTAATAATTAAATGTAAAGAATTTTATGATTCTGTCACCAATATCAGCAAAATATGCTTGACAATGACTTTTACCACCAAAAAGAAATATTAGAAGTAGAATGAAAAATTGCCATAATTTGACTTTAACACGAATTTAACACAATATTAAGCTTCATTCTTGAAAAAGCCTCTAATAAAACATATTTATTCCGTTATTTAAATTGCACTGTACCTACGTATAATTTTTATCTTTATTAGTAGATACTGTAAAAATATCCAAGCTTGAAAAAATAGTGAAATAACTTGTGAAAGATCCAACAAACTGATAAATAAGTTTTTTTACGAATTTTATTTAGCACTCAAACTTGATTTTTGTTCGTTTTCTAGAATTTATTGTTGGTCGCATGATCTCTTTAGCTTCAATACCCTTTACCGGCCAAATCAAAGTATTTTTGTGGTTAAAGCCTTTTATCGGCAAATCATTCGTCTTAGAAAACGTTTGTAAGACTTCTTTTAATTTATCTTTCAGTAACATTTCAAATAGTAACGTGTGATAAGCGTTCATTTAAAAAAGTGTGAAATTTTAGGATTTTGTCTTATTTTGTTAAAGTCCTTTGTCGAAGGTAGTAGAATATTGATAAACGGAAATGTTGTAAACAAGCTTTTATGTTTTATTCAAAAGAAATCAGAGCCTGAAATATAAATTGTCATTGTGATTAACGGCTCTAGAAATTTGCAAAGTTGCGTAGAAAGACAAGTGCACTTTAATAAAGTGATGCTTAAGTTCCACAAGTTGTGTTGCACTTTAGTACGTCTATAACTGCAATTCAGTGTATTGTAGAATGTTTTTCAACTCATCCTTAAAAACGAACGACAGAAAATAAGGTAATGATACCCATTCATTAAGAAAATACCACCCTTCCTACTAATTTCATTTTCATCCCTCTATTATTACTTAACTTCATTAATGACACATAACATTTGAATACTTTAAAGGGAAAGTTTTAGAATAATTTAATAACGAAGTTTGAAAGTTCTAACTGCATATTTCAATCGATTCCTAACTACTAACCTTCCTTCCGTAGTATCTTAAGTGAGAAACATTTTTAATGTAGAAAATAATTATGATTATATGGTATTGGTTGTCTGTTATATTATCTTAAAAAATGTTTAAATAAAATAATTTTAGTTACGTTTTTGATTTTGTGTAAGTAGAAAAGTAATTGGATTGACTAACTTCCTTAGAAATAAATGCATAACATCTTGTAATGTACCTAAACTCTCACAATCAACTCAGTTTATTTCTAAATAAATAAAACCGCTGCCAAATTATCTGCCATAATGCTTTCTCATATATATATATATATATATATATATATATATATATATATATATATATATATATATATATATATATATATATATAAATAACTTCAAATCCTACAATACCTGAATTTGAGTCATATCGGTTCTTAAACACGATAATTCCCCATTTTTGATCCGCCATTTTGAATTTTTTAATTTTGACAAATGATTTATACTTAGAATTCTTAAAAACCCCCCAATATCCCATTTTCAAACAAATCGATTGATAAATTAAATAAGCACTATAATCCCCCATTTTTCATTCGCCACTTTGAATTTTTTAATTTTGACAAATGATTTATACTTAGCGATCTTGAAAACCCCCCAATACCCGACTTCCAAAACAATCTGTTGATAAATTAAATAAACACGATAATCCTCCATTTTTCATTCGCCATTTTGAATTTAAAAAAAAATCGATTGATAAATTAAAAAATGCAAAATTTTGTACCCGCCACTGATTATTGTATATTCTTTTATTTTGAAATTATATAAAATAGTATTATTTTGTTTTTTTAATTATGTTACTTTTTAAAATTTGAAGCAATGAATCTTTTGTAATTTTCTAATCCCCTAAAAATGCCCCGTCACTGGTTGGATTTCATAATTTCATATCGATAGCTTTAATGGTTCATAAGATATCCCACAAACACACAGACAGACACAAAATTTTTCTAAAACTAGTTTTTTATAGATAGCTTTAATGTTTCAAGAGATATAGCGCGCACTTACACACAGACACACAATCAGACACGAGATTTTCTTTTCTAAAAATGTGTTTTTCGTATTGTTTAGGCCACAAAACGTCGAGAAATGTAAAAAAAAGTGTTTGAAAATTTAAACCGATTACATAGCTTTCTCTTTATACATACGTACAGTACAGGCTGATCCAGAATGATTGAAGTGGTCCGCTTACTTCAAAAAAGCTATTCTCCACTTATCTCATTTAGTGATCCCAACTATTTCTAGTGGTGTACATACGGGCATTATTGATTCGGTGAGAAATTCAAAGGTTGACATATCAACAATAAACAGCAAAATAAATAGTCTGTATTTCTTGATTGTTAAACTCCCTCCATCTTAATGTTATTATTAAACATGCCAATAAGTAAATGGAATGTTTTTATTTCAATGTAGTTTTAATTTGATTGGTGAAGGAGGCAGATTATAGTCTCCCAAAGCTTATAATAGGTGCTGGAAGTTTTGTTCGTTATTTTCTAAGCATAAATTTACTCTGCGTTTAATATTCTCGAAGACGGCTGCTAACCGTTGTGGGGTTACTGCATTAACGGCGTTCACTATGGCATTCTGTAACTTTTGAACCATATGCAAACGATTTGCATACACAAAATTTTTAAGATGACCAAAGAGAAAGCACTCGATCAGAGTCAAGCAGGCCCATCGATTTTTGCTTATTATTCTATCACCTGTGAGTACAGTTGCGGAATCTTGCTGGAAATTCCCATTTTGAAGCTCGTCGTGTCGTGCAGTTGTTCAATAAAAGGTCTTAAAATTAATTGTTGATAGCTTTCAGCATTTATATTTACATTAAAACAAATTGGTCGAATTACTCGCCTTCTCGACGTGGCAACCCAAACGCCAGTGGATGTAATTGAATTTCAATAAATACACGGGGATTTTCAGTTGTTCAGGTTCGGTAATTTTGGGAATTTATATAGCCGGTTAGATGAAACCGTGCCTCGTCACTGAAAAATTTTATATACAAAACATCATGGTTCGTTGAATCAGGTACAGTACGTTCGACGCTTTTCAAAATCAGTTTACAGCAATTCTTGTAATACAAACATTTTGTACGGGTACATTTTCAGTTTTTTAGAAACCCTCTGGCATGGGACATGCCAATTACAATTAATAAATAATCAACATTTAGTAATAAAAACAAATTATACTCAATTGCCACTTTGAGCTTACAATCGTTTTAAAGGTTAATTGGGACTAGCTTCCAATCGCCCCCGAATATATTCTAAGCCTTTTTCGTCAACTACAGTTTTTCTGCCAGGAGATTTATCTTTGGATACGGAGCCGGTGTCAGGAAAACGTTGAACAATTCGACGAACATGTTGTGTGAATGTCTCGTAGGTAACGCCAAGGTTGGCAAACCGTTGTTGCAATTCCTCGAAGCAAGAAACTTGCAAATTTCCAGACACCACCTTCATCTCGTTGCCCAGACCGAAAATAAGCCTCCAAGATAAACTTATTGTGTTCATCGGAAAACATGTCACTAACAATTATAACGTAAAAATTATTCGCATTTTATTTTTATTCTAAACAGATGAATCAATCAAGTATGTGCAGTTTTTGTCTTGAAAAAGACAGATTTTACGTGAGTTACAGGATAAATAAAAAGACAAATAAAACGACAAGAACAGAAGGAAGGAAATTATGGGAGTTTATACATACGTATTTACGCACGCTCATGACCCCAGCGGATGAAGGTTTTGATCAACAACTTACACTTTCCAGTATTAGAATACATTTTTGATAACAATATGACCATAGCGGAGTTACAAACCCTGCAATCAATCTGGATATATGAATCCGATGTTTATTCCTGATTAGCTCAATGTTTATTTACAATTATGAAGTATCTAGTTATAACTTACTCAAAGATTTTAGTAGAATTTAGATTGGACCACACTAGGATATGGTGTTGTTTCTGCCTTGCTAAATTTATAATTATCCAAAGGTACATTCACTGTGATTCCTGTTGTTGAACTTACCAGTTGGGTCACGAGTGTTATGTGGAGTACTGTTAAATTGGTACCACTGCAATTCGATTGAAATAAATCGATCTTGAAATTGGGTTAAAATTAACTTGTATAAATTTCAATTTATGAAGTAACTCAAATTAATGTTGCCTTATATTCAATTTTGTAACTTTTATTAAATTAATATTTGGCCGTATAATTCATAATTATTCACTTCAACATTGAACTTGTATAATCAGTCCACATTATAATTAAAGGATTAATGTACCTAATCATCACCAGAATATGTTTCTAAGGTATAGGTTACTTAATAGCTTCAACTTCGGAATATTAGTAATCTTAAACTAATAATAAATTGTTTGGTCTATGCATACATTTTCAAACTCACCATAAAGAAAATATTTTCCTTATTCTGTTTATATTAGTATGATTTGTAATATATATCAATTTTACATAGAGTACTAATTTTGTTAATTTAATGGTCAAAAATTCACCAAAATTAATTGAAACTATCATCCAGAATACTGGTTGAGATCATTAAAATTCAAAAATAAAGATTGCATTAATATAACTTCTTGGCCAAATACAGTTTAACAGTAATAATAGTGTATAGGGAGTAAATAACCCCCTTAATTTTTAAACCATTGGAGATACCAAAATGAAATTTTGGGAATATAGGAAACAACAGGTTTACGACTTTTTTCAGTTGTTTTGACAACGTCAATATTTCCGATAGAGTTACGACGAAATGTGACGCCATTCTTGAAATCGGATGCTTGGTTGAAACTATGCTCATTCGAAAGGTTTTTCAATGTAGTAGAATATTTTTAGTATCTTAAAGTATAAGTGTTTTAAATACCAGTTATCCACGAATACTTGGTGGACTTTGAAATCATAAATACTAGTATTATTACTACAAAAAAATGGATATAAGAACTAATAATGTAAAATATGTAAATAAAAATTAATGTATCTAGTAACACTAACTGTACTTTCTATTTCCATTTATAAAATTAAAAGTGTTAAATAATGTTTAAATAAAGATTTTGGATTTGTAAGTAATATTTTGTTTGACGTTACAAGGTACTCCTGTCAGATCTATAATCAAAAAATTGTCATTTAGACTTCACGTTTCTTGAGTTGTTGATGTTGCCATAAATATGGAATGGAAAAATTTAATACAGCAGTATTGCCAAAACCTGGTTGGGTCTACATATGCCTAGACCATTAACATTCCTGATAGAGAAGAATGGAGCTAAGTGAAGTTGTTAAATTTGTTACTAAATTCTAAAATATAATTTGTTCAAATTTATTTTTAAACTGACATACCGTCAAAATATTTTAACCTCTTTTTATAAATCGTGTTCACACTGAGTTAGCAAAAAAACCGTAAATTTTAAAAATCGTTGTTTGTAAATAACTCGAAAACTATTAACTTAAAAAAAAATTATAATTTGATTTTCTATATAATGCAAAGAACAAAAAAAATCGTGTTGACGGGTACCAAAATATATTTTTTTTTGTAAATACTTCGAAAATGACAAAATTTTCGAAAAAATTGCAAAAACACTTTTGTGAGAAATTTTATTTCCTATCTAATGAATATGTTAAGTAGTTCCGGAGATATTTAGGAAAAACCTTTTTTAAAGTAACGGTTTTTGCTAATATATTGTAAACCGTTTGTTGTACAGAAAAATTATAGTAATAAAAATACTCACAATTATATTACTAAAAGTAAAAAATATAAAAATTCAAAATTTGCAAAAGGTGTACTTGTCCCCAATTTTACCCTTTTCTCATACCCGATTGACCCCAAACCAATCAGTGGATTTGGGTAGTTGACATCTATATGTGTGCCAAATTTCAAGTTGATATGTTAAGCCTTTCGAAAGTTATGACACACACACACACACAGATAAGATTTTTTGCTCAAATTTTGTTTTAGACGTTTTTGACTGAGAAAATAAAATTTTTCAAAAATTTTTAGCGATACAGTACTTCCCATCCGTTGGATGTGGAAGTAAAATTATTCTAAACTTTCTAGAAGTTATAGCCATTTCAATTTTTCTTTCTTGTTCTGGTACATAACTTTTAGAACGAAGGCTTTGCAATCAAGTTTAAAACAAATTGTTGACTGTCAAGCTTACTTTGTTTTTTAACGTTAAAAATGTTTGAAAATTATAAAATGCCACGAAATCTGGAAGAAAAATACCATTACTTCCACTATTCTTTGGAAATAATAGAAATTATCATGTAACAGAACGTATTTTCAATGACGTAAACCTAGAAAATCGTGTTTTGCCGAAGATTCATAAGCAAATTGGTACCGAAGTTTTTGTAGAACTGGATCAGTTCAAAATGAGCACGTAGGCCCCAGATTTCTGACATTTTATATTTTAACTGAAATTGTTGAAAGTTATGCGCGTTATCGCTGAAAACCAAGAAACTTTCCAACCTACAAAATGGAAATTAAGAGAAATGAAATAATTTTAACAACATTTTTTTGGGAAACTTTATAATAAATTCATTACGAAAGTAGGCAACATTGTAAAAACAAAAACATTAATGTATGTCAAACAGACGTTTAAAACTTCATGGCAAATAAAGGTTAATAGACATCTAGAAGCTAACTTAAAAAAATTCCAATGCCGCCCGCTTCTATAAAAGTCTCGTTAATACAATTTAATCATTAATCATATTTATTTAATTTTTACACTTATTTTGCTTTATATTAAGAAATTTTGGAAAGAAAAGTTTGAACTTACACTTAAATTCTACCTTAGCAATTTGTTTACCGCTAAATTACGCGTCGTATCAAAAAATTTCATAGAACATGGCTAATCTATATCTTAAGAATGTACGAGTTTTCGTTCTGGAGTTATCGTGGGTATTACGCACTCGCACGGGCACACACACTAAGACATCATGGCCATCTTTGGCGAAACATGGCCATCTTTGGCGAAACATGGCCATCTTTGGCGAAACATGGCCAAACGTGGTAAAATGAGTTAGTAAGTCGAACATTCGCTGCATAACGTTCTATACCTACACATGTATATGTAGGTTGGAAGGTAAAGAAGCAGCTACAAAAGTTCTTAGACAGGCTGAATACCACCCTTAAAATTTGAAATGGGTTCATAAACTAAATGAAGATGAAAATGTAAACTTTCACCATTATCACACATAATAAAATACTTATCCTTTTTGGTTTTTTTAATTGTATATTTTAAATTATACAATCTAAACGTTTCGATAACACTTACATTTATCTTCGTCAGTAGTAATATCTATTAAAATTGTTAAAGATGAAATCGTTTTGTCAAAGTTGAAAAATTAAAACATAAACGTCAGCCTGCTATTAATATTACAGTTTAAGAAACGTATAAAGCCAACTATAGAATTAAATTTTGGTAAAAAATAACTAGGTCATTAAAAATGAAATATTGTTAAATTGTCTTAAAGATGACAAATCAGAACACTTTCTAACGGCGAAAGCTTACAATGAAAAATGTCAGCCAAAAAACACATTTAACAAAATTTAATCGAGTTATGATGTAAGTGTAAAGTTGTGAAAAACTTCAATTTCAAAATGATAGAAGCATTCACAAATATAAACATGACATCAAATAAAATAATCCAGTTAAATCTAACAAATAAGTCAATAAGTGCAAGTGTTAATAACAATGAAAAGCATAATACAGAACGTTTTTTGTAATTTTAATCTTAATTTCAACTACTTATGTTAAATTATAGTTCTGTGGTAATTTAACATATAATTGGTAAAGCATTTGCTTCAAGGTCTAGGAAAAACACAGCAAAAAATCTAGACATACCAAAAATCAAAATTAAAATTAAAAGTAAGACGTATTATGCTTTTTGTTAATTATAAGATGCCAAAACCTATTTAAACGGAGATTTTCTTCTTGTCTATTAAAATTATTAGGGTGTTTATATATCTCAATACCTTCACGTTGTAAACAAACAAACAAACATAATAATGAGTAATGAGTTTGTCTTGATAACATTTCCATATTGTCAAATTGAATGTCATGATTTAGATTATTCAAGGCATAGTCAGCCACCGCAAACCTCTCTGGTTCTACAAAATCTCATATGTTCTTTACGTCTTGTATCAAAGCTACGTTTTGTGGTTTCAATGTATACTTTTCCACATGAACAAGATAACTTATACAATCCAGAAGATGATAATGGGTTTGACACATCCTTAAGTGATCTTAAATGTTCTTTAATTTTTCTTCTAGGTTTAAAAATAGTCATAATGCCATATTTAATTAGGATTTTTTCAATTCTATGTGTAACATTAGCTATAAAAGGAAGAAAAGCAATACCAACATTATGAACTGATTTTTCTTTAAGTTCACGTCTAGAAGGTATAATAACGTTATTAATATCTGTAAGTGAAGATCCATTATCTTGTAAGGATTTTGTTAAATATTTATATTCATCCCTCAAAAATTCAAGGTCATTTTTTTAATGTGGATGGTGGTTGGATAATTTATGAAGGTATCTGTCAGTGTGTGTCGGCTTTCTGTAAACCTTAAAAGATAGTGAATTATTATTTTTAGGTATTAATATGTCAAGAAATGGTAAACTTCCATTAGTTTCTTTTTCCATGGTAAACTGAATACTAGGATGTATACCATTTATAAAAAACAAAAACTCATACACTGTCTCTTCTCCATGTCTCCAAATAACAAATGTGTCATCTAGATATCTATACCAAACTGAAGGTTTTTAGGTGTATTTGGTAACGCTAATGTTTCAAATTTTACCATGTAAGAATTAGCTATAACAGGACTAAGGGGACTACCCATTGCTACACCTTCAATCTGTTCATAAAATTTATTATTCCACTGAAAATAAGTTGTAGTAAGACAGAGCTGAAAAAAAATGGTTATGTCCTTTGGAACAGATTGAAGGATATCAAAACGCCCAATTGTGGATTACTCTGATTCAGACTCCAGTGACGAGTATTTGAACAAGGTTGCACTTGATATTGCACTTAGTTATCATCCTCTAACCAAGAGAAATTAATATTTCTAAAAACACATTAATTGCTGGAGGTGTCCGTAAAAGAAAGAGAATTGATGTACCGCTTAAAGAAAGAAAACTACAAAAATTAGAAGAGAAAAGAGAACTAAATGTGCTTAAAAAATTCATGCGACAATTGTCAGAAAAAATGTACAGAAAAATATTCAAAGGACCAACGAGCACATACTAACGAAATCTATTGGAATATTACTTCTAGAGACAGAAAGACATTTATTTTAAATTCAGTTACAAGGTCCCACACCAAAAGAGCTACAACTGCTGGCCCACGTTCTCGATGGCAAAATACCATTTATACACATTAAAAGCAGAATTAGGATCATTCCATCATTCCATAATGTTTGTAAACGGTTTTATTTGTCCTGTTAGGCATATGAAGCAAATAACGATCGAATTATCCGGGATGTTCTAGAAAAATATTCAAATTCAAATATGGAAACCCCCATAAGTTAGTCCTATAAGTTTTTTCACCTACATCCGAATATTTAAAAGTTGTTGGAAGTTTCATTTTACCATTATTTAACGTATGCATTAAATTTACTTTCACATTTTAGAACATCTACTAATAGACTGATGAAAGAAGTCAATAGTCATATTCGTCTGCAGAACACCAAGCTGGTAGCATAATGACGGCACAATCTGCTTAGCATTCAGGAGGTAATGGGTTCGATTCCTGTTACCATCTACCTTGTATGAGGTTTTTTTCAGGGGGGTTTCCTCATACACATGTAGCGGCATGGTCAATGGGTATATGCACACCATATGCGGCTACTTAGGCGAATGCTGGGGTAGTATTTTCGCCTGATGCATTAGACGTGTTTGATTGAGTTAGGCGTGTTTTCGATTTGATTTCGAATTTATGTTTAATTCCAGTAAGAATTTAAAAATACCTAAATCCGCAGTGAGATGTGAAATATTTGGAACACCACGTGAACTTTGTGGCACCGTCTTTCCAACGTATTCTTATCTTATAAGGTTGTATTTGTGGTACCGTGAAATTTTGATTTGTAAAAAAGTTATTGTTGATATTAAATCTCTTTGGCCGAAAGCTTCCCTTCCCATTATTTCAGACCTAAGAATAATTCAGAAAATAAAAAAATACAATAGAAAGTATAAGGTGATAAAGAAAAATAAACTATAAACTAATAAACTATTCGACATTTCTCCATGCAAATGTGTCACTTTTGATTCGTGTTGGTACAAATTCGAAGTTCCTATAATGGAATGAGAATCTTTACGAGACCGGAGGGGCAAAAGAAAGGTAATAATCGGCAAAATTCATATTAAAACTACGAAGAAAGTCGCAAAGTTATTAGAAAGAGAGGAATTGGAGAAAAATTTGAGAAGAAAGTTATAAACACATATTCAGGATATACCACTGTTTAAAGTACAAGTAAATAAAAAGAGGACAACTACTATTACCAAATGGATAACAAAGGTATTACCGATTGTACCGGGTCTAATATGTCACAATTGTCGCAAGCATCAACGTCTTCAGGAACGCTTTACAAAAAAAGGACTTGTTTTATCTTATGTAACTGAAGCACGTGACAGAAGTGGACTCTCACATAGAAATTCGTGTCTCCTGGTGAATGATGTACTTAAAAATTTTAATTTAGTAAATGACGAGGATCCTTCTTTAATCATTGACAGAAGTAAAATTAGGAGAGAAAGAAAAAGACGGAAGAAAAATCTAACTAATATGGAAATGGGACAACAAAAAGAAATTAATGGATTCTACTTTGACGGGAGAAAAGACAAGACGTTGGCAGTTGAGAAAATCGGATTTTCTTATCACTGTAAGCAAATTACTGAGGAACACATAGTTCTTGTTGCGGAACCAGGTTCTACTTACTTAGGTCATGTGACGCCTACTTCTGGAAGTGTTAGTAGTATTAAGACAGGTCTCTGTTACTTCCTTCAAAATTATTAGGGTAAACAAAATTGAGGCGTGGGTGGTGACGGTACAGTAATATATACAGGCCTCAAGAATGGTGTTATAAAACAATTAGAAGTTTCCCCAGGAAAACCGGTTCATTGGTTTGTGTGTCTGTAATGAACCTCATCTTCGACATTTAGTTCAACATTGTGAAAAGATTCCTGTTATGCTGTTTCAGATAATTAAACCTGACGTTGAATTGCCTTCAATAAATGTTAGCGATTTAAGTCCAGACCAAAAGTACTTGTACGGAATGGTTCTGGTAATAGGCGAGGGCAAGGTTTCCCCCAAGTTGACAGCTAAATAGCCAGTAAAACTGTCACATGGACGCTGATTAACAACAGCCGACAGAATATGAAGACTATATGCTATAATAGAAGAACCATCGTATGAATTAAATATATTAACCGAGTATGTCATCAAGGTGTATGCCATAACCTGGTTTCTTGTAAATTACAAGTCAGCTTGTAAGTATGGGCCCCAACATTTATTTCATTTAATCCAAGCTTCTCGATATTTACCAATCAAATTCAAAAACATTGTAAATAAGGATATCAAAAGAGATGCTTGTTTTGCTCATTCCGAAAATGTTTTAATTGCAATGCTGGACGATGACAGCAAAAACATTAGAGAGTTGGCCTTGCGTCCAATTTTAAAGTATCGAGCTTCAAAAACTGATCACCAACTTCGTGATTTTGAAGTGCCAGAAGTAAACTCTGATGCAACCGATTATCAGATGGTCACTGAACCTCCATTGACAAAAAGTATCCCAGAAGCAGATCTTAAAGAAATGGTTGTTAATATTCCCGATAACATCGAAATTTTGAATTTTCCATGCCACAGTCAGGCTGTCAAAAGACACATTAGGATGGTAACTGAGGAGTCTAGGTCAGTATGTGTACACCACCAGCGGCGGGTTAATTCGAACAAAAATTGCTTCTAGAAAGGCTGCACCACAAATGAAAGATTTTAGCAAGCAATCTTTTACATTTAGAATAAAAAATAATAATTGCAATTTTTTTACACTTTCCCCATTTTAAAATGAAAAAGGAACCTGAAGAACTTAATATTTTTCAAAGAAAATTTACAGATATGTTTAATTAACTGAAAGTCAACGATTCCGTACCCAGGCTAAACAAAAAAAAAAAAACCAGTTTATTTTTCGCACTTATTACCATTACTCCGCCCTAATGAGCAAGCTTGTGCGGTACCATAGTGATTTCAAAATTGTAGTAACTTTTTCAAAAAGCCACCTAGATTGTGGAAAATAAAAAAAAGAGGATGAAAGAAAAAACGTCATTACGACAATACATGTGAATGTAATTATAAGAATTTATATTTTTTCAATAAACGATTTACCACACTGCTAATTTTTTCAATACCGTACATAAAACTGAGGACGAGGATTAAGAAATAGATGGATGCCGAACAATTTCAAGCATTACACGGAGTATTTCAAGAGCAACAAAAGCAACTGATTGAAATATTAATCGTACGTCCTGCTTCAAATAGTAAAACTGGGCCGCAATTTTTTAATTCATCAGCGTTTTTGCCGCCCTTCGAGAATTTTAATTCCGCCCGAGAGAACTTCAAAATGTACAAAGCCCGTTTCGAAAATTATCTCACGATGAAAGGAGATTTTGTAGATAAAATTCTGTGTAGTCAAATGTTGTTGAACTCAATTGGTTCATAGCTCATAAGGAGACAATACTATACGTGAGTCAATTCTACAATCAGATAGTACTTCAAAATTTGAGGACATTGTTAAAAAAGCACTAACTATCGAAACCAGTAAATTGGATAGCAAGATTATTGGTAGAAAGCAGGTCTCTACTTCTGATTCGTACATATCATCTTCCGAAGTCAATCAAGTTTCAAGATCAAACGAGTTGCGAAGAGTTTCGAATTTTTCGAGACACCGATCTACATCGAGAGATAATTCAAGACAAATTCGACCGCGTTCCAAATTGCACTTAAACTACCAACACCTTGGTATTCAAAATTTGTGTATTCGCTGGGCTTCGAGTTCTCACAAGACTAGAGACTGTCGAACAGACCCTAAACAGTCACAATGCGGTAAATGTTCACAATCAGAACATGTATCTAGAGTATGCATAACAACTCTCATGGCCAACAAAAAGGAGACTTCTACAGAGACAAATACAGTTTCTAACAATGGCGAATTATCAAGTGATGAAGCAAATGAAGTTTATGGATTCAATCAGATCGTCGACGTTATGTCAAGTCAAACAAATAAACTTGATTCTTCCAAATATTTTGTATCTGTTAATATTGAAGGCAAACCAGTAAAATTCGAAATAGATTCTGGTGCAGGATTCACCCTAATACCACGTTCACTCTACAGCAGCTTAGGCATCCGAGCACCACTTCAAAAGTCATAGCTAATATCTCGATCGATGAATTTTCATATTTACTTGGTCATAGCTGGATTAGACACCTAAACATGGAATTTAAGGACCTCGACAATTCAGCTGTACGTCAGTTTTCTGAAAATGACCTTGATCTTAATAAAGAGAAATTCGAATTTTTCAAAACGGAAATTCAATACTTAGGTCATAAAATTCGATGCAATCAAATAATGGAATGCAAAAACAAAATAAAAGCAATAACAGAAATGCCACGATCGAAAAATCAAGTCGGAAGATTCCTAGGCATGATTACGTGTTATTCAAAATTCATTCCAAATTGCTCCTCGCATTCTCTCGGGAAACTACTTCAGAAATCGACCACATTCCAATGGACAGCAGCTTGCGAAGCCGCTTTTATCAAGCTAAAGGAACAAATTTGTAGTGAAAGAGTGTTCGTACCCTTCGATCCGGAATTGCCTATCATGCTCGCATGTGATGCCTGCCCTATGGGTATCGCTGGGGTACTTTCTCATAAGTTTGGAGAAGAAGAAAAACCAATCGCTTTTGCACTGACGCCTTCAGAGCAGAATTATAGTCAACTCGACAGAGAAGTGTTAGCAATTATTTTCTCTGTTAGTCATTTCTACATGTATCTCTATGGACACCAGTTTCCACTAGTTACAGATAATCAGCCATTATATCGAATTTTCCATCAATCATCAAAACTTCTAGCTATGACATCATCTCGACACCTTATCAAGAACACCTATTTAAAACCCTCTAAAACTACCGATATTTTAATGAATCAAGAATTTCATGAAATGTTATCACCATCAGTGATGCAAATATCTACAGAGGATATCAATTTTCAATCAGTTGTAGAATATACAAATGATGATGACCAATTGTCAAAGATTAAATCAGACACTATGACGACTACATTCTGGACAATGGAATCCTTTTTAAGGGCCAATGCATAGTAATACCGAAAAAACTTCACCCAGCAATACTTCAAGAACCCCACGAGACACATATTGGCGTTACGAAAATGATGCAACTTGCCCGACGCTACTGCATTTGGACGGGAATCGATCGCGACATCGAAAAGATGGTTAATACATGTGAACCGTGCGCTATGGCCCGAGGAAATCCAGCCAAAGTTCCTTTACACGTGTGGGAGGAACCCCAAGAAAGCTGGGATCGCCTGCACATAAACTACGCTGGACCTTACTTAGAGATGCAAAATCAAAAAGGCTTGAAGCACATTCTATTCGAGAAGCCCCATCTTCGAACAAGACCATCGAACTTCTAGAAAACGTATTCTCAACTATGGATACCCTAAAATTCTGGTATCAGATAACTAAACTTACTTTTCCAGTGAAATATTCAAAATTTACTGCAAAAAGAATAGAATTATTCAGAAATTCTCCGCCCCAGGACCTCCACCAACCAACGGCCTTGCGCAATGAAACGTCAAGACCTTGAAAAATAAGTTAAAAGCCATGGAACAAGAACCGCTCAATTTCCATCAAAAGATACGCAAGATTTTACAAATTTATCGTGCAACGCCAATTGCAGATGGAACTTCGCCAGCCGAGCGTTACCTCAAGAGAAGACTTCGTATTAGACTGGATGCCATTAAACCTCCTGAAAAGGCTACAGAACCAGAGAGACTTCTGCAGCCTGGAATTCGTCAATTAAAACTGGGAGACCGAGTTCAATCCAGCTATTACCCTAAGTCAAAGCCTACTTGGCGTTTCGGTACAGTCATACAGTCATCGAAAATCCAGTAGAAGAAGCACTAATTTTTCCGAGTCAAGCTGAAAGTTTTCCTCCTATGTTGAGTCAGCAACCAGTCGCGCAACGTGCAATTTTAGCTCCTCCAGCTCCTATGGGCGAGCCCGAGAACATTGAAAATCCAGCCTCCGATTCACCTGCGTCATTACGTATTACAAGGCGAAGAAGTGAATTTTATAGTGAGGGAGAATTGTGTGCAACCTAGATTGCGGAAAATAAAAAAAGGGAGGATGAAAGAAAAAACGCCATTACGACATTACATGTGAACGTAAGAATTTATATTTTTTCAATAAACGATTTACCACATGGCTAATTTTTTCAGTACCGTACATAAAAAAATTATTTGACTTTTATGATTAGACAAGTTTCAATATTCATGCAAACGTCTTTAAATTCAGAATAATTACCAACTACACTATTTGGTAGGGCATGATTATGATTTCTTAATAAAAAGCTTGAAATATTAGATTAAAGTATATTTTGTAATTGCTTATTTGTGATCAATAAAACATTAATGCTGTCTTTTTTCATGGTCGTAGAAAAAATAGTGTACATTAAGCTCGCACGAAAATATCTATCCTGCACTCGCGGGATCTCACACTCGGTCTGGCCACCCCGTGTGAAAATTCCTACTTGTGCGATATCCACCACTTTCGTCGGTCATTATGTAATATACTATTACAACGTGTGATACAGCCTGTCACATTAATTAATAAATAAAAATTTTACGAACGTTTTGACCTTTTTACTAAGTGATTCCAGTTTCAGAATAGTACATTTAAAATCAAATATTACAATCAACGTTGTTAATATACGTTCTTTGTGGCACGTCTGGTGAATTCACGAGTATCCACAAGATAGAATATTATACAATAAGACATTGCAACACGCGTATTTCGTAATATTTTTTTCTATTACGGAGCTTAAACTTAATTTAAATTTATTTTTATGGTACAAATTTAGTCATATTCTTTGTAGTCAGTATTGTACAAATGCCTGTATAAAATATTACTAAAATATAACCTTAGATTTGAATTACCGTAGCAGATATTGCAAATACAGCGCAATTTTCGATGTCACTAAAAGTTTCATTTTAGCACAGTTTTAATAAAAATAGGCGCATAAGGTTCCCCGTAATGGAAAAAAAATTTAACTTTGGCAATAAAGTTATTTTTTAAGAGTGTCGTTTATTTGCCTCGACTCAGAGATCCTCGGTAACTAAAGTCCACATTCGTTTTAAAAATCCACTTTATTACTTTGATACATAAATTACCATTTCAGTGACATTTGTAGAACTTTTTAAGCTTACAACAATTTTTTTTCTTTTTATTAGAAAGAAACTTAGAATAGAATAGAAAGTGAAAATTTATATTTGATTTTAATGAGGTGTCTGAGTCTAAATTTCTAATCTAAATTCATTTATTCACAACTTAAATATAATGTTATACAAAGATCCAACTTAAAAATCTTGAAGGAAAAAATATCGCAGCTTTAATGAACTTTTACCAAACAACCTTCTCCACACAATCAAAGTTTTACACTCACTTTGAACGTACTCAATTGGTTCGGTTATGCACTGAACTACTCTTAAAAAAGTGTGGAAAGCTTAACTTTTTCCACTGAATTTCTATATAAACTTCATTTTATTTAATACCTTTAGACAGTATTTGAGTAGCAATACTTCCTTACCGAACCACAAAATAATATTTATAAGATATCTGATGCAAATCATCATACATTTCACAGATTGCATTTAATGAATAATTTCAATTACGAATGCATTGGTTTATATATTAAAATAAAAATCAATAATTTTAAATAAAATCAATTACAGTTTAATATTTCCTTCATTTTTCACAAAATGTTAAATATCATTTATTTGTATTCCATTTTTAACTCACAGGATGCGTCTTTTTAATCTTAAGTTATTGAAATTTAGTTATTACGACTATATAAGTAACTACTTCAATTATGCGAATTATTCTTTCTGTTCGTTCCTTCTTCTCGACGCTTTAAATGAGGGATAACAATTAGACTTTTTAATGAAGATTTTGTAATTTGCATATCACGGATTGCTTTCGTGTTTGTTAATTGACTATTTTAAATTAAAAAAAATTACTTCTCTTTATTGCTGCAAAGTCCGAGATAAAAAAACGGAATACGTAACACTGTGTGAAATATGAGCTTTAACGCAAATTTTAATTAAGTTAAGCACTTGTATGAATAATAAATAGTGTTAGTAGATACATTGTTACAGATGTTATGTTAATGTGTAATGACATTTCCAGGAAAAAGTTATGTAATAATATTTCAAATAATTAATTAATAGTGTTAAATGGCTCCATTTTGCAAATTACTAGAAATAATCCGACAAGTTGCAATATACAAATGAAAATTAATACTTGCAAGATATGTCCAGCAAATTAGTAACAATAATGTTTATACTAATACTTATTTTCTTATGCATAAATAAAGTATGGTTTTTATAAACAAAATCGAAGTCGAGTTTTTCATGGTTCTGCATAATTGGGTTATATCTTAAATGATTAGAGGCGGTAAACAAAGGAACATAGGAAGGCATAGTATGTGCTGCCGATGACAAATTGCGTATGCCTTATCTACATAAATAGATATTTTTATAAACGGTTTAAATATCACCTTCAATGTCAAACTGCAAGAGCGCTGGTGGTATAGTGTAGGAGTCGTCTTCCACGCTGTTAGTGCGGGTTCGATTCCTGGCTCATGCACTTTCTTTTCTCTTAGGTTACAGTAGTTTGTTTATTTAATCTACGTTTGTTAGGTTATTCTAGTTTTGTTTATAAAATCTAATTATGTTAGATTACAGTAGTTTTGTTTTTCTTATCTAAAATAGATACTTGCTAGCGCATCGGCACATCCTATGTCTTCCTATGTTCCTTTGTTTACCATCTTTTTTTTATGATTGTGAACCTGAACAGGCTAAATTTGACCTATCGTGCTAAAGCATTCAGGAACACTTAGGAGGATGGATAGAGGGATAATGAATTGCCAATAGATGCCTATGAACAGCTACTTTAAATTTTCTCATATCATAAGTGAGAGGAAAGCAGGGACTTGGGAGATCATTCCAAAGTTTAGAAGCCGTGTAGAAAAATGTGGATTGCGCCCGTTTGGAGATCTGTACTGCCTACTGATGATGTGAATAAGCAACCGAGTGTTTCTCGCAAAGATAGCCCGAGATGGTATCAAAGAATATAATTCAGCAGCGCAATAGCCGTTGTAATAACGATAATACAAAGAAAAAACTGAAACCATCCTTCTATGCTCAAGGGACTGTATGTGAGAAGTTAAGGACGGGTCATTTATGGGCCTAATCGCTCTCTTTGAATACGATCAACGATATCGAGAGCGTATTGGGGACCACTAACCCAGAGGTGAGAATTATATTCCAGATGAGGCCGAATTTGGGCCTTATACAGCAGAAGGAGTTGTCGAGAGCTGACAGAAGACGGTCAACCCATGAAAGATTTGAAGATACAGTCATACCCAACAGAGTTATAGGGTCTGAAAACTTAAGAACTCAGCCATTCATACTTACAACAGGAAATGATCGACCTTTTTGGCGGACACAAGGCAACACTGAGTTTTGTTAGCATTAAATTTAACTAGATTATTGCTACCCCATTCGAGAATACGTTGAATGCCTTTGTTGATTGAGTTTTCCATTTCAACTTTAATTTCTTGATTTGACGTAGAAGGTGGATTATCACTATGAGTAGACTGAGATGAACTACAGTGAAGAGCGCTATCGTCAGCAAAGCAATGGATGGGGTTAGTTTTGATGAAATAAGGTCGTTTATGTACAGCAGAAAAGTGTAGGCGCCATAACGGATCCTTGTGGTACGCCCGCGTTAATGCTAACTTCTTTTGAAAAAAGTCATCAACTACGACACGTATTCGTCCTTTATCAAGGAAACTAGAAACCCAGTTGATGAGAGTATCATTTAACCCAAACTAGGTGAGTTTGGCAAGTAAAACTTATACCAAACTTGGTCAAATGCCTTTGAGATATCTTAAGCGACTACAACTGTTTCACCGGACTGCTCTACTGTGTTGTTCCAAACTTGGGTCACATATGAAAGAAGATCACCTGTTGAACGACTTTGCCTAAGTCTATATTGGTGGTCACTAAGGAGTTTGTTAGTTTCAAGGAGCGTGAGCAGTTGCTGATTGATGGCTTTTTCCATGATTTTAGACAAAATGGAAGTGATGGCAATTGGTCGGTGGTCTGAGGGATCGGTATTATCGCCTTTTTGGGAATAGGTTGAACATTTGCTAAATTCTATGATGAAGGAATTCCCAGAAGACATAGAAATCGTATAGAGCTTAGATAGGACTGTGTTACGTACCAATAAGGCAGAGGCAACAGATTACAGAATGCCGGAGCTCAGTTCGTCGGAGGCACTGGATGCGTGGGTGTGTCTATTATTAAAGGAGACAGAGAAAGAGTTCACTACCCAGCCGTAGGTCTTTAACTACCGCTTGCTCAGAACGGATCGTGCGTAGGGGAATAAGTTTGCTGTAATTTTGGGCGCCAGGAATCGCCCCTCTACGCTAGGCCACACCGTTATCCCGACTCCTGGATACACGGTGGTACAGTGGATGGGTAAGGAACTAAGGAAGAGAAAAAGGAGGAAGAAAACTCACCAAACAAAACTATAAAAGTCACGTAGTAAAAGTAAATTTAATTGCAATCGTTAATTACTCTTTCAAAACGGTAGAACTTATTCTCACAGAACAAACAAAATTATATTAACACTGTACAAATTTCGATTATTTCACAGATGTGTCAATTTCTGTTAATAATTACGAAAAGAAAATATTTGTATTACAATATACATAATGCAAGAACCGAAGTAGTATTATTGCGAGTCAGAATAACCCCCAATTTGACTCAAATACCCAATAAATAAAACAAAAATGTTTACAGTATTTTAGCAAGTTGCTGGGTAACTATACGCAACCCAAAATCAATTAGTTCTAGAGAAAGTTTAAATAATTAACTGAAAACGTTTCCTTTGCGTAATGAAAGACCTTTCATTGTGTACACCGAAAGAAAACATAGATTCTCGCTACAACAAGCGTTTTAGATAACAAGAGAATGAAATACAGAATAATGACTAATACTTGCCGCAGCGTACACGAATAGCAGAAGTATTCCTAAAATTATTGTATAGATAAGTAATACTTATTGACATTTACATAAACCACATTAATATTTAAATACTTAACCGCCCAATTAAAGCGATTTCTGAAAGAAAATGGTGACGATTCAATTAACCCAAAACTTATTTATTTCTGAGAAAAACTAAGTCAATAACCAAATATTTAGGAAGAAAAGAACCAGAAATAAATAATTGAGTAACCAAATCGTTCTCGTAACCTAATTTTGATAAAGCAAAGAAATCTTTGATGAGAAAAGAAACATGCAACAATGAAAGTAATAAGTTCGGCACAGGTAATTTAGATTCAATGCTACTATTTAGACACATCCAGTTACTTAAATTGTGACGCGCATACTTATATAATGAAACTCGTCTGCCGCGCAGCTGACATTTACATTAAACATAACGGTAGTTTTAATCACTAAGTAATGCTGTAAATTCTAATATTAACCAGATAATGAAACTAATCGTAAAGTATATGCTTAGGAAGGTAGTACGATACTAAATCAATCAATGTTAGCTAGAGGTTACTGATCATATTTACAGATACAATTAAGGTAAGCAGTTATAGGGTTATTAATCCTAATTGAAATCTATACCTTCATTCGCAGACAATAATGGAAGTAGTACATATAATAATACGGATAAACAGCCTGACCTTATCTGATGTCGAGAGATCTTACTCTACGATGGGACAGCCACTAAAGCAGGTGCAGCGCTCCCGATATGATATGTCCAATGGCTTATGTTAGCGTAGCCAATCCAACTTCCTCTTTAAGTTACCGGAAGGTTACAGATGAGGAAAAGTAGGTTCGCAAGAAAAGTAATTTTTCCTTCTAATTGAAGCTAATACAAAACTAATCCAACGCCAAACCAACACGACACCAACATACAACCAGCGTAGAACCAACATAAAACCAACACAAAACCGCTAAAAAAAAGTAAAGGTAGGTAAGCACGAAGATAGAAAGGTTTATGAACTTACCACTATGTTGTAAGACGTGCAATAAATGTTAAAACGAGCCAGATAGGTTCGAATCTAAAGCTTTATATTTGTAGATTGTATGTGTTCCGTTCCCTAAGAAGGAAGATTTTAAATTAGTACCAAATGAGAAAAACTGTAATCCTTACCACTTATTTTGGACACGACCAAATTTTGTTTGAAATCCGCAAAGCTTGCGATCAATAGGATTAACAAATTTGGTAGGAATTCCTATTGTTTTGAAATCTTTTACCAGAATCCGAAATAATTTCGTTTAGTAGAGAAAGTGTAAAAGAAATCACAAAATTTTCGTAGCGTCACAAAATGGCGGAGAAGAAAGTGAAAATTTTTCTTATCAAAACTGAATTTTTGATCTATTAGATTTAGGTTCAATAAAAAGATTTTTCTATTGGCTAATTGATACCTTAACCTCGCCCTCTTACGAGAATTTCGTAAACTAACTTAAGGTATTGGTGTTTACAACCATTATGTAGTACAGAGTTTGGCTACACGCCGACAGATGTCATACCTATTTACTTTTAATAGAATTATTAACATGAATCTGATTTTTGTTAAATTATACAATAGAAGACATGTAAAATTACTGTAATGTTTTAAACACGAATTGAACGAATAGTGCGTTTAGTACATATAGGGAAGGAGTTAAAGTAGATAATTTTTTAGTAATTAACAGAATTTACGCAGAGGAATTTTTGTACGTTACAAATTCCCCCTCAGCAAGACTAAGACCTTGGAAGAGGATTTATAACGAGGAAACAGGTACTAAAGTAAGAAGAAGGAAGAGAGAAGTTCGGGTTAAACCCAGGACAAAAAGCCCTAAAATCCCTAATGACCCAACCCCATATATTTTCGCCCAACCCCACATATATATACATTAAAAACCAAAATCCCTCAGAACCCTCAGTAATAACCCCAAAACCAACCAGAAAACCCAACCCAAATTAAGAAGACAGAGGAAGAAAGTTAAGTGCGGACGACAATGACGCATATACCACCAGACACCTATGAAGCACACTACACAAACATTCCTCGAAAGAACAACCTGACTCCAAACTCCCACTTGAGCCCTTCGGCATTCAGCCGGTACTAGGAAAAAATAGAGAGAAAAAAAACAAAAGTGAAAGGAGAGCATACCGTGAAGCGATAATACTTCCAAAAAAAAACAAAAAAACTAGGAGAGAACAAAAAAGGTCTATTACTAAAGTTAAGGAAGCAAAGCGGATAAGGATGAGGTAATTTTGGTAGGTAGATTGTCTTCGTCTCAGTCATTCTAAGAGCAAACACGCGTGGTATACACGGAACCTAAAGAAACCTAAAAGAATAGCAGAAGAGGAAGAAAGAAGAGAAACCCAACCCACTAGAAAAGTACCCCACCCTCAGCCGAACTTAAGGGCCGGCAGCCTAAAAACCAAAACCCCAGAAGAACGCCCATCCCAACCCACAGGAAAAGAAAGCCCTTAATTTTGACCCCTTGGCCGAAAGAGTGTAATAAAAGGAGCCCCTTAAAGACCCCAACTCAACCCTATGCCACCATGAACTAGCACAGATGAAATGGCATAAGTGCTATTAAGAGATAGTAGGAGAGAAAGAAGAAATCACATTTGCGGCGAAAATTTTCCCCATTGACTCTGATTCCCGGGATCCCGTGGTCACCGAAGCTTGCACGGGGAAGGCGTACCCATCCCGTTCCTCGTAGGTCCTTTCATACAATCATTCATTCAGTAAAGTGAAATAGGAAGTTAGAGTAGATTTAGATCAAAGACAGAATATAGGAAAGTGAAATGAAAAGGGCAAGTCTCCGAAGATCCCCCTGAGGAAATTAGTAGGGAAGACCCCCGAAGAAATGCAGATAGGAAAAGAGAAGGGACCGGATGTAGAGGTCACGGAAGACGAAGGAGAGGTCTCCGTAAAAGTGGCCCGCCAATATCGCCCAACCAACCGCCCATAGCAAACCCAATTAAGAGAACCATTATCATGGCATCGTCGGACTAATCGATTTAGAATTAGAATTAGGAGGTACCGAAGTATGATCTGGCTTGAGATCCTTGCAATGCCAAATCCCAGAGTCTTTCCTGTAAGATCAACGATCTCATAAGTCCATGGAGATAACCGCTTTTTGATTTGAAAAGGACCCACATATTTAGGAGCCAGTTTAGCGGCAAAGTGTCGCGAAGCGTCAGATAGTACATAATTCCGTTTCCAAACGGTATCCCCTGGAGCATATTCTACGTTTCGTTTGCGCAAGTTATATCGTTGACTAGACGAGTGATAAGCTTTCCGTAGTCGGTTTAGTATAGTTATTCGTAATTTTTCGTATTTTTCAGCGAAGGAAGGTGAAGAAAGTTTGATACGAGTAGGATCCTCAATCGAAATAGGTTCAGGAGGTTTCCCGTAAAGGTCACCAAATAGAACGTGTTCTCGCCCACAAAAAGCGAAGTAAGGAGTAAATCCAGTCACCTCGTGAGTAGAAGTACGAATAGCGCAGCCAATTTGAGCTAAATTTTTGTCCCAATTCCGGTGATTGTCTTTGACGTACGCACTAATCATAGTTTTTAATACCCTATTAATCCTTTCGGCAGGATTGCTACGGGGATGGTAACGAGCTGTGTACAGCGGAGTAGTGCGGTAAGTTTTACACAAATTAGTAAACTCTTTTCCCCGAAATAGAACCCCATTATCAGCAACGATGTATTGCGGAGTACCATAAACCAAAAACACATGATCTTCAAAGGATTTGGCGACAGCCAAAGAAGTAGCAGAGCGTAAGGGAAAGAAGAGAGCATATTTAGAGAAAATATCGGCTATTACTAAGATAAAATTGTAACCCCGGGACGATCTAGGTAGAGGTCCTACCAAGTCAGTGCATAGAATTTGCCAAGGACGTGTGGCGGTAGCTCGAGGAGCTAAGAATCCTGGAGAAGATTTTTGTTCCACTTTCTGTTCCGCGCACACCACACATCGACGTATATAGCGAGAGATATCGGTACGCATACCAGGCCAGTAGAAATAAGTCGCAATCCGAGCTATAGTTTTTGACACGCCAGCATGACCCGAAGTGGGTAAGTCATGATTTTCATGCAGAATTCGAGAACGCTGTTCCTTAGGTACAACCAAGTTCCATCCATCATTGCCGGTCTTCTCAATAGGTAATACAGAACGAGAAGTAACGCGTTTATATAGTAGACCGCGATTGACATACCACTGAGGATGTTTTCGTGGATTAGATTCCACCCGAGAGCATAAGTTCAGATACCAGCGATCAAAAATAGGAGTAGTCACAGATGAAATAGGAGTAAGGTCAAGCGGAGAAGTATGAGTAGGTACGCCATCGTCTAAATTAATGGTTTCGATTGTCGGTACTGCACGAGAGAGTGTATCTGGCACAACGTGTTCCTTGCCCTTTCGATGAATGATTGAGAAATCGTACTGTTGCAAACGTATGGCCCATCGAGCCAGGCGTCCAGAAGGATTCTGTAGTTTGTTCAACCACACTAGCGAATGATGATCGGTGACGACTGTAAAGTGAGATCCTTCGACATAACAACGAAGTTTCTCGATAGCCCAGAGCACCCCAAGATATTCTTTTTCCGTAGTGGAGTAATGTCTCTGCTTTAGTCAAAGAGCAACTGATATAGCTAATCACGTTTTCACCGTTCTCGCTTGACTGACTCAAAACAGCTCCAAGTCCAAAATCAGAAGCATCCGTTTGGATAACGAAAGGAAGCGCAAAATTCGGGCAAGAAAGGATAGGCGCAGAAACTAGTTGTCGTTTCAGCTCATCGAAAGCTTTCTGACAATCGGAGGACCACTCAAAGCGAGCATTTTGCGAGTCAGTTGAGTAAGAGGAGACGTTACCGTAGCGAATTCGCGAATAAAACGACGATACCAACTGACTGTTCCTACGAAACGTCGAATATCCCGTACATTAGAAGGAGTAGGGATAGAAAGAATGGCCGACACTTTATCAGGGTCCACCAACAATCCTCGTTTATTTACCACGTAGCCGAGATATTTTAGTTCAGAGCGGCACAGTTGACATTTTTCCTTCTTTAGAGTAAGACCTGCAGACGATAACCGTGTGAAAATTTTTCCCAAGATATCCAGATGTTTTTCAAAGGTGGGAGTAGCTATGATAATGTCATCCAAGTAGGCAAAACAATAAGGCTCTAAATCAGCCCCTAGAATGCGGTCGATCAATCGCTGAAAGGTTGCCGGAGCATTATGCAGCCCAAAAGGCATCCTCGTAAACTGAAATAAGCCCCTACCCGGGACCGTAAAGGCAGTAACAGGTTTGGATTCCTCTGATAAAGGTATTTGCCAGTAGGCGGAGCGAATATCTAGACTAGACAAGTATCTAGCATCCCTTAAGCGGTCTAATATACAACTCATATATGGAAGAGGGTAAGCATCACGTTCAGTGACGGTATTAACCTTGCGAAAGTCTATGCAGAACCGATAGCTGTTATCTTTTTTTCTCACTAAAACTACTGGACTGGACCAGGGACTAGTCGACGGTTCGACCACTCCTAAAGCCAACATATCGTCAAGTTCCTTATTAACCACTTGCTGTAGTGCCGGAGACAAAGGGTAGTAACGTTGTTTAATTGGATCGGAAGTAGTGCGAATTTGGTGTTCTACCAAAGTAGCGCAGCCTAGAGAAGAGGTATCGGTGAAGTGACGGTCTAAGAGTAACCGTAAGGCATCTTGTTGAGCGAACGGTAGGTCTGGAAAGGAGTTCAAATAAGGTACTAAAACGGATTCCACAAAAGTAGGTATACCAAAGAACCATTTCCCATTCCGAAAATCTGGGACGAAGTCTAGGGCTTTCCACAAGTCGATTCCTAAGATCAATTGTTGCGAGACAGTAGGTATGATGAGGACTTCAAGAAAGATTGTCTTAGTCTCTACCGACAGAGGCAGAGTCAAAGAACCCAAGATTGTACAATGGTCACCATTGGCCAAAGTACACGAAGAGAGAGTAGTTTTGAGAGGTTTGAGACCCAAGAATTGCAATATTTCCCAACCCGGACCCCCAATTATAGTACGCGACGCACCAGAGTCAAGAAGTCCCTTGAAGGTATAGCCAAAAATTGAGACATCCAGGTACGGACGTTCATCTTGTCGTACACTGGTCAAAATAAAATCTAGAAAAATCGTTGTTTGTCTGCCAACCCGTCGAATTGTTTTTCCGAGAAAAGTGAAGAAGAGTCGGATCCTCGGACATCAGACTCACTCAGCAGTTTCCCGAACGCGAAGTGCATTGAGGACAAGTCAATCTGGTCACATTAGGTTTACCGCAACCATAACAGTGTCTACTCTGAGGTTTAGGACATTTTGGAGACAAATGACCTGAATCGCCACAATTCCAGCAGCGTAAAGAACGAGTAACAGCAGGAGTAGTGACCGAAGCGCAACTGGTAATACACCTAGTTGATCCGCGATTAGAAGTAGAAGTAGAAGATAGTTCAAGATAAGCAAGATCTGGTTCTAGTAAACGAGTGCTCTTACGTGAAGGAGGAGGTTTAAAGTTATCAATATTAACTTTACTCAATTCTAGTTTACGCCCCATAGTCAATAATTCTCGAATAGAGTGTATCGGAGCTAAAGCAAAGTGAGTTTGATAGAAGGGACTAAGATTCCTCAGTATTATACGAAGTTTCTCCGGTTCAGGTGCCGGGACAGTAAGTCGATCGAATAGACCTTCCATTGCGGCTACAAAATATTAACACTTTCTGTCACCCCCATAGTTCTTTGTTTAATTTCCTCGAACAAAAGCTCATCGTAATTGCTCGGTTGAAACTCTGATTTTAGTAACTCAACCACTTCCTGCCAAGAATTTAGAGATGATTTCCTAGCACGAAATAAAAGCAAGGCTTTGCCTGTAAGTAAGTCCGGAGTAGCGGCGAATAATTGCGAGCGCGGAATACCCCTAGCCGTAGCCAATTCTTCCACCCGTAGAAGAAATTCATTAAGTGAGTTAGAGTCGGTACCCGAGAACTTAAGGTTCCATTTAGAAACTAGGTGTGTCTTATTATAAGACGAACAACCAGAAGTAGGTGTAGAAGAAGGTTTAGGTACATCTGTTTCCGAATCACTAGACGTGATTGGAGCGAGATCTTCATCCTCCCCGTTTGAGGTAGTCGGTTTAGGACTGGAAGTAGCCATTGCCGAAGAAAAGAATAGAGAGGTTCGTCCTGCAGTCGTTTTCTTAAACTGACGAATTTTAGTGTCGAAGTCCGATTTAATATTAGTTAATTGTAACAACCAATTATTTTTCCCTTTATTTCAGTTTCGTTGTCTGGCTTCATTCTCTTACAACGGCCCTCAAGGTGCAACATTAAGGAACTAATTCGAGTAGCAGAAGGATCAGCCGGATCCCCTAAGAATGCATTAAGAAAATCCTGTAACTCCCCGAGTCCTAATTGTAAAGCAGCGTCATCTTCCGAAAAGGGTATAGCATGTGAGACATTGGTAAACGATTGGTCAGTTTCCAATTTGAGAACGTTACGAACAGACTTCCGTAAACTTTCTACATTAATGTCTGAGTCGACTCCCCGACAAAGAAGTTCATATCGAAGTTCAGACTGTTTAAGACGGTTTACATGTAGTTTCCAGAATGTCATGATAATGTATAAAGAAGAAAATAGAAAGAGAGAAAAAAAAATTAGCAATAATTACTAGTACTTATAATTTAATAGACACGTTCGATAAAGAAAATCGAGGCCCCACGTTGGGCGCCAATTTCTGTTACGTGCCAATCAGGCAGAGGCAACAGATTACAGAATGCCGGAGCTCAGTTCGTCGGAGGCACTGGATGCGTGGGTGTGTCTATTATTAAAGGAGACAGAGAAGGAGTTCACTACCCAGCCGTAGGTCTTTAACTACCGCTTGCTCAGAACGGATCGTGCGTAGGGGAATAAGTTTGCTGTAATTTTGGGCGCCAGGAATCGCCCCTCTACGCTAGGCCACACCGTTATCCCGACTCCTGGATACACGGTGGTACAGTGGATGGGTAAGGAACTAAGGAAGAGAAAAAGGAGGAAGAAAACTCACCAAACAAAACTATAAAAGTCACGTAGTAAAAGTAAATTTAATTGCAATCGTTAATTACTCTTTCAAAACGGTAGAACTTATTCTCACAGAACAAACAAAATTATATTAACATTGTACAAATTTCGATTATCTCACAGATGTGTCAATTTCTGTTAATAATTACGAAAAGAAAATATTTGTATTACAATATACATAATGCAAGAACCGAAGTAGTATTATTGCGAGTCAGAATAACCCCAATTTGACTAAGATACCCAATAAATAAAACAAAAATGTTTACAGTACTTTAGCAAGTTGCTGGGTAACTATACGCAACCCAAAATCAATTAGTTCTAGAGAAAGTTTAAATAATTAACTGAAAACGTTTCCTTTGCGTAATGAAAGACCTTTCATTGTGTACACCGAAAGAAAACATAGATTCTCGCTACAACAAGCGTTTTAGATAACAAGAGAATGAAATACAGAATAATGACTAATACTTGCCGCAGCGTACACGAATAGCAGAAGTATTCCCTAAAATTATTGTATAGATAAGTAATACTTATTGACATTTACATAAACCACATTAATATTTAAATACTTAACCGCCCAATTAAAGCGATTGCTGAAAGAAAATGGGGACGATTCAATTAACCCAAAACTTATTTATTTCTGAGAAAAACTAAGTCAATAACCAAATATTTAGGAAGAAAAGAACCAGAAATAAATAATTGAGTAACCAAATCGTTCTCGTAACCTAATTTTGATAAAGCAAAGAAATCTTTGATGAGAAAAGAAACATGCAACAATGAAAGTAATAAGTTCGGCACAGGTAATTTAGATTCAATGCTACTATTTAGACACATCCAGTTACTTAAATTGTGACGCGCATACTTATATAATGAAACTCGTCTGCCGCGCAGCTGACATTTACATTAAACATAACGGTAGTTTTAATCACTAAGTAATGCTGTAAATTCTAATATTAACCAGATAATGAAACTAATCGTAAAGTATATGCTTAGGAAGGTAGTACGATACTAAATCAATCAATGTTAGCTAGAGGTTACTGATCATATTTACAGATACAATTAAGGTAAGCAGTTATAGGGTTATTAATCCTAATTGAAATCTATACCTTCATTCGCAGACAATAATGGAAGTAGTACATATAATAATACGGATAAACAGCCTGACCTTATCTGATGTCGAGAGATCTTACTCTACGATGGGACAGCCACTAAAGCAGGTGCAGCGCTCCCGATATGATATGTCCAATGGCTTATGTTAGCGTAGCCAATCCAACTTCCTCTTTAAGTTACCGGAAGGTTACAGATGAGGAAAAGTAGGTTCGCAAGAAAAGTAATTTTTCCTTCTAATTGAAGCTAATACAAAACTAATCCAACGCCAAACCAACACGACACCAACATACAACCAGCGTAGAACCAACATAAAACCAACACAAAACCGCTAAAAAAAAGTAAAGGTAGGTAAGCACGAAGATAGAAAGGTTTATGAACTTACCACTATGTTGTAAGACGTGCAATAAATGTTAAAACGAGCCAGATAGGTTCGAATCTAAAGCTTTATATTTGTAGATTGTATGTGTTCCGTTCCCTAAGAAGGAAGATTTTAAATTAGTACCAAATGAGAAAACTGTAATTCTTACCACTTATTTTGGACACGACCAAATTTTGTTTGAAATCCGCAAAGCTTGCGATCAATAGGATTAACAAATTTGGTAGGAATTCTATTGTTTTGAAATCTTTTACCAGAATCCGAAATAATTTCGTTTAGTAGAGAAAGTGTAAAAGAAATCACAAAATTTTCGTAGCGTCACAAAATGGCGGAGAAGAAAGTGAAAATTTTCTTATCAACACTGAATTTTTGATCTATTAGATTTAGGTTCAATAAAAGATTTTTCTATTGGCTAATTGATACCTTAACCTCGCCCTCTTACGAGAATTTCGTAAACTAACTTAAGGTATTGGTGTTTACAACCATTATGTAGTACAGAGTTTGGCTACACGCCGACAGATGTCATACCTATTTACTTTTAATAGAATTTTTAACACGAATCTGATTTTTGTTAAATTATACAATAGAAGACATGTAAAATTACTGTAATGTTTTAAACACGAATTGAACGAATAGTGCGTTTAGTACATATAGGGAAGGAGTTAAAGTAGATAATTTTTTAGTAATTAACAGAATTTACGCAGAGGAATTTTGTACGTTACAACTGGTACTAGTTCGGGAGAACATTTCTTTAAGACAATGGCTGGGATACCGTCTGGGCCAGTCGCCTTATTGAGATCAAGCCTACTGATGACCGATTCCAAGAGCTTGTACCGAAAATAAATTGGTTTCATAGCGTATGAAGAAGATTTGGCTAGGGGCACATCTTTTCCAGAATCATTGAGACACGAGTTTGATGCAAACAAATCCACAAAAACATTGGCTTAGTCTACAGAATCAGCAACTACCGATCCGTCAATAGATGTCAGGGGAAATGAAGATGTTCCAAAGTTTTTACTAATGGCTTTATCTAAAGACCAAAATTTACGACTGCCTAAAGGAGAGAGTTCATTGCATTTTCGTTGTTCGAACAACTTTTTGGTTTTAGTGACGACACTTTTGCAGATATTTCTAGCACCAACGTATTCTACATGACTGTCGACCGATTTATTAGATTTCCATTTAATGTAAAATTTATTTTTAACGATATTGCATCAACACAAGCCTTATTGAACCAGGGTTGGGAACGTGAAGGACCTATACGGTACTGTTTTTTGGGAATGTATAACTCCATTCCCATGAGGATGACTTCAGATACTGAAAGAGAGATGTCCGAAGAAGAGAACGACTTAAAACAATATTCACGCCATGGAAAGGTTGCAAAGAAATTCCGTAAATTACTTCATCGAGCTGACGTAAAACACCACAAGGTTCTATCGGTTTTGCGAACAACAGTGGAATTAAGTACAGCAGAAATGATTTCTATTATACAATGGTCCGAAAGACCTAAAGGGGAAAGAACGGAAGTTTTAGAAACAAGAGGGTTTGAAATAAGAAAGAGATCTAGAAGATGTGGAGTATGGTTAGGGTTATCAGGGATTCTTGTGGGCTCAGAAATCATTTGTGTGAGATCACATAAAATAGCAAATATTTCTGCACTATGAGCAGCAGGATTTGTATTAGATGAAAACTGAAGCCAATTAATTAGAGTTATGAACATTGAAATAGCCTACAATTGAGATATCGCAAGATGGAAACTGAGACAGGAGATAGTCAACTTTCATACTAAGGTAATCGAAGAAGTCTTGAAAGTTACCGTCATTAGGAAACCTATAAATGCAACAGTAGAATTTCACAAAATTAGGACCAGAATGTTTAAACCAAATCACGACAAAATTTTTAATTTTATCCCTAAATAATCGACCTAGACTACGAATAGAACTACTGAGTACGAGGGTCACTATTTATATTTTGAGCCTACCTATAGAAAAACTAATTTGTCATTAAAAATTGCTTTTCGAAGTTTTCTCCGTTATGATGAATACACTTTTGCTTTTCGAAGTTTTCTCCGTTATGATGAATACACTTTTGCATTCGTTCGAGCCATTATCATTTTTTCCAATCTTCTTGAGACACCTCCATAACATGGTTTTTGAACGCATCAACGGCTTCTTCCGCCGACGAAAATCGTTATCCACGGAATTTATTCTTGGCATTCGGGAACAAGAAGTCATTGGGTTCCAAATCAGGTCTGTACAAGGGATGGCCCATCAATTCGAAGTTTTAAGTGTTCAAATAATCGGTTGTTAGACGAAATGTGTGAGCTCGCATTTTCGTGATGATGAACGATCCGACGGCGCTTGTTTGTTTTCTACATTTCACCGAAGACTTCCGGCAAACAAATGGTTGTGTACCATTCAGAATTGACCGTTCTACGTTCCTCTAAAGTACAACGGGCGTAATACACTTGGATATTACTTTGGTTGGTTTAACCCGCTCCAAAGAATAAGACTTGAGTTCTTTTAAACTTTTTATAATTTCAACACTATTGAATAAAATTTAACATTGTTATTGTGGAACTTAAAATGATTATTTTTTATTACGTTTTATTAAAGCTGAATGGGTTCAATTTATAAAGATATCATTTACTAGTGAAATTTTACTTCGCTTGCTATTTAGTATCAGTTCGTGTAAATGAATTTTAAGATTTAGGTTTGCGAATTCCTCTGTTAATTGGGTACGGCGGCTAGCTCAAAGTTAAAATAAAGAAATGGTCACTGTTATGATTAACCAAAGTTGTACTCACTTCAATTTAATTGTTTATCTGGATTCTTATTGAGTTGAGCTCTTTCTGTATTTATATATTCATTTAATATTAATAATTTTTAGCAATAAAAGTAAATCAAACGTTATACTCATGTAATTAATTCCAAATCTGAACGAAAATGCATCAATGCTCTGTTTACAAACATATATAAAATCAAACCTTATTAAAAAGTAACATACAACAAATAAAATCTTTATCAGAATTAAACGAATTTTTTTCGTTTAATTATGATGTTTAAATTTAAAGTTATTATTCTTATTCTTTATACTTTGATTTACCAATTTGGATCGATTACTGTCCTTTATATTTATTGTTCACTACTTAACACAGTTGATTACCGCTCTGATACATACAAAACGCGTTATCTTCACTTACTACGTCACCTTTAATGCGAATCTCAAATTATGGTGCAATCCCTTATCACCAACTTGACAATACTTGCACTTTTATTATTTTAATAAGGAAGGTATTTTTCTACTTCTTCCCTATTACACCGCTAATTAATTCTTAGTTGTAATTTTCACACTTTATAGAGACGCGTAACTATACAATGTCGTCAATGGACCAAAAACCCATTAACTCTGATCGCTTATTTAATGCGACTCTTTCTGATCGCTTACTTAACGCGACTGCTTTTAATCGCTTATTCCACGTGACTGTTTTGAGCACTGCACCTCATTATTATGACAGCGCTATTCTCTTCTCCTGCAATGCATTTACGTACTTGCAGTTACCGCATATTTTAAATATTTTCAAATTGAATATTTAGATAACTTATTGAAATAAAATCAAACCTTTCATCTTAATATTAATTGCACTCAAATACAAATAAACAATAACTATTTCTTTATCCAGAACAATAATATACCTAATCTATCTAATCTCGTATAATTTAACGCGAACTTTGGTTATTCTAAAGCTCCCGTTACAAAAGACACCGTTACCACATGACCAGTTTTTCCGAAAAAAACAGGCGACCATTTGTTTCGAGGTGCTTCGAGCGCGAACAACTTTTGTTGGGTTTGGTTCATCTTGAAACACCCACAAAGTCGACTGTTGTTTACATTCCGGCACGTATGCATATATCCATGATTCGTCACCTGTTACAATCTTATATACGTCTTTTGAACCACCGCCATTGTATTTCTTGAGTATTTGTGTGCACCAATCAACGCGAGCATATTTTTGAGATTTCGTCAAATTATGTGGGATATTTTATGTATGATGGTGGAACTAATGCCTAGGGTTCCTTCAATTTCACAGTATGTCGGATGACAATCAATGTTTTCTTGAATAACAACTGATTTTGGACGACATTCGGGAATTTCGTCAGTGAACGAAAGGCGGCCACGATTAAAATCATTATACCAGCGTTTCACAGTGGATGGAGCTTCATCGCCAAATGCGGAGGTAAGTTGATCGATGCATTCTTGTCTTGATAATCTACGTCGAAAATCGTAATAAATCATCGCACGAAAATTTTCACCACTTAATTCCAGTTCTTTGCTGACACGAAATCTTCAAGTTTCCTTAAACAACACAAATAATGCTATTGACAAAAAGTTTTAAGTATGTTGCTGTCAACAATGTCAGACGTTTCTATGGAAACGTAAAACTGCAATCAGTGTTGCCAAGGCTCAAAATATAAATAGTGGACCTCGCAGTAGCATCAGCAGGACGCCTAAAATCTATATTTAGACAGCAAATTCGTTAAGATCACGACAAAATTGATTACCTCGATGGCCAATACAGAAATTATGTCCCATATTAGTCAGCGTTTGGACTGAATTTTTCCCAAAATCTACGTTAATACACCAAGTTTGTTGTGGACGTGGTAAACTAGATTCTATATGCTATATTATATGGAACATGGATATCGGTTAACACTTAGGTAGAATATGGCAGGAAACCTATATTTACACACTGGTTGGGGTCACGGCAAACTTGGTTGCCTTGATGGTCAATGCATTAATTCTTTCACGTGCTGGTCACTATTTGGGTTGAATATTTCGCTGTGGACATGGCAAAATGGATTCTCTCACTGACCAAGAACTAAATTATTGGTTGGGTAGGCCGAATATTATGAAAAATCTGTATTTTACACCACTTTCGTTGGTGTCGAGGCAAATTTGATTGCCTCCATTGACAAGAACTGAATTCTGTCACCCGTGTTGGTTAATATTTGAGTTTAGTTTTTCCCAAAACCTACCAATATTGTTGGAAACGTTGCAAAATGGATTGCCTCGATGAAAAGGAGCTAACTTGTGTGATCCCTGAGAATTAGTGAGCGTTGAAGCTAAATCTGTATTTACACAGCAATTTCGTTGGAGTCACGCCTAAATTGATTACCCCCGTGGCGAAGGGCTAAATTCTGTCACCTGTAGAACAGTATGAATTTTTCTCAAAATCTCTGTACACTAACTTCGTTGGAGATGCGGCAAAATAGATTCTCTCAATGATCAAGAGCTCAATTCTGCAGTTAATGAGTGTTGGTTAGCATTTAGGCCAAGTGTTGTGCAAAATCTATATTTACACATAAATTTTGTTGGGGTCAATCCCAACTTGGTTGCCTCGATAGCAAAGAACTGATTTCTGTTACCCATGTTGGTCAGTGTTTAAGCTGAATACTGCTCAAAACCTGTGCTAATATACTAATTTCCTTAGGAACGTGGAAAAATGGATTATCTCGATGACCAAACGCTAAATTTTCTGAGAGTTGGTCATCATTTAGACCGCGTTGCAAAACATTCATATTTATAAGTTAATTCAGTTGGGGTCACAACAATATTGGTTGCCCCCATTGCCAAGGGTAAAATTATGTACTCCATTAGTGTTGATTAACATTTTTTTTTACTAATAGTATTCCTGAATAGACTAAAATTTGCGTAACGTACTAAAGCACTCAGTAACACTGGGAGAGGGGTTACGGATATTGTTAGGCTGCCCAGAAATATTTATCAACGGCTACCTTCAATTCGCTTAAATCAAAGTTTGGAGGAAAACAGGTACTGGGCAGTGCATTCCACAGTTTGGTCGCCGTGTGGAAAAATGTAGAATGCGACGGTTTAGTGTGACAAGATGGAATTTTGGGTGCGTAATCTTGGTGTGAATGAGCAAACCGAGTGTTCCTAGCGAAGATGGCTGACAAAAGGAAGGTGGCCAACCCATGGAAGGTTCGATGATACGGATATCACTAACATAGAAACAGAGTTTGAAAACGTGAGATCTAAGCCATACATATTTACAGCAGGAAACGATTGGTCTTTCTTGGCGGATACAAGGCAACACTGGATTTTGTCGACATTGAACGTCAGTTCTGTTCATTTCTGATCACTTTCGATTGATTGAGGCTGCCATTTTCACTTTAACGTCCTGCCGGCTCATCGTTGTGGGAAAACTGGGAACTACAATGTAGAATGCTGTCGTCTGCAATGCAATGGATCGGGTTAGTTGTTGAGGAAATGAGGTCATTTATATATAGCAACAAAAGTGTGGAATCTATCACTGATCCTTGGGTACGTCCGCGTTAATAGTAGTATCTTTCGAAAAGAAGCCATCGACGACAACGTGTGTACGTCTTTTGTCAAGAAATGTGGAGATCCAATTGATCAGCGTGTCGGATAAGCCGAACGAGGTGAGCTTGAAAAGTAGCACTTGTGTCAAACCTGGTCAAAAGCCTTTGAAATATCTAAAGCCACCACGACTGTTTCACCAGACCTCTCTAATGTGTTATTCTAACGTTGGGTGACATATGAAAGATCACCCCTTGAAGGACTCTGTCTGAAAGTTTATTGGACTTGAGGAACGAAAGTAGTTGGCAGTTGATGGCGGTTTCCATGAGTTTCGATAGAATGGAAGTGATAGCTATTGGTCGACAGTTTGAGGGATCGGTTTTGTTCCCTTTTTAGGACTAAGTTGGACATTTGTCAACTTTCACGATTAGGGAAACTCTCCAGATGACATGGAGATCAAAAAGAGTTTGGACAACACAGGTACTAGCTCGAGATGGCACTTTTAAGGATGATAGCTGGAATACCGTCGGATCCAGTCGCCTTGTTTGAGTCTAGTTTATTGATAATTGATTGTAGGAGTTTGTATCGAAAGTGGATTGATTTCATAACATATAGGGTATATTTGGGCGGCGGCACAATTTTACCAGAATCATTGAGACATGAATTTGATGCAAAGTAATCAACAACGACGTCGGCGTTGTCGGAAAAATCAGCTACTACAGGTCCGTCGTGAGACGTCATGGGAATAAAGGAAGATGTACTACAGTTTTTACTGATGCCTTTAGCTAATGACAAAATTAACGACTACGCAAAAGACATTAGACTAATTATTTGCGTTTACGTTCTTCAAACATCTTTTTAGCCTTGATGATGATGCTTTTGCAACTATTGCTTGCGGCAATATAGCCTAGGTTTGCGACAGTTTTATTTGACTTCCATTCGGTATAGAGTTTATGCTTTTGCGATAATGCATCAGTGCAAGCCCTATTAAACCATGGTTGGGAACGGGCATGCCCTACACAATTATGTTTTTTAGGAATGTACAACTCCATACCCATCAAGGCAACTTCAGTTATTGAAAGAGAAATGTTTGAATAAGAGGGCCGTTTAAAGCAAAAATATTTCGCAGTTCGCTCTAGTTGGGTGATTAAAACGCTACATAGTTCTATCTGTTTTTCGAGTGGGATTGCGTACAGATGAATTATTTCAATTAGGGCGTGGTCTGATTGACCAAGTGGGGAAAGGACTCTTGTTTTATAGACAAGTGGGTTAGTTGTAAGGAATAGGTCCAAGAGATGTGGCGGTTAGGGTTATCGGGGATTCTGGTTAGTTCGGAAATCACTGTGTGAGATCACAGGATACAGTAAATGCTTCTGCACTATGACCTGCGGGATTAGTGGTAGATGAAAATTGAAGCCAATTAGACTTGTGGTCATTAAAATGTCCCAGAATTGAGATATCTCAAGATGTAAACTGTGATAATAGGTAGTCAATTTTCAGACTAAGGTAATCAAAAAGATCTTAAAGGTTATTATCATTGGGAGACCTATACAAACAAGAGTATAATTTCACTAATTGGGCCCAGAATGTTTGAACCGAAATGTGTCATAGTTGTTGTTTTCCAAGATGGACATCCTCTTAAAACCTACGTTGAATGTCCGGTTGCACTTGTTCAAAGTGTAAGTGAACAGCATTGAGATTCGACCTGATACCACGTGTGTTGCAGTAATGTTGATACTGTCGATGAATCCTGCCCTCTCGGGGATCAGAATGGGCCAGAATTTTATTCCTGGCAGATCTTCCTCTTCATAGTCTTGATTTTGGCGCCTCCCCCAAAATCCTTGGTACGGATCGATGAATCGACATGATAGTGTGGGCGTCTCGCGCTTCTCAACTGAAGTATAGCGTCTGCTTTAGAACTCGTCATCTTAAGGGTTTAGTCGTTAAGACTCCACGCATGGCTAGTTTGTGTTGGCGAGTACAGAAGGAATAAAGGAGATAGTGACCGACAGCCCTTACCGAACTCCGAACACTAGAGCACCAATATTAAGGGGTCCATATTAAAGGTGATGATATTGCACGCGGAGGCATAGGGTATACATGCCTTCCACATATGAAATAAAATATTAGAGCTGAAAAGGAAACGTTAATTAGTTTACATTACCTCTTACAAGAAAAAATTTTTTTGTACAATTATCGAATATAGTAACTGGACTGAAAACAAAGCAGGATATTTATTGACCTAATTAGAAAACGATCGTTCATAAGTTATATAGTACCCCAATCTGTTTATGGTTAGTTTCGTAGGTGTTGGGAGCGTTAAGATTAATATAAATTGTTTATTTGGTTTAGGTTTCAATTTGCACATTATTATCGTTTTAACCTAGTCAAATCAGTTTTATTACTGTCGTGAATTGTGATAACTTAACTTTTCTATTTTTTATATTTCACTTTTATTTAATTGAATGGTAATAATACGATAATGACCCCTTTAGCCCGCCCGATTTTAACTGCCTACTTTTAGGATTAATTAATTAAAATTAAGATTAAACGTAGTAACAAAGGTAAAAGTTAGATTAAATTTTAAATTTGCTGTAAAAGAAAAATACAATATAAAATAATAAGAAATATGTTATAATTAAACTTACAATTTAATATAGTACCAAAAATAAAAGTTGGATTAACTTTTGAATTTTAAATCAAAGAAAAATGGTCAAAAACTTACCAGATAGTCTACAAGCTGTACTTGGAATTTACACTTTCAGAGGGTTCTTCTTTTTTAGTTTACGGCTCTGCCATGCATAGTCACATCTTTTGTAGTTTATATTTGTGTCAATATGTTATATTTGTGTCAATAAGATTGTTTTCGTAGAAATTCAATTCTATAGCAATCCTAAATACTATAAAGTGCCATTTCACACGTAACAAAATAATTTTACTGCTTAGATTATTATTATTTTTGTTTATATTAATATTCAAACCGATAAAAATCTGTTCAAAAACTACATACTTCATATTTTAATTAGATTGTTCCCTACATCACTTGCTGTTATTTATTTGAGAAAAGAATAATTGTTTAATTATTTTTAACTTAGAATTCGATTGCAACGTGTGGTAAAGATTCTTTTGCGAAATCAGTTTTTTTTTGTTTTTACAGAAACGGTACGTGATTTCTGTAAACTCATGACACTTTTATTAGTAATATCATGGGTGGCTAATTCAGTGGTGTCAATGTTTTATTTTTCGAAATTTTAACATAATGGAGAGTTTAAGATGGCGGATGAAATTTTTTTCCCGGATTCAGTGACATTTTGGGGAATGGAGTTTTAGTTACAGTTAAACAAAAAAATAAAGAAGAAATTAAGGTTTTTAAACTTTAAGAAACATGTCTGGTGGCGCCCAAAAAAATGGTCGCATTTAGTTGAAATTTTATGGATAATTAATCCCTATTATCGTTAGTAATAATACCAAACTTAAGCTTAAAATAATTAAAACTGTAGAAATGGCAGAATTTTAATATTTAATTCATTTCAAAAGTCACCAGTAGAAAAATGAACATCGTTTTCCTTTGGACCTACTTTTGTCTTTTCGATGCAATTTTCAGCAGTCAAATTAATATGTAATCTAAATCTACCGTGTGTAATACCTTTGACTAACAAAATTTGTCAAAAATCACCGCAAGTTCTCAAAGTGCCTACCTCCTTGAGCAAGACAAACCCGACATTTTCTTGTAACTGAGTTGATTGCGGTCCTGATGACTTCGGGTTTATCTTGATCTCCCCCGCTGCAGCTACTATCAATTCGTTTCCAAAAAAAAATGGTTAAAACCAAATTTTCTTGAGTCAATGAAATGTTACTCACCGATTTGGGAAAGTCGCATTTCTGTAGGTTCTGGTAGGGCTAACAAAGTGTGACGGCGCTTCATCGTGCTGGAACCACAAGCGGCCCCGCAGAGCCAAAGTCAAATCATCTAAATACTGTGGAAGACGATGTCGCAGGAATGCCAAATACTACTGCTCATTCAACCTAGCTGGGAGTATGTATGGGCTCAGCAGGTCGACTAGACCAGCTAAAAGCACTATTGAGCGCCGTAGTGGATCAATGACTGGGGATTCCAGCGGATTATTTGTTGAAAATCGCTTACTCCACGCTGCCGAACCCTCACGAAGTTACCAAACGTGACTCAGTGAGCCTCATCCCAGGCATTCAGTAGTTGAGTCTTTTGTAAATGATAAGGGTACAACAATTGCTCTTTTCGAACATTCCAAACGGCTGTAGTATTACAGGTTATTGCTTGGCCAATAGCACGGGTACTCGTATTTGAGTTCTCTTCAATCTTGTGAAGAAAAGCTTCGGTGAAAGCTAAAACCCTTCCACTATGGTGCCTTGGTTGTGGATATCTATTTAGGCAAAAATGTGAAGTAACATAACACAATGAAATCTACTACGAGTAAAACAAATAAAATTGGGAAGTCTAGCATGTGAAAGTGCATACAATCTAGTAGCTTGTCAACAATTGCCATTTGCCAACCCATATATAAAACGTGTGTCTACGTACTATTCTTTAGAAAAATTCATATCAACGTAGTTTTCGTATTAAATCAATATTATTCACCTGCAAATCAATATTGAACACTTGCAAATCTGGAGAAATTATTTATTATATAATATTGTATTTATTATATTTAAAGCAAATGATTCAACCAACCATACGACTAGATTTATTTTTTTTTACCGAATTAGCTATTAAAATTCCACCATTTCTACAGTTTTAATTATTTTAAGCTGAAATTGGGTAGTATTGCTAACGATAATTAGGACTAATTATACACAACATTTCAGCTAAATGCGACCAATTGTTTGGGCGCCACAAGACATGCAGTTCTGCTAAACATTTTTTTTTTATTTTTTTGTTTAACTGTAAGTAAAACTTCATTCTCCAACATGTCACTGAATTCGGGAAAAAAATTTCCTCCGCCATCTTGAATTCTCCATTGTGTTAGAATTTCAAAAAAAAATTGACACCACTGAATTGGCCACCTATGATATTAATAGCAAAAGTGTCATTAGTTTCCAACTATCGTTTCTTCAAAAACCTAAAAAAAATGATTTCGCAAAAGATCCTTTACCACAGCAGCATTCAAACGAAGTGCCGCAGAAAAAAAAATTGTAAGTCAAATCATCTCCGATTGTTGTCCTCTACCTCCTATCTTCGAATGTGCCTCAGTTCCCGGGACACCCTGTATTCGCAGATAAGCACAAAATTTTCACTTTGACTCTCAACATTTATGGAAAATTGATGCTTTTTAAAATAATCACAAAAATAGTGTACGACACTCTTACGCTGTAATCAAAATCGTTCTCACTCCTTAAACAAAACATCGCACTCGTTTTGTAATTATACTATTATGTACAATAGAATGGATTATTATCTGGACTAAAGCGTTTCGAACTATTTAAATTCTGTAGAATACATATGTATGCTAATTTTATTTAAGTATAAATAATGTGCTCCGGCTAGTATAATTAAAAATAAACAATAAAACAGTAAAATACATGGAAATAGTTAATACGTTTACATTAAACATCGCAGTTGCTGTACGTGAATAGAGCGACGAAGGTATACACTGCTAATACATGATATTGTTTTGATGTTGATAATAGAAATTTACATTTATATTAAATTCAAACATTACAGTACAAAATTGTCAAGTAATTTGATATTTGCTCTTAATGAATCTTTGAATCTTCATTTACACGTGATTTATAAGGTTAACAGGTGTTATGTAGCTAATTTGATAAATGTGTGATTGTGTTTATAGTTAGCAATTCTTTCAAACCAGGTAATTGTAAATATACGATATATGCTAACATAATACTATGTAATATATTATCCCTTACTAGTGGCATAACAAACAAAAATAATAAGCTGGATCAAAGTTAGAAACCCGATGGTGTACCGCAAATTTATTATACCGTTAAATTGGGTCATCTTAATTTAAACATAGAGTATAATCAAATTTAGGGTGCTGGAAAATAACCGGATGAAAGTCTTTGGTTTTAATTAATTGAAAGTAAAAAAAAAAAAACTTTAACATGTGGAAAATGAGCTATTTCACTTTTAATATTTTACCGCTTTCTAAAATAAGTTTATTTAGAAAGACAATAAAAACGGTAAACTTCATAACGTACAATATCCTAATGTTTAAAATTAAAAGATCCGCTATTAAAGTTAGTGATTAATATTTTAAGGACAAATTTAATGTAAATCTTATCTAACGTAATATTTTAACTGCTGCAACGTGTAACCATTAATAATAAGTAATCGTTTTGTGAAAATCTACCGTGTGACATATTAGCAGTAAGTTTAACCACTTTAAAGAAAAATGATGTTCCCAAAATAGGAATCTTGCCGTCTAAAGATATTAAAACTTAGTTTATTTACAAACATTTTTCATATTGTAAATCCGTATATGTGTGAAAGGAAACAACAAACATATTTGAAAAATACAAGAAAATCAATCCGCCATCACTCGCGCCATGAGGGATTCCCTCACTTACTGGATTCTGAATGCAACTATCATTTTTACTGATTCTATTGTTTTTAACTTCTACGAATTCGTTAATTAGGGAAGAGTCCCCCAGTGCCGGCCAGATTGAATTTCTGAAAACCTATAATAAACGGCACTGAGAGTTTTACCACCATTTGAATGAAACAGCGACAGTGCCAAAACATTTGTGTTGTGTGTGGCGGACATACGTGCAAAGTAAAAGTTAGGTACGTTATTATTGGAGTTAAGAGGACGATATGAACAAGCGAAACCTGGTATGTGATGGTTATTTACATGACTATTACAACATATGTTTTAAATCAACTCTCGTACGTTTTTGTCTATAGCCGAACATATTTTATCCCGAGTCCTCCAGTGCCGACCATTAACTTGTCTTCCAGTAATGCCACGGTTAGGTTCATTAGTACTTTACTTTGCTCACAGTTACACAAACATGTCAGGCGGTCAAACTGATAGTGGGACGAAAGAAAAGAAAGGCACGTGGGATCCTGCAAACATTCGTGAAACCGTGGAAAGCGTAACATTAATGAAATGAGTGCAAGCCAAGCCGCAGATGGCTATCAGGTACCACGAAGTCCATTGAATGACAAAGTTAGTGCTATTAAAAGTGATAAAGATATGTCTTTTACGCCATCTATGGGTCATTTTCACAATACGTTTTCACTTGAACACGGAAAAATATTGGCAGTACATGTTAAAGACATAGGAAAATAGGCTAATGCCTTTAATCAGACGCTTTTCAATTGGCCGAAAAGTTAAAATTGCTGCACCAGTTCAATAAAGTGAAAAAATATGCAGGGAGAAACTACTAATATTCTTTTATGAAAAGACATAGTGACTTGCCACTGAGGATTGCTGCATCTCCAAGTTGAATGAAAGCTGTAGGGTTTAACACAGTTCCGGTAGAGCGATTCTTTGAACGCCTTGAAGGTTTGTGTCATGAGACTGACATACAGAGACACGCTAAAGTTTTAGCTGCTAACAACCAAGTTGGAAAACTTACTTCTGCAGAACGTGACAGTGCTTTTTGAAATCAGTACTGCAGGTCTATTTGAGCCACCGTATTCCGTTTTTACGGTCCCGGATGAATGAAAGCCATGATTCATGCACCAAATGGGAGTGTAGGTGAAGCTTAGCCAAACGGCTGGATCAATGCCGGATTATGGATGCCTCACTTCGCAAATATTCAAACCCTATGGCACAGAATCCAGATTCTAGTCATAAAGACTTAGATGTCATTGACTTTGTCTGGTAAAAGCACGTCCATATCCTGAGCACTTCACCGCATATGCTTGTCTTCTTTGGTCTTCGACAGTTTTTCGACTTTCTTTATGTTTTTCACGGAGCACTCATTTTGTAGAGTTGCCTCAACAGTACCTACTTCGTCTACGGGGATCAACGGAAAGAGCGCCGATGGGATCACTACTAACGCCAGTAGTTGCAAGTATATTCATGAAAGACTTCGAGACAAGGTAATAGAATCAGTGGCGGGAGAACCAAAACTTCGGCTACGGTATATCTATGGCACGTTTATTATATGTACACACGGAACGAAGAAATTGGCAGAGTTCCTGAATCATCTCAACACCAGGCACCAAAGGAACAAATTCATAATGGACTTTGGGACACACCGTGTATCGTAAAAGTACACACACTACTCGTCACTTGAACGCCAAGTCTCATCATATATTGCTAGATATTAATCTGTCAAATATTTGTGGATATTTTCCTACACTTTTAATAAAGGCGGTAGCTGTAGTATTAAAATTGTATTGATGTCTAATGTTTGAGGAACCATTAACATGGTTCCTTTGGAACCCGTGTATTTCACTGATCTTTAAAAATTGAACGGGGTATAATAACTATGTACAGGTACCATAAACCTTCTCACATAGTTTCTATATTCCTTTGATGTGATATTAATCTGATATTAAAACCACAATGGATGTTAAAATAGAAATAAATTCTTCATACTTGAACACAATCTCATACGTCAGAAAAGTAAGTACCAAATCTCAAGTATAAAGTTTAACAAATCTTCTAGAAGTAATAAAACAGCGTTGTGAAACTCAATAAAACTAGGGCATTTCTATTACTTTAAGTGTTAATTTGATATAAAAGTATGCTAAATGTAGTGCATTTGTCACTAAAAAGTTAAGTTAAAATTTATCATTACTAAGAAAGTATAATAAAATGTGAACACTTTAAAAATATTTTCAACGTGCTGCATACATTTATCAAGTTTCAAATTATAGTTACTGTAAAATATAAAACCTTTTTCAAATAATGTTTTTTTCCGTATTATTAAACAAAAACTTGATTAGATTCTTTAAATATGACTAAAAGTAAGAGATCGTTCTGATTTATTGACGCACGTAACGTTTTAAATGAATCTGATTTAAAAGTTTTATAATAAATTGTAGCACCTCTGTTCAAAAATTTCAATCGAGTTAGAAGAACATAGTAGAAAGGAGTGATGAATAAAACATGCAATTTATTATGCGCGTACTTTACCTACTTTCGATTTTCCACAAGGAAACACTTTACTCTGTCTGTTTCCTTTAAGATTCAGTAACGTTCAATATTTCATAAGTGATATCTACCTTAAAAAGTCTATGTACTAAAAATGTAACACACTTTTTATACTGTATCTCATCTTCATATTCTATGATTAAACCGAATCGCATCAAAGTTTGCGATATAGGACCGACACTTCCTTCAAAGAGAAATGGGTTACGTGGCAAACAGAATAGAAGTTCCTTTGAGAACTAATGGGAAAGTGTTCGACCCTAATTTTGGAGAAATTTGCGTTATATATTGCGGTGAAGTAGGTTTCCTTATGTTTATACCTGACATTTTCATCAATCAAAAATATATGTTATCAAGATTTGTAATCATTTCATTTATGGCATCATGTTAGATTAGCACCCTTAAACTATGATTTAATTAAAACTCTGCCGATTTTCGTTGAAAGTTAAATATAACTTTAAGGTAACATCATCTAAGTTAAAACATCATCTCGTGTTAGTAAGAATTAGTTTATTACCAAGCACCTGTTTACATAATTAAATTTTAACTTTTGCTTGTGACTTTCATCGCATACTATACCTAATTAGTGTTAATTGTTAACATAAATGAAGGACTGGAGTAAATGAATTGGATAACTGTATTGTTAAATGCATATTGTGCTTTGTGTAACATAAAAAGTACCTGATACGTTGAAATTTTGAAAATTTAGTGTAAATCATATTGGCATAGGAAAATTCATTAAAATATTATTTCCTACGACCATGTACGAAAGTGATTCATATATCACAATTAACCGTAGAGAAAATAATACTTTCGCACACTAGTTCGTTTCACTTTCTCATTGTACCCAATACGAAAGAAAAAAACAGGGGTGTCCTTTACATTCGCATAAACAATATGAACAAGCTCCTTTAAATTCATAATAATTACGAACTACACTATTTGTTAGGGCATGATCATGAATTGTTATTAAAAACTTGAAATATTAGATTAAGTTTATTTTGTAATTGTTTAATTTGTGATCAATAAAAGATTCAGGGGTCTTTTTTCATGGCCGTAGGAAAACTAGTGTATACTAAGCTCGCATCTTGGCGGGATTCTCGCACTCAGGCTGGCGCCCTCGTGTGAAAATTCCCGCTTGTGCGATATCTACCGCTTTCGTAGCTCGTTATGTAATATAATATTTTAATAGTAATTAAGCATAAAAAGTAATAAGTATTATTTTTGTTCTAGGTAAGGAGATTTCTGAGAAGATTTGACTTCAATAAACTTTTGTGAGGGTATGTTACACGCAACAACATTTGTTCAAATGTACACTCTAAGTATAATTTAATGAAATTTTTCGTTTTTTTACGGCACTCAGATAGTTTCTTTAATGTACCCGAGGACATTCCGTTACGTATTTACGCCTATGGAAACAATAATTCAACGAAGATCTTACACGATCAAACCGAACTGGGCGTCGTGGAGGCTTACCAAGGTAAGCGGGTTGCCGAACATTCAATCCGGGAAAATAGTCTCCATGCGCCACCACAATCTGAAATTTCTCTAAAATAAATACTCCTTGTCGAGTTGTTAAGTTAATCCTACCTGACTGTGGAAGATTTGTACAACACTCTTTTACTTTATAAAAGAGCACGTTGAAATTCTTCTTAATAAATCCATCTTAATCCACTTTTAGTATAATACAATGAAATGTTTCGTTTTTTTACGACAGCACTTAAGTACGTTCTTTAATGTACTTGAAGACATTCCGTTACGTATTTCCACTTATGGAAACAATAATTCAACGAAGATCTTACACGATCAAACTGCACTGAGCGTCGTGGAGGCTTACCAAGGTAAGCGGGTTGTCAAGCTAATAGCGGCAGATTCTATATAAGACGTAGAATGGTTGAAATTTAGATTCACACACCTTACCCTTACCATAAAACAACGAACATTCAATCCGGGAAAATGGTCTCCATGCGCCACCACAATCTGAAATTTCTCTAAAATAAATATTCCTTGGCGAGTTGTTAGGTTACTCCTACCTGACGGTGGAAGATTTGTACAACACTCTTTTACTTTATAAAAGAGCACGTTGAAATTCGTCTTAATAAATCCATCTTAATCCCAAAATATCAAACCCATACACGTCAGTTCAGTTTAAGAATAATTAAAATTATTCAAAGCTTATGAACATTTAGAAACATATACGTTACCGTAAACTTATTGATCACAACCTGTATACTCCTAAAACCACATAATTTAATATTTATGACTGTCATAAAAATTCTGTAATAAATAAGTATTACTCAAATTGGAAAAATAATAATTCGGTCTATTAATTTTTAATCACATAATATGAATTCGTGTCTTACAAATTGAAATACGTAACGATCAGTACGTTTTTTATGAACCATATCTTCTCAAATATTGCTTGTACTTTTATCATTAAAATGTGTTTAAACGTTTAGGTATGAATCACTGTGATTCAAATCTGAAACTTTTACTTGATAAATAAATCGTGAACCAATAATATATATATATATATATATATATATATATATATATATATATATATATATATATATATATATATATATATATATATATATATATATATATATATATACAGGTGAATCTTATCTAATCCGCCAAAATTAAAGGAGTACTAGAACTCATCATTCTAAGCAAAAAAGTTCATATGTAGGTGGGTCCGGAAATGCCTTGTTTCCGAGATACAGGGTGTCAAAGTTGAAAAAATAAATCGCGTTTTATTCAATATCTTTCGACTGTTTCGAAATAATTTCATGAAATTTTTTATATGGGGTTTTTTTGGGATGACAAATTCAAATCTTTTCTGCTAAAAAAAGTGAAGTTGCTAGAGCACACACATAAGTAAACAAGTAAGAATCCCCATTGTTAAACCTGTCAAAAGAATATCCTCCGAAAATGTGTATGCATCATGAGCTTTAAATGCGTTTTTCTCGGAAAGGGTTGCTCCTAGCGACTTCACTAAGATACACCTTTTTTTAGCAGAACTGATAGGAAGATCGATTTTTCTAGTTCAAAATGGTATACAGTGTAGCACAAAAAAATTGCGACGATTTAAAGGGGTCGAAATGGTTGCCGCTGGCGCCCCCTAGAAACCACAACTACATGGACCATAAATTTAAATTTTTATCCCAAAAACCACCGCATACGAAATTTCATGAAATTATTTCGAAACAGTCGAAAGATATTGAAGAAAACGCGATTTCTTTTTCAACTTTGACACCCTGTATCTCGAAACGAAGCATTTCCAGACCCATGTACATATGAACTTTTTGCTTAGAATGATGAGTTCTAGCACTCCTTTAGTTATGGAGGATTAGACAAGTTACCCTATACATGAACCGAATTTAATTTGCGTATACAGAGATTATCGTATTAAACCGTAATAAGATAAGTATCAGTTAAACTGAGAAATAAGTTTCGTAATGTTGGATCATGAGTATAAAGAAGTTTGGTCTTTTCCGACTAGTTCCGCTAGATATTCGACAAAATAGAAAATGCTCATGTTTTGTCAAGACACGTATGTTATTATAAAGATATTCGAAAAAATGTACTCTGAAAACTTTGTTTTAATAAAATTTCTACAACTTGACCAATCAAGCATTTCAATACGACGTTTTGTCTTTTCAGGACCATCTAAAATATTTTTAAATACGGACCTGAATTTTTACTACATTTTTTAAGGTTCTTAACTTAATACAATGATATAAAATTCTTCAGACTATTCTACTACGATTTCTGTCTGTTGAAAAATCATCATCTTTATGGTTTCTTACTGAAATGAATTAAATTTTACTACATTTCTTTGTAGGTTTTGTATAATCGTAAGACACTGCTATGGCATTCCTAACCATACACATTTCATCTATGATCATCATCTTAAGCCTTTTGTAATAGTCTTTAAATCAGTAACTTTCATAGCTGGTTTTAAAAATACTCTAATTTTATTTGCTACTGTTAGGTCAGTCTTAAAATATCACATTTGTTCATTATCATTAGATGTAAAAATAAACTGTTAGATTTTGTGATTATCATTATTTTTTATAAATACTGATTTAAAGACTATTACAGAAGGCTTATAGATGATGATCATAGATGAAATGTGTATGGTTAGAATGCCATAGCAGTGTATTAAGATTATATAAACCTACAAAGAAATGTAGTAAAAATTTAATTCTTTCAGTAAGAAACCATAAAGATGATGATTTTTCACAGACGAAACGTAGTAGAATAGTCAAGAATTTTATATCATTGTATTAAGCTATAAGAACCTTACAAAAATTGTAGTAAAAATCCAGGTCCGTATTTAAAAATATTGTTGAGGGTGGTCCTGAAAACAAAACGTCGTATTGAAATGTTTGGTATGGCAAGTTGTAGTAAATTTTATTAAAAAAAGTTTAGAATAATTTTTTGATATCTGTTATAATAACAACGCTAGTCTTACAAAACGAAAATGAGCATTTTCGATTTTGTCGAATATCTCCGAACTAGTCGGAAAACCAAACTTTTATACTCATGTACTACCCAACAAATTACGAAACTTATTTCTCATTTAACGATACTCTATCTATTACGGTTTTCGATATCTCTGTATACGCAATTAAATTCGGTTCACCCTGTATATGTAAAGGGTGTCCCAACGTTAGAGTAAAGTAAGTTTATGCTTAACTAGAATTATTTGTGTAAATATTGTATGGACCATGGGGTAGAGGTAAGAAGTGTGCATTTTTTAAAATATTGGAAGTTATACAGGGTGTGCCAGAAAAGCAGGACGTGAAAAAGTATAATTTTTTAAATAGAACACCCCGTATTTGATTTTAGTTTTAATTCTTCGTGTCCATACAAACATACTTTGTCATACAAAAGATTGGCTAAAAGTTTTAGTTCTTGAGATATTCGCGTTTAAAGATTATTATGGTCATTTTCGTGGGGTTGATGAATGGGCAATTGTTCCGTTATTTCACAATAAAAAATTGATATTTCGTGTGAAAAATGAGTGATATTATACTAACGTTTAGACCGAGTAGTATTTCTAATTTTCTCAACAGGGTGTTTGTTATAACCATTCAAATTTGAAAATTCTCAAATAAAAAAATCAGTTTTTTAATTGCACACCCTATATATTTTTATTTCATTTTATTCGGGATTAAAAATCTATCATTTTGTCAAATATATCCTATATCTATCTTTGATAGTTTTCGAGTAATTTCGATTTTTCTCACTAGCTACGTTACATACGATACTATAACATTATTGTGGATCGTGGTAGCCATGGAAAACAATTGCGACGAAATAAAACAAACCACCTAAGCGAGAATATTAACAGTTTTTATTAATGAGAAACAGTAATTCAATAATTATTCAACATTGCGTCTTAGTAAATGCTCAAATAGACGGCCTTTTGCTGAATACACATATTGAGCCTTTTTCTCATGTTCTGTCTCACTTCGGATAACATAAGAGGGTCACTGTGCGACAAGCTTCGTGAATTCTATTTTTCATGTCCTCCCTTGTTGTAGGTTTAATAATATACACCCGATCTTTTATGTATCCCCATAGGAAAAAATCCAGTGGAGTTAAATCGCATGACCTGGGTGGCCATAATAGAAAGCCATTACGTCCTATCCATTTCTCCGGGTATTGCTGGTTCAAGAATTCCTTACGTCCCGATAAAATGTGGAGGTGCACCATCCTGTTGCAACCACATATTTAGTCGTCCTTCTAAATTGATATCCTCAAGTAACACAGGCAATTCTCCACGTAAGAAATGCAAATAGCTGCGGCCCGTTAATGGATCATCAAAAAAATAGGGACCGATAATTTGGTGATTAGGTATACCACACCACACATTTAGTGACCAATGATTTTGGTTTTGAACTTCTCGTAGCCAAAATGGATTATCAATGGCGTAATAGTGCATATTATGCCGATTTACAACCCCATTACTTTTAAACGTCGCCTCATCGGAAAACATTATGGAGCACAAAAGTTGTTATTTAATTGCAGCCGTTGATTAATGATATTGCAGAATTCAATTCGTCTTGCAAAATCCTCTTCTCGCAATTCTTGATGAAGCTCAATGTGATAGGGATGGTACTTATACTTCAGCGTTGTTCGATTCACGTTTGATTTGGAGGTATCACATATCGTTCGTTAATGTTCTAGAACTCACTTGGGGATTTTCTTGAATATTTAATAATATTTCAAGTTCTTTTCTTCATTAGCTGCCCTTTTATTAACAACTTTACGTTTGAAGTATTTAACACTACCGCTAGAATCAAATCTATCCATCAAATTTTCCAAGCCAACAGTAGTAGGTATTCGACGTTCAGGATATTTCATTTTGTAGATTCGTTGTGCCAATAAAGGGTTCTTTCAGCCTCGCCCAACACGTATATCATATCAATTAATTCATTTGTCGAATAATTTATAATTGATACAAGAATTGATAACAAGTTAAATGCGAAAACGACAAATTTAATATGTGTTTATTTTGACAAGTAGGAAACCTTTGTATCTTAGTAACGCAATTATTATTTTCCATGGCTACCAAGATCCATGCAATGCAATGTTATCGAAAATAAAGTAGCTAGTGTGAAAAAATCGAAATTACTCGAAAACTATCAAAGATAGATATAGGATATATTTGACAAAAATGATAGATTTTTTAATCCCGAATAAAATGAAATAAAAATATATAGGGTGTGCAATTAAAAAAAACTGATTTTTTTTAATTTGAGAATTTTCAAATTTGAACGGTTATAACAAACACCCTGTTGAGAAAATTAGAAATACTACTCGGTCTAAACGTTAGTATAATATCACTCATTTTTACACGAAATATCAATTTTTTATTGTGAAATAACGGAACAATTGCCCATTCATCAACCCCACGAAAATGACCATAATAATCTTTAAACGCGAATATCTCAAGAACTAAAACTTTCAGCCAATTTTTGTATGACAAAACATGTTTGTATGGACACGTACAATTAAAAACTAAAATCAAATACGGGGTGTTCTATTTAAAAAATTATACTTTTTCACGTCCTGATTTTCTGGCACACCCTGTATAACTTCCAATATTTTAAAAAATGCACACTTCTTACCTCTACCCCATGGTCCATACAATATTTACACAAATAATTCTAGTTAAGCATAAACTTACTTTACTCTATCGTTGGGACACCCTGTACATATATATAGGGGCCACCCTGGAACTTTCGAACGGGTCGTTAGGTTTGATTCAAATTTTGGTAGGTTATATTAGTACCAGTTTGGTGATCTTTTGCATAACAAAACAATATGGCCAACTTCTGGTTTCACTGGAAATGACGCAGAAGCTGAAAATTAAAATGGAACACCCTGTATATTGTTACATATATCGATTCTAGGGCTTCAAATACATACAGTTCTTCTGTCAAATGTCAACTGAGGCACCATTTTCTTTTTCTTTTTTAATTTTTTTTATATCATTATGACGTGATCTTAATTATAGATAATTGAAGTACAATTATCCCCACAATATTATTTGTCCTAATAATTAATTAATTTTTGTTAAGTTTGTTAACGATCAAATTTATAAATTACGGTTTTTTAACTAAAACTCACTGTTCCCAAAAGAAACGTACATGGGACACCCTGTATATTAAATAGCTGATTCAAGTACTAGTAAAACGATATGCATAGTAATGTACTTAGTTCTTAAATAAAGCAGTAACTTTTAATTTTTTTATTTTTATTAACACAACAACATGACATTTGGCAGATGAACTGTATGTATTTGAAGTCGTAGCACCCAAACATGTAAAAATATACAGGTTGTTCTATTTAAATTTTCGACTTTTGTGTAATTAGTCGGTCATATTGTTCTTTTATGTAAAAAATCCCAGACTAGCTCTAACATAACCCATCAAAACTTGAACAAAATCTAACGACCTGTTCAAAAGTTACAGAGGTGGCTCCTGTTGTTACAAGGGGATATTTCGAACTTTAGGATACTAACATGCCACAAGGGGGACGTATTTTGAAGTCTTAGTTAAAATTGTATGGCAAAATTTCATAAGGGGATAACGTTTCTAATGGAATGCTATAATTGTTTGGCAAAAATTGTTTGAATGGTTTTTACAATAATTAAAATGAAACGCAGTAGAAGCTGATATGGAATTTTTAATCAAGATAAGCCCATATAACCCACAAATGGAATCACGTGTCGTCATTTCCATGGCATTTATTAATTTGTTTTTTGTTAAACTTAATTTATTGTTATTGTAAATACCAATGTAATAAATTTAATGATTTTTTGTAGTAATACATAACTGACTTCACGGTATCAATTTTTGCAAAAAAAAAATTATATCGTTCCATTTGAAATTTTAATGTCACTTACGAAATTGTGTCATAAAATTTTAATTAAGGCGTCAAAATACGTCCCCTGTATACACACACACACACACACACACACACACACACACACACACACACACACACGCGCGCGCGCGCGCACACACGCACGCAGCACGCACGCACGCACGCACGCACGCACGCACGCACGCACGCACGCACGCACGCACGCACGCACGCACGCACGCACGCACGCACGCACGCACGCACGCACGCACGCACGCACGCACGCACGCACGCACGCACGCACGCACGCACGCACGCACGCACGCACGCACGCACGCACGCACGCACGCACGCACGCACGCACACACACCACACCACACACACACACACACACACACACCGATAATACGAAGAAAAGAACTGAAACTATTCTTCTGTGATGAAGGGACTCTATGTCAGAAGTTAAGGACGAGTCATTTATAAACCTAATCTCTCTCTTTTGAATACGATCTACGATGTTGACAGCGTAATGTGGAACACCAACCCAGAGGTGAAAATTATATTCTAGATGAGGTCGAATTTGGGCCTTATACAGCAGAAAGAATTGTCGATAGGTAATAGTATCTTAGATCTGGTACAAAAGCCCATTTTACGAGCGCTGTTTTGGTAGCTGACGGAAGATGATCAACCCATGAGAGATTTGAAGATCATACCCAACGGAGTATAATAGTCTGAAACTTAAGATCTGATCTTCATACTTACAACAGGAAATGATCGATCTTTTACAAGCAGACTGTTTTGTTAGCATTAAATTTACCTAGATTATTGCTTCCCATTCTATAAATATTGAATGTCTTTGTTGATTGAATTTCCATTTCGAGCTTTAATGTCTTGAGACATAAGAGTGATCCATTCTATAGACTGAGATGAAACAATGAAGATGCTGTCGTCAGCAAACCAATGGATAGGATTAATTGTTGAAGCAATAAGGTCATTTATGTATAACCGGAAAAGTGTAGACGCTATAACTGATCTATGTGGCACGCCCGCGCTAATGTTAACTAAACAGGCATCAACTACACGTATTCGTCTTTTATCGAGGAAACTAGAAACCAAGTTGATAAGAGCATCGTTTAACCTAAACGGGGTGAGTTTGGCAAGTAAACACTTATGCCAAACAAGGTCAAATGAATTTAAGATATCTAAAGCGGCTACAACTGTTTCATCGGATTGTTCTAATGTATTATTCCAAGCTTGAGTCACATATGAAAGAAGATCACCTGTTGAACGACTCTGTCTAAACCCATATTGGTGGTCACTAAGGAGGTTGTTAGATTCAAGGAACGAGAGCAAATGCTGATTTATGGCTTTTTCCATGATTTTTGTCAAAATGGAAGTGATGGCAATTGGTCGGTAGTTCGAGGGCCTTTTGGGAATAGGTTGAACGTTTGCTAATTTCCATGATCAAGGAAATTCAGAAAAGATAGAGATCGAATAGAGATTAGATCAGAATCAGAATCGGCAACTAAAGATCCGTCAAAACATGTCAGGGGGTGAAATGAAGATGTACGAATGTTTTTACTAACGGTTTTAGCTAAAGACCAAAATTTACGACTGCCTAAAGGAGATGTACCTAGTTCATTGGATTTTCGTTGTTAAAAAATTGTTTAGCTTTAGTGATGACACTTTTGCAGATATTTCTAGCACCAATGTATTCTGCATGACTCTCGACCGTTTGATTAGATTTCCATTTAATATAAGATTCATTTTTCAATGATATTGTGTCAGCACAAGGCTTATTGAAATGTGAATGATCTATACGATTCTGTTTTTTCTGGAAATGTATAACTCCATGCCCATGAGAATGACAGACACTGAAAGAGCAATGTGCGAAGAAGAGGAGGACTTAAAACAACATTCACGCCATGGAAAGGTTGCAAGGAAGTCTCGTAAATCACTCCATCTAGCTGACTTAAAACACGACAAGGTTCTATTAGTGTTGCGAGCAACAGCGGAATTAGGGACAGCAGAAATTATTTCTGTTAGACAATGGTCAGATAGACCTAGAGGGGAAAGAACGGAAGTTAACAAGTGGGTTTCATTCAAGACAGAGATTTAGAAGATGTGGAGTAGGGCTACGGTTATCAGGGATTCTTGTGGGTTCAGAGATCATTTGTGTGAGATCACAAGCAATAGCAAATGTTTCTGCACTATGGCCAGATAGATTAGTAGTAGATGAAAATTGAGGCCAGTTAGAGTTATGAACATTGAAATCTCCTACAATTGATATATGGCAAGACGGAAACTGACACAGAAGATAGTCAACCTTCAAACTAAGGTAATCGAAGAAGTCCTGAAAGTTACTGTCATTAGGAGACCTATAAATGCAACAGTAAAAGTTCACAAATTTAGGACTAAGATGTTTAAACCAATTCACGTCGAAATTCTTATTTTCTAAGGAAGAAATCCTCTTTCAAGCAATGCTGTCCTTGATATATGCACATACGCCTCCTTTTTGTCGAAAGTTATAGTCAAGGTTGTATTGGGGATATTGCAATCCGGGTGAATTGGAGCTTTCAGAGGAGGCTTGTGCTTCAGATAGAAACAAAATGTCAGGTTGTAACTGCTCAAGATGTTGGTGAACAGTATTAAGATTAGACCTGATACCTCAGATGTTGCAATAGTGGATGAGAACGTTAGAACTTTCGATGACCTAGGTCGCTTGGGCCCTGTCCTCCCGGACATCCGAATGGAGCAGAATTTTACGTTACCCTAAAAACAACAGCCATCTTTTTGTAACTTTTAGTTTTGAACTTTCAATCCGATACAGTGGTGCGTACTATTACTATTAGAAAAGCTTACTCTTACCAACGTATATACTAATCCAGTGCATATAATAGATCTTCTGACCAAGCGTCCATAGTGCTCTAATTACTTCGCTAGCTTCTGGGTTATACTTTCTATTATTATTATCGTTCTGCGGTATTGTAAAGGAACTATAGAACTTCGCAAAAGTGGCACCCGTTGCAAGCGTTGGGGCCAATTTAACACTAATAATAGTCGTGCAATGTTATTTAAAATCCAGGAAATATATTTCAAATACGAAAATGTAAACTTTCACCATTATCACACATAATAAAATACTTATCTTTTTTGGGTTTTTAATGGTGTATTTTAAATTATACAATCTAAACGTTTCTATAACACTTACAGTTATCTTCGTCAGTAGTAATATCTGTTAAAAATTGTTAAAGATGTTATAAACAATTTTGTCAAAGTTGAAAAATTAAAACATAAACATCAGCCTGCTATTAATATAACAGTTTGAGAAACGTATAAAGCCGACTATAAAATTAAATTTTAGTAAAGAATCAGAACACTCTCTACGGCGAAAGCTAACAAGTAAATTTAAGTATTTTATTATATTTCAAATACATTTAGTAGATCAATATTTAGCTTACTGCAATTTTGAAAATGAGTTATTGCTTATTATTGATTAAAACGCAAAGGATACTTGGAATCGGTTTTCGAAATTATACCACAAATACACGATTCCGTCCAAAATATTTTCAAGACAATAATGTATTAAAATTTTTATATCTCATGAATCTGAGCAATTACTTTATTTTTTAAATATAGCTGGTCAATTTTTTTAGGCAGAAGAGAAATTAGACAACAAAGAAAGTGCAATCAGTTTAAAGTTTGGAAAATTTGGTTTAAATTATATTTATTTATTAAATTATTCATTAATTAAAGTTCTGGGTTGCCAGACTACAAACGATCCTCAAACAGAATTAAAAGTGTACGTTTACATCACATTGCGAGTAATATGCTGTTTTATTTATAGTACTGCCTCGTTCAAACCTTAAAATCGTGGTTTTACTTTAATACTTACCTATTTCTTAATAAATCTGATTGAATAATAAGGCCTAAATGAGATTTTGCACTGTAAGCTACAAAGGGAGTTGGTAAAATGCATTTTAATGAAAATTTAAGGACTCATCATTTTACCTTAAATTTGCTTAGGGGTAACGTTTTCCTGAAATCTGCACTGCTACTATGAGCGTTGCAATATAAAAACCTATTATGACAATTCACGGTTTTGTTACACCTGCAGTTTCGATTTTATTTAACGACAGTTACAAAATGTAATATTCAATAATTAAAAAAACACTAAATTTAAAGACTATACAAATAAAATCTGTTTTAAAAGCAAAGTTTATGGTAAAACATTATGTATTTTAATCTCCTATTTATAAAAACAAAGGTACTTCATAAAATTAACTGCTCGTATTTTTAATCGCCATAAGGATACATGTTCCCTTTATTTTTTTATGCATTAATCAAAATTAAAAATAAACGCAAAAGCGTTTCACCGTAAATCGTTAACAAAGATGATAGCAATAAACGTAAGTTATTATGATGCCACAATATTAAAAATATCACAAGAAAAGTTTAATTTTGGTTCAAAAGAGTCTGGATCATAACAAAAGATCGCAATTATATCACACCCTCCCCTTGTAATGTATTATTCCTGTTTCATTGTGAGTCTGAAAACAATTTCGCACAAAAGAGTGATATTACCAACAGATAGTCAATTTACTTGATTTAAACACAATTTAAAGTTATAGATTATATCGATATTAGTATTTTTTTGTCTGTAGTAACAATTCCTATTATACTGCTAAAACTTAATAAATAAGAAAAAAAAAACAAACAAATTTGAGTTAATTAAAGTTTAGATTTAATTTACAATATAAACGGAATCTTTATTTATTGCATAAACACATCATTAGTGTTTGTCAAAAACAAATTTCCGTATTAAATTTAAACTGAATTACTAATATTTCGTAGTGAAAAGATAAATCGAATGGAAAATGAGCGTCTAAGCGAAATTCCTTAAAGGAAAAACTGATACACTCGATTGCATTTCACTTTCCACGATAGTAAAGTCGTAGTTCCCGTTGTATAATCAACTCAATCTGCTGCAAATATTTACATTAACCCTTTCTTGATAACCATTTATTAAACTTAAGCTTCATCAAAAGTAGTTTCATAAAATATTTTTCAGTAAATAGATGTGGATTTTAAGTCTGATAAGAAGAATTTTATATATTCGTTGCTTAATACATTTTTTTGTAATGTACTTCCATTTTGATACTCTAAGCAAGGTCCTCACGAGGCGAATTTAGTTGAACAATTTTTGTTGATCAAGAAAATTTCACAAAGTTAAAACGAAAATCTAACCGAATTGGCAGTTGCTTCAAAATGACGCCAACTAAAGCAGTGCAAACTTATGTACCTACGGGAAATTAAAAGTATTTTATTTAAAAAACTGAAAACAAATTTAAGAAAAGAGATATGTAGAAAAAAACGAAAATGTTAGGTGAGGAATTGAATATCAAGGAGAGACCTACCAGAAGCATCACATACGCTTTTAAAAGAACTGACAGTTGAAGATAAGTCCGGATATAGGAACCATCTGCATATTAGCGAGGTCATGTTCAAGGAACTTCTTGCTAAAATTCACCCAAAGATATCTAAACAGGGTACCATCATGCGAGAAGCTATTTCAGCAGAACTTAAATTATATATTACTTCAAGATATTTAGCATATTTAGGATATTCGATCGATTCGATCGATTCAGCACATTAAAGACCGAAATGACCAACTTAGACATTATAGGTAAACCTCAGCTTATTTTCAATATGGACAAAAAGGGGTGTCAATTAACAGTTCATAAAGAACCTATCATTTAGCTCGCAAAGGAATTGAACGAGTGCCCTTTGTAGTACTAGAGCATGTAAAAAATGTGACCATTGTGTCTTCTGGAAATGCTCTCGGTCAGGTAATTCCATCTGCTGTTTTATTTAAGGGCCAATAGAAATAAACCTGAATTCTCAGAGAATTTTCCGCCTGGGGCCAAAGCGTTTATACAGAAAAAGGTAGCATGACTTGTGATACTTTTGTTAAGTAGATTGATCATTTTGCACAGCATAAACCCCTTCGATGGAGCAAATCTCATCTCGATGCAAATATTGTTGAGACTACAGACACTCAGGAAATCACATTATTATGCCTTCCGATGAATTGCAGCCGATGGAGAAATCGGTCTTCCGATCTTTTGAGTACCACTGGGACGATGAATTGCTGCGGTATTGGGGTTTTAATTCTGGTAGAAAATTAAAATCCAATTTTGGTATCATATTCAAAATTTTGACCAAAAGCTACAACTCCCTCTAACGTATCATCAGGATTTCGTGCAACTGGTATATACCCCTTTCACCCAATCGTCATACCAGAAACGGAATTTGTACCTTCGACACCATCAGAGAGACCCATAGAGAACCAAAATAATGCAAATCCTCCTGTAACATTAATTGCTCCAATCTTGATTTTCAACAGATGCTTAATAGTAACATGATTTGCATGAAATTTGGTACCTAAATGTTTTATATGATGAGAAATTCAGATTTGATCACAGTTTTGATGTATTATCTTGCAGATAGCACCACTAGCAGCCCATTGTCTTCATTTAAAGCTCCATAACTTTTTTCTACCTCGGTATATCTTTCTAATCAGAAATTCTTATTCCTTGATATGTTTTCTTCAAAAAAGGTATACCTTGTAGATGTCGTTTCGAGCAGCCATTTCTGTGATAATCGAATTTAAATGTTTCATTGCGTACTAAAATTGATCATAGCAACGACTAAACGTTATTAAGTATTGTCATTAGTTACAAAAGAGTATTGTCAAACAATTCAGTCTGACAAATCTTTATTATAATTTTTATTTCCTTTTTCAATTTTTCGCTATGAACTTATACTAACGCAGACATGACGGATATGATATTAGATTATGGTTATTGCGAAGGAAATATTCGGGAGACGATCAGAGTATACCAATAAAGATTTCCAAATAGACGCGTTCCAAACTATCAATCATTTTCCGCTGTAGAAAGCGCCTTCGAGCAACCGGTAATTTTGCTCCTGCAGAGGTTGATTTTAGAACCAGTTGAAGAAGATCCGCGCCTGACCACCAGACACATTGGTTTGGATCTTGTCGTTTCTAAGAATACGGGTAACAGAACTTAGGTTTGCTATTTTGGTCGTTTGTTATTCACTTTGTATGTTACTCCTCTTGTTCTTTGCCAGTTCATTCTTAAATTCTTATGTTTTATGTTGTTGTGTAAAGTTCTGTTGTTCAGTTGGTCCTTAAACACGCTCCTTATTGAACCAGTCCTAAGCCTGGATAAAGTGTGAAGGAGGGCTATGATGAATTATCACAGAAACGGCGGCTCGAAGCTACGTCTACACGGTATACCTTTTTTGAAGAAAACATATCAGGGAATAAGTATTTTTAGAAATCTGATATACCGAGGTAGAAAAAAGAAAAAAATTGGAGCTTTAAATGTAGAACAAGGGCTGCTGGTGGCATCCTCTGGAAGATACATCAAAACTATGATCAAGTCTGGAATTCTCATCATATAAAATCTCATGCAAGTCCTGTTATTATTAAGATAGATACTTAAAAAAAGAGTTTAAAAAATAATAAATTTGACGCCCTGTATTTTGGGAACTATGAAATTTTCGCCTAAGGTACATTGGACTAGATTCTCATATTTTAGTGTCAGGAATTTAACCTAGTACTTTGTGCAGACCTTTTAGAAGCACCTTGTATAATAATGTGATGGTAGTGCTTCGGTTTCTAGACTAACAGGAAATCATCTGTAAGTGCATAAATCTCACTTTTCCAGGAGTGACATCTTTAATCTAGGTTTCTTATATAATCCTCCCTAGTAGTGTGGTGTGAAATTTTTGTACAACCAATACCAGTGCTTTATGGCGAAGATTTTGCCGTCAAGGCAAAATTATTAAAGGGCTTTGTGTTTGTCTTTTAGGACTTTAAATGCAGGTAAAATACACCACTAAAAGACAACCCTGCAGTGCATAAACACCAACCAAATTTGTGGGTCACCCTACAGTTGTATAACAACAACCAGTAGTGACATTAATCAAACGTGTGTAGTGTGCGGACCGCGTGTGCACATATTTTGCGGTTCTTGGGTAAAAGAACTATTAAGTTATGTTTCCGGATTAGCGAGTAGGTACAGAAAAATTATGTTATTGGCACGTAAGAACAAGGCGTACGACTGAAATTATGAGCGCGAAACCCCAAATTAATTGCTACAAACACCAATATTATCTCGCTAACGTGCAACAGAATAAACTTTATGATGTCTTAACTTTTTACACGTAGCTATAAGTACCCTGCTAAAGGCATGAAGCAGTATACGATAGAAAGAGTGTTTTTACTTACTTCTTCAATACAATTGTCAGCAAAGATTATGTCGGGCCACTGCTTGCACCACATTTTTAGGGCTATGGCGAGATTCAGAAAAACTGTAAAAAGTTCCAGAAATGATATTATGAAGCATTTGTAAAAGGAATGGTGTTGACTTGAAAGATAATATTCTTGCATACTGCATCCAATGAATAAATGACCCGTTAAGAGCTTACATGGAATTCTTGAAAAGGTTTACCGTCGATAACAGAGTTGATACGTTTATGGATGTTGTGCCATCGCCTTGTGTTTAGAAGGAGTTTTCCCGAATCAGACACAATAGTACTTATCCCATATGGATTATTATATAACCAGTGTTGAATTGCGACTACTATGGAATTGCAGGAAAATATCAAGGCTACTTTGCACGAATCAAATGTTTTAGCTACAACTTGATAGATATGTGCAAGTTCATATAACTCCAACAACACTGCAGCTGAAATTTTTTTGAATAGGCACAACATAATTAATTACGGACCATTCAATCCGCATGACGCACTTTCTAGTGTATGAAATAATGCAAACAAGTGAAACCGTACGGCATTATTATGACAGCGTCTCATCCCCTCCAACACATCGATGCACCTGCAAATTCCACCTATTTTAAATATTTTCAAATCGAAAATGTGTAAACAGTTCCTTAACAGCTGAATTTCACTTTTAACTACCAGATCCTTAAAAGCTTGAAAAATTGAAAAGAAATTCTTTAACAATTTTAATAGATAATATTACTACTACGAAGATAACTGTAAGTGTTATCGAAACGTTTAGATTGTATAACTTTAATATACAAATACACCATTAAAAAAATCCAAAAAAGATTTTTTTAATAAGTGTAATATTGGTGAAAGTTTACATTTTCATAGTAGAATACTCTAATTTAATTTATAATCGGCTGTTTAATTATTTCACCTAATTCTCTTTAGATATTTGGAGCAATTATCGTATTTATGCAAATCAATTTGCAGTTAATATCAAAAAGGAGTTAATATTTTCTCTTTTTATCTTCTATTCTATGAATTTGTAATAACCATTAGAGTAGTTAACATTTGGATATACTACGAGTATTTATATAAATTTATTCCTAGAAGAGTACGATGGGAGCTGATAACAAAGACAATGGCTTTTATTTTCTATAGAACGAATGTAGTCTACTAGGTCAACCGGTCCTTTATTGATTTGATTTCAAAATAAAATAAAAGAATCGCTTTTATTTGCCTAACTTTAATGTAATTTCTGGTCTTTGCTATAATTACTTTAATTTATGCAAGAAATGGTACATGAAATAACGGGATCGACTAGCTACGTTGATAGCTGGTTAGAGCTCTACTCTAGCAAAGTAAAGATTGTGGGTTGAAGTTCCACACCAGGTAACCGTTTACTTTATATTACTAAAATTTAATTTTTAATGTATTACCTGTAATGAATATCGTCACATCTGAACTCAGATTCGTTCAACTACCTTCATTCTTATAATTATATACTAATCTTGCTTCTGACAACTGGGTTATAATTAGTCATGTGTAGTAATTGTGCGAAACTTGATAAATTGCAATCTCACATACCGTACACGATACTGACGGTGATCATCCATTTGCAAATTATGAAACATCATAACTGGTAAGGTATATACCAGTTTAAGATTAAATCGAGTGTGACTAGCTCCCTCGATAGCTCAGTTGGTTAGAGCTTTACTCTAGTGAAGTAGAGGTCGTGGGTTCAGCAATTGCAGTAAAGAAATTGAATTAGTTAGGATCACTTTTGTTCGCTGCGGATTAATCAATTCTAAATTTACCCTGGTGTGTATTCACGAAAACGATTAATAAAGCTAACTTTACACAGACAAATTTTCTCTATTTTATCTCACATACGCACCCTCACGCGCACGCGCACGCACACGCGTACGCACATGCAAGGGCTCATGCACACGCACGAACCTCTGTAAATCGATACAATACCGTCACCAAGGATGTTGATCCCTGTTCTTCGCGCTTCTTTTCCGTTTGCGTTTGCCCAAATCTTTAGCAGCAGTATCATAAGATTTAAATGATCTAACCTTATTCATGGAATTCCATATTTAATAGCACTAATGTTTTAAATACATTAATTCTATGAGCTCTATATATTATACTTTTAAATGTACCCTCTAACAAGTCCCCTCTGATATGGTACACCTCTGTGAATCGATTAATACGGTTACCGGCATAGTTGATGATTAATACAAATCATTATTGCACTTTTCAGTTTCAAAGACGGTGCTCCGAACATCAATTCCCGTTTTCGTGGTGCCATTATTCTCGATGATGTTAAACTCACCTGTCATGTCTAGCATATACTGTGCCAAGGCAAAGACGACACCTTTATGACAACCATAAAAATAATTTTTCGACGTAATGTTTATTATCCTCATAAGTGGCGGTAGAACACTTCCCACGCTTTACTTTTTAGAATTTCACAATAAACAAACATTTGCGACGGCAATCCATCCCATACACTGGCACTGTGTGTGGTGGTATTAATTCCATTGCCATGTTGTTACATTCGTAAATAATTGCCTTTACTTGCTACCTTCATTTTGTCAATTGAGAAAATAATTATTAAATAGATCATTATTTAAGAAATTATTGTTAATTTTATTAAATATATAAATAAAAAGTTTACCTCGAGTAGGATTTGAACATACGACCTGTACTTTACTAGAGCACTTATAATAAGGCCACTATTTTGTTAAAAAACAGTTGATGGTCACTAGATCGTTATAATGTGCTTAAAACGTTTGGTGGTTATTGATCTTTATTTTCAAAGACGTTAATGAATTGTCGCGAATAATTTTTCGGGGGCAAGGTTTAAAAATAGCACCTCTTTGTGCTGTCTAAGCAAAATAGTGAAAAAATTTATCCAGAAAAAATTTTAAACTTATTGGATTTATACCATCCAAGGTGCTTCATCGAATTTCGAATCTGGCAAATTTTTGATAAATTATGTCCTAAGTTATTTTAACCGAATGTATACTGTTACACGTCCAAACCGCACTAGGCGTCGTGTATGCTTACTAATGTAAGCGGGTTGCCGAGCCAGCTAACAGGGAGATGGGCGTGGTCGAAATAAGAAGTAAAATGAATGATTAATACGCTCAAACACCTTGCACCGATATTCAAACAGCTCAGTCCGGGAAAATATGTCTCTAGGCGCTACCACAATCGAAACTTTGCTAAAATAATTGTCTTAAGCTGGGTGTTAATTAACCCTACTTGATTGTGGAAAGTAGGATTGTGCTTACTCAGTAAACTCTTACACGAGGGTTCTAAAACAAACACTCGTCCCAAACAATTCAAGTCAAACTCAAATATATTTAGTACTACCCAGGTTATTACAAACTTCTTGAATACACCTCTTATACCAAAATCACCACAACAAAATTTATCACTCAAATTTAACTGCATGTACTGCATTCAAAAGAAAAACTGAAATACACGGGTCGTCACAAACTTCCTGATTGTACCCTGTACATCCAGAATACCAAAGTTATAACACGTTAACTCAATATTTTCTACGTATCCCTCGTATACATATGAAGTTAAATTTCTACTTATTAATGAATAAATAGTTCTTCATTCAATGATCGATAATTAATTTTTAAAATTCCTAATCAAAAGAAAATCAATGTCATCGGCTTAATAATTGTTCTTTTATGATACCTCTGAATCGTATCGGACATTCGTAAATATGTAAGTTCTCAAAACTCCATCTGTAGTTATACTTAATGAAATTTTTAAATCAACAGCTGATCCGTCATTAGTGTACTGCGTTAATGAAACTAACATGAAAATTTTTGCAATCAACCTGGCAAATATAACCTTTCAGGTTGTTCATTAATCTTAAAACCAAAATATGCAAAGTTTACATTTAAGTTGTCGAAAACTAGGTCACCAATTAAGTAAACGTCACAAATGTATCTCATAACTGACTAAATAAACAACAAAATAAAAGTTAACGATAAATATATATATATATATATATATATATATATATATATATATATATATATATATGTCCTGCACAAAATAATAAACAAATGTTTACATACACTACGACAGCGTGGTTGAAAAACCACTGTCAATACAAATTTGCGTTTCTGCAAAATTCTTACTACTAAAACAGACAATACAACATAACTCGAGATCGATTATCTTTTTCCTTCAATACTAATTAATAAAATAAAGATTTACACAGCAATACGCAAATAAACTAACCAAAAAGATAATCGTTCTCAACTGAATTGTCAAGGTTCTTAAATGTAATTCTTACTTAAAAAATTGTCCATTAATCCTTCGCTCTTCTTTCTTCTCTCTTCCCGTAAACCAATTATTTGTAGTCCATTTGTATTCCTTAGATTGCCTGAAGGCACATAACAAATACTTCACAATTCCACAAACACTTATTCCTTTCGGTACTCGCGATTAGTCTAACTATACGAGGTTATTACTCCAACAAACCGTAATAATCTGTACACATTTGGTTGCCTCTTAAAAGTTTCTCGCAACCTTTAGGACAGTTAAGCCCTTCCTTAACACAAATAAACTTTCAATGTCATATAAAATTACTCTAACATTGGCTCAATTTACTACGAATATATCGTTCACTTAAAGGTGGTCCCATAAATAATTTTAACTAAAGATCATTACAAGCTCGCGCGCCGCACATCAACACTATAACGTAACAACTGTTATCTAATTATAAATCTGTTTACGCACTTTTTCTTGAAGAATAAAAAAACAAACTGATTTTATCTTCAATCTCAATTTTATTAATTGTTTTATTTATGAATGTCTTATACGATTCATCCCCTTTCGCCTTCAATATTATTCACAAATATAACTCCAACTCAACCCATTCTGATTTCACACATCACCTCGCGCGCGTCTCCCACCGAGCTCTCATCAAAAAGCAACAACCAACAACCTAACGTCAGTCTCCGACTTTCCTATTTATACCTAAGCCATCCATCTTTAAACATGTCCGACTTCCTCGCTATATTCACCAATGTTATTCACTCAAACTTTCTTCGTGCCGACTGATGCTACCATCTGCACAAACACGCTTATAACTACAATATATCGCCATGTTTGTTCTTACCTGCAAATTTTACAATTACTTTATGGAGAAGCCATTTCTCGTCATCACATTCATTCATGGCCACTCTGGACCATTACATAACTTTCAACGTTTATCTCTCACATGCGCTCGACCTCCTTCCGCAACATTTGCAAAAATAAGTACAGTCTAAGGCCTCAAATCCCATATACTTACACGTATTTCCAAAACTGATTGCACAACATTACGAGAACTTTCTATAATCAACAATTAAACATACCAAATCTTTCTCTACATATTTTCTAAAACATTCTACACTTATACACTCACATCCTCCGGCCAAGATTACTCCTCTATCTTCCAACATTCCATTCCTTAACCAGTAGTCAACAGTAGCAACCATTATCGTCCCATCGACAAATTTCTCTTCACATTTACATTCATCAGAATCTATTTATTCCAACACCAATGTCTCTATAACATTCAAATACACGTACCTACATACTGAATGATATTTCTCCTAAATTTCCAGTGGCGTATCAGCCACCCACATACATTATGCATATACACAAAAAAAATTTTTTTTTCTCGTTCAAACTCAATACACCCGTACTCAAAACACGTAATACACATCATTATAACATCTTACATACATAGTGCGTCAACACAACCTTACAATATAATAAAATTACAAAAAGATAAGCGCAGCACATGGAGTACATCGTTTAGCCTTCATTTAAACTGGAATAGCTAATTTGTAGACATGTTGCTAAACTTTTTTTGAGGAAAACATTTTATTTGCTCGAGTTCGTATGAAAGGTTAAATTAACTACGAACTAGATATCCTTTTATATTTGTTTATGGGATCGAACATTCTACATTTATATTGTTTCAACATTGTTTAAGCAACGTTCATTGTTGGCGCCTTTTGCTATGCTATAATTACATATTTCAAGATTACATTTGTGGGAAGATGCGTTCGGTGGTCTCATGTATCCTTTTTTAACTCTGCCTAAATTTGATAATGTTTTAATGAACATGCCCACATATTCATTATTTATAAAATCACATTGGATAGCTTCATTATTGGGATTTCCACCACGTTCGATACATAACTATGGTTCAATAATAGGGACCATTGAGTATTTCGCATCAGCAGTTTAATTTCAGTGTTCCCGAAGGTAAATGAGTTTGACATATGTATTTCACTGCGCGTGATTAATACTTGTGCTCAAGTTAACGTCTTTACACTGCCCGCCTAAAGTCACCCCCTGCCTACTGATATTAATCAACTAATCAACTATATTCAGTGACGTGAACCATAAACTGATATTAATAAAACAACAACATTAAAATATTACTAATGATTTATGAGTTTTACCCCAGAAACCTCAAAACTTAATTGGTGTTTTTGGGTTGAGTGAATCATTAGTAATATTTTAATATTGTTGATGTCGTTGAGAAGGACTTGGAACGACATTTAAAATGAGGTATTACTTGCCATATGATCCCACTTGAAATTACTTTACAAAATGGAAGCTATTTTGTGAAATAATTTTACATGGGATCACATGGCAAGGAATACCTCATTTACAAGCTCATTTTCAATGACATCAACAACATTCAAATATTACTACTGATTTATGAGTTTCAACCGAAAAATCTCAAAAGCTAATTAACGTTTTTGGGTTAAAACTCATGAATCAGTAGTAACATTTTAATGTTGTTGATGTCGTTGAAAAGGACTTGGAACGAGCTTTCAAATGAGGTATTACTTGCCATATGATCCCATTTAAAATTCATTTACAAAATGGCGCTGTCCGCTATTCACGCCTCTAAATACCATCAAGACCGTTGTATATGTGCCTTAGTTCGGTTTCCCAAAATTTTATTAATTTCAGTTTTATGGTTAACATAACAGGTGGAGGGATTTGAGACGGACACTAGTACATGGAGTACTACTATTTTACGTGATTTACAGTAATAGTATATTACATATCGAGACGGAAGGTGTTCTATTTCTGTCCAGAGAAGTATAGTTCACCGAGAGGCGAATTAGTTTTCGAGACAGGGGAATGGTACTTTTGCCGAGGTTTGTATACGATTTTATTCACAATTAAAGAACAAGCAACACTATACAGTTCAAATCAAAAAAATTTGGAACACATCCATCACGGCTTCTCTTTTAATATTGAAGGCCGTGTCAATACGACTTTTAATTTTTACTTTAATGAGAAGCCATAAATGTTATGCTTACTATTTTTCTATTGGTTTTGTCGTTACTTGTTATCAATAATTCACTTATTAAATATGCTTATTAAAGAAAACGTGTTGTTTGTTTCCACCTATTGCCTGCGTTCACTCACCATCTACGCACATGAGAATAAATGGTTACATACCCTTTATTAAAATTGGCAAGTTGTCTATTTGACATGGATAGTTTAAATCGATATTAGCTACCCCACAGTTTGGAGAGTGGTCCATTACTGACCGCTTAATCTCATTACTGTGTTATTACTGACCGCTTAAAGTAAACCCGTAGAATCATTCACTTTTCAACCTTTAAAGGGTTAGAAAAGCGGTATGTTACAAACTAATTGTGAATAAAAGTTTAAACTACTATCTGTGCATATAGCTATTGCTTTGTTTTATTTTAAATTATTTTGTTTTATTCTTTATGTTGTTTGCTTTGCAACCAAAACTATACCACATAAATGAAATAACATCTCATATCTTGGAAAAAATGATAGATAAAAATATGAACGTCCAAATCACAATATTATTACGTAGAATATATATTAAAGCTACTACATTGTGGCGGCCTCGAGAGAAGAATGAAAAACTGCTTTGGTATGTATAGTAAATTCCACATAAGTTGGTTGCACGTCATTACGTGAACAAAATGACGTACCAAAGTAATTCTAGTTTTGTTTATTAGGAAATCCATTAAGTAATAGTTTCTGTTAGTTGCAGTAAGTTGGCAGAACTGAATTCTGCTTCCATCTTGATGCCAAACTGTTTTTCGATTCGTTTGACACTTGACAGCTATAATTACTTTTGTTGGTCTCGTCAAACGATCGTATTTTCATTTTTATTGCTTATTTACTCCACTTCCCCGTTCGCATTACTATTTCTTCTTACATTTAAAAAAGCTGTTCCTTTCCAAACAAATGTTCATTTCATGTTATTATGTTTAATTGTGGAAATGACGAAGTCGTTACGCAGTACAGCGAAAGAACTTTTAGCACATTTAATCGGGTACTTCGAGACAGAATGTGTTCCAGCGTTTGCGGAAGCATTGAAACTTAGCATTTGAACAGATAGCCAAATTTCACAAGCTGCTAAAAGCAAAACTGCTCATTCATCACCTCCAAAAAAACGCGATCGTGATAAGAAAGTTTTGGATGTAAGTTGAATCAATATTACTTCCATTCGGAACGGTATTTACGAAATGTACTCCAATAGTAAGGTTGAAATTCTCATTGTTATATTTCGTTTAATTAAATGTAATTTAAGAGAAACATGTAACTCTCACATCCGCCCATGAGAAAGTTCAAGCTATACAACTTTTTGAAGGAAATAAAATATCCTTTTATCGATTATTAGAACAAATCGGTTTTCGATAAAGAGGGTTGATGGAATTAATGTTTGTGGGAATAATGAAGGGTGTATTAGTAAGTGACGTGATTGTTAGCAGAAAACGACAACGTACTGCAAAAAAAGAAAGGTTAAAACAGAAGGAAACAAGGTAAACCTTCTTGTTAACTCATTTTTCTACGTTGACTGTGGATTTAATTTATCTAAGATGCGAACCAAAAGACGTACATTTGAAAAATTGGAATTACAAATGTGTACATCCCAAATATAAAAAATTATAATGCCACTATATTCCAAAAGAAGCATTAATAAACACTAAAAAAACGTTTATGATGTACGATTGTCTCATTTACTAGAAGTTCCTCGTCACTTTCAGATAAAATACGAAGTAAATAATAATACTGGCACGGAGGTGGCGATCGGTGGAAATATAAAATGTCAAGGCAAAGGGGTATATAGTTTATAGGAAAGTTTAAATGTGTTGGGAGTCGTTGCAATCGGATCAAGTACAAGAGATTATACTTGAGTTTTATGTCCATCATTAACAAAACGTTTAGAATGTATAACGGCCCTGTAGAACAAGATCTTAAAGTAAAAAAATTCGTTCTTCCACAAAATATTTTCACCAAAATTTAATTTAGGGGTTGCTTCTCCAGCAACTGACGTTTGCAGTTACTGCGAACGTCTAAAACACAAATCACTGTCGACAACTTGTTTAAAAATTAGAAATGAATTGTCTCGAAATCTGAGGGTGCATAAACTAGAAGCTATGCAGTTTCACTTAATGATGAAGGACGAAGGAGAAGGTGCTGTATCATCCTGCTTTGATGTAGAACAAGTGCAGCAACTGCGAAAACTTCTGATTCAAGAACGTTTTTATTCACTGAAAATTGGATGGTATGCATTTTGTATTGTTGACTTGAAAAGTTCGTCACGTCACTCTTACGTGTGGGTTGAACATCAATACGGCCGAGGCTCACATGCAACTGGTTCGGCAATTTTACATTTTTTAAATAATAATAATTGGGATGGTGTGAAAACGATTAGATTGTTTGCCGACGGCTGTGGTGGGAAAAATCAAATCTAACATATTGTCCACCTATTGTAATGGTGGCTTTACAAGCATTCACCACGTCGCGTTGAAGAAATTGCGATAGTTTTTCCGGTAACAGGTCATTCGCGGATAAGATCTTCGGAAGAGTTGAAAAGAGTTAAGACGGTATGCTGAAATCTTTCTACCTACAGATTATCAAGGAATTTATAGAAAATTAGAAACAGATTGGCAAGCTTATGACAGGAAATATTTGCTAGATTTACTAAGACTAAGCGAACAAAAAAAGGTTATTTTTTAAGGCTCATTATATTCTCTTACCAAATATAACACGTGTTATGATTAATAATCGATTTACAAATCAGTCCAATATAAGTCAAGTTAATTTTAACTGCGAAATGAACTATAGCTTCCAAGATAATTCGAAGCCTTTTATAACTCTAGTAAAACGCCTTAAAAACTTAAACGCTGTTGAGTTACCTTTACTGGATTTTGCGAGAGGAATTTCGCAGGGTAAAGAAAAGGCCGTTGATGTTTTATTAAAAAAACGTTTCGGAGAAGGCTGGATAAGGGATGATCAATTGAATTTTTATTTTGAATGTATAAAACACCATGTTACTTTTAATGAACAACATGAACAACCGGTTATGCCATTGCTTAGAAGTAGACCGTGAATCAAAACATTAACTTTGGTTTAACCCACACTTGTGTAGTATTTTTGTTTCGTTTACAATTACATTGTTTTCATTTAAAAATAAAGATTTTTGTGCAGCACAAAGCGCCTCTTTAATTTCTAAAAATTGTAAAACAAGATTTTACTTTCAAAACGTGGCCAAGGGTTCTTTTTGAATTTCTTTGAGATAAAGCATTTTTCATGAGTGATTTTTTATGTCTAAAAAGTATAATGCACCAACTTTCATAAATAAAAATAGTTTGCACTGTTAGAAATGTTCTGGTTTTCTCAAAAAGTACTTTTTGTGACTTGTTGTGTTTTCTAAAAAAGCTCCTCAAACATACAATAGATTTTACTGGTGGATAGTTGACCAACATGACACTGGTGTTTTTGTAAAACAGAGTATATACATGTATACCCTTTAATTAAAATTACAAGGCTGGTTGTAATTTAATACGTCATAAAAGATGACGTGCACTATATATGTAATTTACAATAATATATTGTAAAACCTTTTCACTTTCTTAGATGCTTGTCAAAACGTGGGTATATAATTATGAAATATTTTATCTCAATTATGCATTCATAAACCACGAAAAGTGGACAGAGAATAAATATATTTCAGACTTAATCTGATGATGCATTTGTCGTTGCAACACAAAAGAAATAATGAGTAAAGAAAATTAAATCACGATTGAGGTTAAAACGAAAAATGTCACAAGCGGTTTTGAAATAATTTAAAAGGATACGCGATAAAACAAACGCTTAGTAGGACATGATAAAAAGATAATTAAGGACGTTCTCTTTTGTATTATACAAGCTTTACAGTCACATGTCAGAACCTTAATTAAGTTTTGTCCAAAAAGGAAAACATTTAATAGGTTTTCCAAGAACGTACTAACATACAGTGTATTACATTTTTGTAACATTATTTTTTGGATCTGGATATAAAACTAATAGCTAGATTTTTTAATCTTACAAACTACTTAATAAACTTTCAAATAGTGTATTGGTTAAATGTTTTATATTTTTCATAGATATTCGAAAAAAATATTTGTAGATACAGAAACTTTATTTTTGCAAATACACAAAAAATTTCCAAAAGAATTTTTGGCTATATTAAGTTTAACGTAAATAAAAAACTTAAAAGAAAACATTTAAAAAAGTTTCATCTCACTATAACACCCTTGCAAAGTTGTGAAAATCATTAAAACGCTTTGACTCCTAGAAACTTGGCGATCTCAATTAACGGTCTAATAAAGTTATAACAAATTAATACAACAAGGACATTATGATTTTCCGTTAATACCTAAGACTGCAAGTGTTATGCTGCATTGAAAATGGTATGGTATGTGTAATCTTCAAGTGAAGGGATCAGAATACAGGCGTAACGTTCATAAGCTAAATCGTCGTTCTCTTCTACCCTTTGACTAAATACTTCCCTTCTATGTCCAACATACTGCCTCTTCGAGTGTACATTTTACAGTAGATACTAATGTGTGAACGCAGTTTTAATAAATTTATATACACACATGAACACAGTGATGGACCACCGAGTGAAATAAATTTATGAAGTAGGTTAGAAATTGTTATGTATGTGTGTAAACCAGGTTTTTAGATGTAGAGTAGTGTAAACACGGCTTAGGTTTTCTTTAGAGCTTGTAAGAACACGTGTAATTATTTTACCCTTAATAAACCTTTTTCATCACAAAGGTAACTAGAAAGAACCCGAACATAACATGGTGTCAGTTGTAGAGTACTGAAACCTGAAGTTTTAAAAAATCTAGAACACTGTAAGTGTGGCAGGACCTGTAACAAACAAAATACACCCTCGTACCACACAAAAATAAAAACACCAAACGCGATTGAATAGCTAATCAACGGTAGACTGGGATGAACTAAATAAACTTATAATATGTATATCGTCAGCAAGTAATGCTTCGTTGCTTACGGAAGTTTAATGAGTTCTGAGTAGCCCATAGGTCCGTGATCGTCATTATTCATTAGAATTTATTTGTTTTTGAAGATCTCTGAACGTTCATAACAATCAAGTTTGTGCTTATCACTATGTTTGATTAAAGATACCTTATCTACTACATGACTTTTATTAAACATATGTAGGGCTACCGCAGGATTGTCCCAACATTTGAATTTTGTATGAGCTAAACGTTTTAAAGCGAATTTTGATAGGTCGTTTATTTAGCCCTACAAATATTTGTTCAGAATGTTTATAATTAATTGTATAAATTGCCGACCTATCCTGCTTTTCCACTTGGTATTTTGGAGTGCATAAAAGAGTTTGTAAACTATTATCTGAAGTAATGACAGTTTTGAAATTAATTTTGGAAAATATTTTATATAGACCTCTTATATAAGAAGGGTAGTTGGTAATTTATACATTCTGCTTCTATTTGCTCTAGTAGTTGTAAGTCACTTTGCTTACAATAATTTAAATTGATTTGTTTTAATTTTCCTCCTACTAGCTCAATCGTATCTATTTTAACAAGACGGGGGTGGTATGTAAATACGGGGTATTTAGCCTTAACACTGCTCCCCTTGAATAATTAGAGTAAAATGGTTTAAACGTATATTATCCTATTTAGTACAATGCTAAATATTTCACTCTTAAACTAATGATAACTATATGAACTAAACGCAAAATAAAAATAAAAAATATGTACAATTCTTCCCTTGGGCCTCCCGCTCTGGATGAACGCCCTACGACGGCAGGTGGTCGGCTCACTGGTTCCCGAGTCGTTTCTGGGGAAGTTTAGAATTAAAAAAATCTTCACTCGCGTTATAACAAAACAAATCCTAACCAATGATGACTTTTATAATTTATTCAGAAAAATTGTAAATTCGGTCTTGGGTAAAAAAAAACAGGAGCTATAGACGCCGTTCTGGAATATTACCGGTATTACATAAGGTAGGATAATTCAACGTCCGCGCTGGCGTTTGCGAGAAGGTCAGTTCCTCAGAACAATCAATAAGTTAAAGTAACATTGGTGCGGATGACTATTCTCATACATGGTTTTGCTTTCAGACTGAATAGATGTACATTACTGTGAATTCTTTATAAGGGGCTGGTTGATATTTATACGTTTCTGAATGCAAATTGTTCGTGGGCGATTGTTTATTTAATTACGATCGTATTTACATAATGTTTATTTTAGTCCACCGAAGACAGGTAGATATTTATTATAAGAAGGCGTTTATTAAACACGTACACATTTTCTATGAACGAAATTTTCTCTAATTATAAAATACAGAGAATACTGAATTTATTACGCACTTATTCACTTTTCATTATTAATAGAATGGTTCTTCTACGCGATGTAAATCGTATATCATTTACACAATTTTGCACGTTGTTATAAACGATGTTTATTTCGCATCTAATTTAAATACAAAAAGGTCTATTTTTAATTGTTGAAAACGAATTAAACTGAAGTGGTTGGTTTACGCAATGTTTTAGTACGGCGTAATCGAAATTAAACAATTATGCGAATTGTTTCGGACGGAAATAATGTTTCTTATGTACCCGATTATTCTCTTGACTAAAAAGGAATAACTTTATACCTTTATATAGGCTTGTGGTGTTCAATCCGTTTGGAGCATTTTTAACTGCGGTTGATGCAATTTAACCGGGGCTTCCCGGTTAGGATGCAGAAGTAGCTTCTGGCGCTAACTTTAGCGGTTGCGAGTTCCTCTTGGTTTCTTGGTATTTCTTTTGGTCAGATGTGTTAGTATAATATTGTGTGCTGGCTGTTTAAATGAAGGGACGTCTAATAGAATCTGTGACTAACCCGTGCTATGCTGTTTAGACGCATCCTCCAGGGTGTGGTAGAATTAGAGCGATTATCTTTCTTGCCACCGGAGTAAATGGAAGATGGCTGCAGGGCGTCAGAACCCGCCGGGATAACGTCCTGGTATGTGTGTTTGTAGAATATGACGCCAGACTTTACAGCCCGTCGTAACTACTTCTGATTTGTGCACTGGAAATGTGAGATAACTTCCGAGCTCTACAGTCCGTCGTGTATCTGGGTGTGTGGTATACTGTGTATGTAATCAACTCACGTAATTTCAACCTCCGAATACGTCGGCCAGGTCATCGGTTAGCTGGAGCGGGTCCTCAGGAGGCGGCGAGTATCGCGACGGTTCAGGATGAACGCAAGTGGCAATCGTACACGACGAAACTAAAAACAGCAGCAGGCGCGCTCGGCGTGGATATTATTTTTCTGGGTTATCGCAATAAGCGATCAGCATTCTGGTCAGGCTTTTCAGGATTTATCGTAGTAAGCGATTACGTTTCTGGCCAGGATTCAGGATTCTCTTAAATAACGCGACTAAGAGCAGTAGGCGCGCGGTCAGGATATTCTTATTCGGTAGCGTCGGCGGAATGGATAGACGCGCAGGTATCGACGGCGGAACGGATCTACAAGCAAGCGGTCGGTGCAACAGCCCAACTCACGAGCACGAAGTAGACTATGGACCGGCTCGCGCACGAGTAGCAAGCATTCGATCGGCACTTCTGGTCGTGGCAACGGCCCAACGCACGAGCATCCTTTTTGCGGTAGCATGTCTCGCGGTTTTATGGAGGATCCGTTGTAGGCGGGGACGGCTTCTGCGCAGGAATGCTAATGCGGTGATTGGTTGATATGCTGGCGTGACCTCTGACGTAAAAACATTCGATGTTTTTGAAATCTACGTCGGAGAGGATAAAAGAATTATTTGTTGTGCAATCTTGTATAATTTTTATGCAATTTGATTACTGCGGGATAACTAACAAATAATTAATTGGAAAAATTTTGGTAAAGGCATAGTTACATTCTTAAACCTCATCATATGTGTTTGTTTCCTAGCTATATTCATAATCACATTATTTGAAAACCCATTGTATGCGGTGATTTCTATAATAGTTCGAAATTTTTTATTATAATTTTGAACTGAAAGAGGAAAATTAAGCAATCTATGAACCAAAAACTTAAAAGCCGCAGGTTTATGTTGTCTACAGTGATTTGAGTCATTGCTTTTGAATCTTTTAGTGCTAGTTTCCTTACGATAAATAGCTATATCTAGTTTACTACAATTTCTTGTTACCAGAGTATCAAGGGAGACTGTCATTTGCCTCTATCTTAAAGTTAAATTGATTGTCGGAAGAGTTTTTCTGAATGATTTAAACTAAATTTGGTGCAAGACGTTCAGCAATATGGCTATGTTCCGTTCTGTTCGCATCGGAAGTACTTGGTTGCACCACATTCCTAAGTGCGGTACGATTTTGCGGTACAGACAGCTGCATCTCTGAAGGTGGGGTAGTTGGAATACTTATCCAACACGCAGTTTTTTGATGTCGCAGTAGAGTCTTTTCTTGAAAATTTCTTCAGACATTCACATTCAAACGTTTTATTGCGATCTGTAACAGAGAGAATGTATAAACAAGTATATAAGTGAACGGGTAGAGTTACGTGTTTTGTTATAATTCCTTTTTTTTTACTGTAGTAGATATACTACCCCATTCCTGTCCCACTTTTGTCACTAGATTTGTCACCAGATTTGTCACCAGAAAAGTCACTAGATTTCTAGGTTGGTAACATTGCTGGGTGCTAAGTCAAGGCCACGTTGTTGGTAACGGGGCTACGTGTTAGGTTGGTAACCCTGCTAAGTCAAGGTCAAAGGTAAAAAGTTGCAAGGTAATCAAAAATAGTATTCAAGGTCGAAGACTTACGGTGGTGTCATATTTCTTAGAAATATAAAAAGGTGAAAAGCTAAAAATAGAAATTGCCAGGTAATCATAAATAATTTTCAAGGTCAAACTTTTTAGCGGGAAATATAAATTTTTGGAGCTGATCATCATATTTATAGTCAAGGTCAACAGTAGGTATTTAACAAGTTTAAGCATGGTCAAGGTGAAAAGCTAAAAATAGAAATTGCAAGGTAATCATAAATCTAAGAATATAATTTTCAAGGTCAAACTTTTTAGCGGGAAATATAAATTTTTGGAGCTGATCATCATATTTCTAGTCAAGGTCAAAAGTAGGTATTTAACAAGTTTAAGCAAAGGTCAAAGCTAAAAATAGAAGTTGCAAGGTAATCATAAATCTAAAAATAGTTTTCAAGGTCAAAGGTTATTGACCTACGCTGGTGTCATATTTCTTAGAAATATAAAAAGGTCAAGGTGAAAAGCTAAAAATAGAAGGTTGAACTTTTGCGGAAATATATTTCTTATATAAATTACGCGTATAGGTATACGGATCCTAACTCACCGTGCACGTACGCGTTCCCCGTTTCAAGGTCACAGGTTAGTAACATTGCCTATTTCAAGGGTAGCAACCCTGCTAAGTCCCCCTTCAAGGTCACTAGAAAAGTTACTAGGTTTTGATTATCCTGAAGGTCATTGCCCTCAGTCTCAAGCAAGTCTATGCATGTTTCAAGGGCACGCCCTATTCTGAGAAATCAAGAACAAAGGGGTTGTTTAAAGTCTATGCTTTCAAGGCCACATGAGAGAACAAAGACGATCTATTGTTTTATTCATAGATTGTTATCTCAATTCTAGGAAATCAAGAACAAAGACGATGCATTGTCGACGTTCAAAGTCTATGCTTTCAAGGTAAAGAACAAAAGACTATCTATTGTTCCGTTATTCTAAAAATAGATTGTTATCTCAATTCTAGAAATCAATAACAAAGGCGATGTATTGTTCAAAGTCTATGCTATAATTTTCAAGGTAAAGAACAAAAGCGATTCATTCTTCTGGTTGATTTATAAAAATAAATTGTTATCTAAATACATCTCTTTCAAGAACAAAGGCAATCCATTGTCAACGATTTAAAGTTTATGCTTATAAGGTCACACCTCTGATAACAAAGACGATCCATTATTCAGTTATTTTAAAAATAGAATGCTATCTCAATTCTAGAAATCAAGAGCCCTGAGGTGCATGTTTCAAGCAATGTCACGCCCTCAAGTGAGCTAAACAGGTGGCCGTTCCCCTAAACAGGTAGCCGTTTCCTAAAAACAGGTAGCCGTTTCCTTAAACAGGGGGTCCGTTTCCCAAAACAGATAGCTGTTTCGCAACATTTCTTAGAAATGGTCAGGGCGAAAAGCTATAAATAGAAATTGCAAGGTAATCATAAATCTAAGAATAGAATTTTCAAAATCTACTCCACTTGAAGGTCACGACGACGATGATCTCATAAGCTATGCATAAAAAGTAGGTCATGAGTTCATTGAAGGTGAATACTCCACTTCAAGCTAAAAATAGAAATTGCAATGTCACCATCCTCATCATATTACAAGGTCAAGGTCCGAAGCTAAAAATAGAAACTGTAATGTCATCATCATCATCATCATCATATTACAATTCTTAGAAGTCTATAAAATAGTGTGTTCAAAGGTTATTGATCTGTATATCATAGCTAAAAATGGCCGGTTCAAGTCCTCACTAAAAGTTGATCACGTTACAGCTAAAAAGTATAGTGACAGCATGATCGTTGAAAGTAGCTTATGCGCGTAACCAGATATGTATGGTAATCAAAGAGATGGTTCATATCTGCACTAATGTAACATAGTGGGGGTCGTTTAGAGTAACAATATAAGGAAATAGTGTAATGGGTAGTGAGTGTTGTGTCAAACATGTGGATGGTATACGCTCAAGAGCAATGGACCAAAGCAACTGACCTGAGAACAGCGGTGGAACGCTTGAAGCAAGAATTTTCAGCATTAGTATTCGATGCCGAACATGAGGCGGTTTACGGGCGAGGTGATTATAGTGAAGCGGAGTGTAACGTCCTAGTGAAAAGTATGAAAAGGAGTAAAGATATGTGAAAAGTTTTTAAATTTAAAGGAAATATGTAGAACATGTTTTGTAGAAGAACTGAAAGCTGCGCAATTGCATCAGTTTTGCAATGAAAAATGGATGGCATCTCTTGATGGTAGTAGTTCATCCTCATCAGATGCAGATTAGCCTATCGATACAATTATCAAAGTGCACTCTCCCCTCTAACATCATGATGCAGTAATATATAGGACAGTTCCGGTGTCAACTATAATTCATAAGCGTTCTCGAATCAATAAAGATGGATCTATCTGCATTGAACAGTAGCACTTTCTGTAAATCCTTCACGAACGTAAAAGACGCAAAATATAAAGTGATTGATCAACACAAAGTATGGGAAACATATTATCATTGAAACCTAGAACTTTAAGTGCATACTTACCTTAATTCATAAGCGTTCTCGAATCAATAAAGATGGATCTATCTGCATTGAACAGTAGCACTTTCTGTAAATCCTTCACGAACGTAAAAGACGCAAAATATAAAGTGATTGATATGAATACTATCAGTATGGAAACATATTATCATTGAAACCCAGAACTTTAAGTGCATACTTACCTTAGGATTTTATGAATAGTTCAAAAAGAAGATCGCATTGAAAAGTTTAAGCAATATCTGGTTGAGAATGACGCATTACCAGCACCGGAACTGTAGGAAAGATGACTAATTTAACATTTATGTAAAAAAAAATAATAACATATATATCTATGTATAATTGTTTGGAAATAAATTATATATTTTTTGTTGCAAAAAAGAATGTCTTCTATTTTTTGATTAAATGAAGGGTATATCATAATGAAGAGAGCTGCTATTGATGAGACTAAAAAAATGTAGCGTATAATAATATGGTGTCTGCAGCTATATTGGCTAAGCTGTTCAAGGTTAAAATTTATTGGTATCATATTACAATTCATACCAACTAAAGCAATATCTGGTTGAGAATGACTCATTACCAGCGCCGGAACTGTAGGAAAGATTGCATTAGCGCATATACAACACGCTAACGAAGACAACCAGACAAATATAGAAAAGTAATGATTGTTATAATTGATGTGCAAGGATTCAAAACAGCAAGAAATATATTTACACCTAAGGAACTAGCGATATATAATGGAGAGCAAATTGCTCATTACGTATTCAAACCCCCATTTCCATGGCACACCTTGGATAGTGAATTTCAAAAGCAAGCTAATTGGTTAATTCACAACCACCACTTTATCAAGTGGGAATATGGATATACTTCTCCATGTCTATTCCCTAGTATACTTAGTGATTGCATATCAACAACAGATGAGGTGTACGTTAAAGGACGGGAGAAAGCCACATTTTCGGTGTTTACAAAATTTTTAAAAGAATATTTGATAAAGGTTATATACCAAATTGGTCTAGTGAACTTTTCAAGATTGTTAAAGTGCGTGTAAGGAATCCGGTCACGTACTTACTACAAGACAGGGACACCTATTTATAGACAGGAACTGCAAAAGGTTAAATATCCTGATGTGTATTTGGTGGAAAAGGTCATTTGACGTAAAAAGAATAAAGTGTACGTAAAGTGGTTGGGATTAAAATAATATTCATGGATCGATGATGATGATGATAATGTAGTTTATAAGCATATTATTGTAAGGCAATAATCTCATTTATAATTCAATGATGCCGGTAAGAACAACAAGCACTTTGGAACACTTAAATTACTGTAGAAAGCATCACTATTGGTTTAATAACGGATATAAATGTCCTGCTTGTATAGGTACCGACTAGTATGAATATAACTTATTGTAATATAGTGTACTTAAGGAACTAACGTAGAATGTAATTTCTGTAAGAATAATAATAAAAGACCAATTGTAATTTGTATTATTTATTAATAATAAAACATACTGATACATAAATATTAGGCCTAAAGTGTTTATGTAGTCCTCAAATGGTCAACCTAAACTGCTTTCAGTCTACAGGAAACAGATACCGCTTCTGAGAAACAGCTACCTATTTTGAGAAACGGGTACCGGTTTTAGGTCTGTTTTGAGCCTTTCGGAAACCGGAAAGCTGTTTTGAGCTGTTTCTGCCTGTTGCTAGAAAAATAGGTATCTGTTTTGAGCTGACTGCATCAAAGTTTATGCTATTAAACAGGACAGAATTTGTCAAAAATAAATGGATCTATCTGTATTGAATGGTAGCACTTTCTGTAAATCCATCACGAACGTAAAAGACTTGGAGGTGTGTGCAAAACATAAAGTGATTATATGAATACCATCGACATAAAGTATGGTAAACATATTATCATTGAAACCCAGAACTTTAACTCCATACTTACAATTTTATGAATACTTCAAAAGAAGATCGCATTGAAAAGTTTAAACAATATCTGTCTGAGAATGACATGTAGATTACCAGCTCAGGAAAGGCAACTAATTTAACATTTCTGTAAAAAAAAAAATTATAATAACATATGTCTATGTATAATTGTTTGGAAATAAACTATGTATTTTTTATTACAAAAAATAAAATGTCTTCTATGTTTTGATTAAATGAAAGTAGGTACATCGTAATGAAGAGAGTTGCTTGGGTAAAGGACTGCCGAGTTATGATTTATTAATGGAAGCAATTGACAACGTTTACGTTACATATAATTGAGCCATTGGCAAGATACAATTTTTTCATGCACAACTTTTGTATTTTCAAGAGACACCATCATTCCTCGAGACTAGCGTGATTAGAGAAATTACACCTCAAGTGGAAGAAGAAGAAGAAGAACATGTAGCGACTACGACCGACCCTTATTTTGAAAAAGGATGCATGTTTATAATAAAAAGGCTTCTCCGGGATTGCATGATTAAGTAAACTTGTATTGCTAGAAATGCTGAAAGCAATAAGAATGATAAGAAGAGAAAAAGAATTATTAAGTACCGGGATTGCATGATTCAGTAAACTTGTATTGCTAGAAATGCTGAAAGCAATAAGAATGATAAGAAGAGAAAAAGAATTATTAAGTATTAACGAGAGGAAGAAAAGACTCGAGGTGTTAATCAGGGAAATGAAAAAATTGAGGGTAGATTTAGAGCTGTATGAGCTAAAAAGAAAATGATGCAACTTCGAGATTGAATTATATATATATATATATATATATATATATATATATATATATATATATATATATATATTAAACGAGTTTCTTATCATGATTTATTAAATTATACAAATTATGTAGGAAGAAATGACACATAAAGCTTATATATTTATATTTATTTATAAATCAAAAAAAGTTGAAACTTGCACAAATGAATAAATCATAACACTTTAGTCCTTTACCCAAAATTTTAATTTTTGGTATGTAAATAAACATGTAACAGCGCAAAAATAGGAGTTTCAAATTCCAAAATGTGGAAAAACTTTGAACTTCAACTAGCGCTTTAAAATAAGTTTCCGTATGGTTTTAATTGAATTTATATAGATATATATATATATATATATATATATATATATATATATATATATATATATATATATATATATATATATATTAAACGAGTTTCTTATCATGATTTATTAAATTATCCAAATTATGTAGGAAGAAATGATCCATAAAACTTATATTACAAAGAAAGAAAGAAAAAGGTCAATAACATTATCCTGTTATATGAAATGTATGTCAGCATTTTTGTATGTGTCTATTTTAAAATAAATAAATACACTCTTTTAATAATATCATATGAATTTTTAACTCAAAAATTTTGAATTTTTGTATATATGCTGAATAAATAACAGTGCAAAGGTTAGCATTAAAATAAATTCAGAGTATAAAAAATTTCAAAACAGTCTTGTGAAAATAGTACATAAAGGTTGAAACTTGCGTACAGAAAGAAAGAAAAAGGTCAATAACATTATCCTGTTATATGAAATGTATGTCAGCATTTTTGTATGTGTCTATTTTAAAATAAATAAATACACTCTTTTAATAATATCAGATGAATTTTAACTCAAAAATTTTGAATTTTGTATATATGCTGAATAAATAACAGTGCAAAGGTTAGCATTAAAATAAATTCAGAATATAAAAATTTCAAAACAGTCTTGTGAAAATAGTACATAAAGGTTGAAACTTGCGTACATTTATATTTATATTTATTTATAAATCAGTAGTCCTTTACCCAAAAATTCCAATTTTCGGCATGTAGACTAAACACGTAAGAGCGCAAAAGATAGCACTCAAAATTCTCAAAACTAAAAGAATGTGAAAAAAAATTGTCAATTATTAATGATAAAGTTTGTAGTTTTGATATGTAAGTGAACGTTGTTAAGGCTTAATAAATCATAACTCAATGTCCTTTGCCCAAAAATTCTGAATTTTCGTATATATATCCAATAAGTAAGAGCGCCAAGATAGTAGTTTCCAAAATTTGTAAAACAAAAATGTGATAAAAATGTATGTTACCAATGATATGTAAATATATGGTTTTAATCGCTTAATAAATCAAAACTCAATGTCCTTTACCCAAAAATTCTGAAATTTCGTATACAGGTTCAATAAATTAGAGCGCCAATGATAGCAGTTCCAAAATTTACCAAAACAAAAAATGTGATAAAAAAAGATGAATTTTATCGATGTAAATTTATATGTAAGTTAAAGTTGTTAACTGCTTAATAAATCACAACTCAATGTCCTTTACCCAAAAATTCTGAAATTTCGCATACAGGTTCAATAAATTAGAGCGCCAATGATAGCAGTTCCAAAATTTACCAAAACAAAAAATGAGATAAAAAAAAAAAGATGAATTTTACCAATGTAAATTTATATGTAAGTTAAAGTTGTTAACTGCTTAATAAATCACAACTCAATGTCCTTTACCCAAAAATTCTGAAATTTCGTATACAGATCCAATAACATCCTGACTGAACATTTATTAAGTTGATGACAGAAGTGACATGTTTTTGTAGAAGGTGATCTGAAGAAAAGTGATTCAAGCATTGATAACAAATAAACATCTTGTGCCCCTACTGATTTAAGCATAGCATCGAATGCTAAACTGGGGCTGTACAATAGTGCAGAAGATCAAATTTGTAAGTACTTAAACAAGTTTACCGAAAATTTTCGAAAATATCAGCTAAAAAGTAGAACGTTCGTTTTAAATACAAATCTGAGTACTCCCTAACGATCTAATATGAAATTTGTTCCAAACATTAACCGCATGTGCAAAACTATCTATCTACTACATCTAAAACAAATTGACTAAACTACACTATAGACACTACTTTAATTATTTACATCTAAGTCCTCTAACGTACGCAGCACGTTTTCTGTTTTACTATACCTATTCTAATTTTTGTAACTAAATAAAGAAATGTAGAATGATATGCAAAAGTGCAATTGTGTTGCATAAGTAATTAACGTGTATCTTTTATTAAAAAAAATTTGAATGTCCACTATTTACACAAAAATTCGAGATATATAAAATCATATGTATATTTCAATGATATACTGCAATTGAATATCTTATTTTTATGCATTAAATTCATATTTTTAGAGGTTATGTTTCAAATGAAAATTTTAACACTTCATCTTCTGTTCACTTATAACATCGCTTAACTTTTCTTTATATATATATATATATATATATATATATATATATATATATATATATATATATATGTGTTAATGAAAATAATATAAAGTATAAAAATTTTATTGAAAAAAAAAAAAAATCACAACACTACTTAGTACCTAATTATAAACTAACTTAAATGTCTAAACTATCCAATATTCTTAACGCATTTTGTGTATTTTAATGTTCTGTCGTGCAACTTGTAAGTTGTTGTTCGCTGCAGCCAACTCATTATTTAATCGCTCCACTTTTGACACTTCCGATTTTTCAGAATTAATGTATGTTGATAAAATGTTCTGCAACCACCTAACACTTTTATTTTAAATTGCTGCAAGTCTGTAGGATCCTGAGATATTGCTTGTGATGGTGGTGGTGAACACACTGGTCGTATTAATTCTAAATTTTTTCCTCCGTATTGGAGGAGTGTAGTTGGCTGTGGTGGTGGTGGTAGTGAAGCTTCAATTCCTCCATATTGGAGGAGTGTAGGTAGCTGCAGTGGTGGTAGTGAAGCTACAACTGTGGTTGCGGGCGTGATGCTAGAAAATAATTGGTTTGGTTAATAATATATTTATTAAGGAAATCACCACACAAAACAATACATTAAGCAATACTTTTCAAAAACCTTGCAAAGTCGTCGTCCTCTACATCACTGTCGCGTATAGAGATGATTGGTATCTCATTTTCACTTACAAGTGTCTCAACAACTTGTTTTGACCCCACACTAATACATCTTGCAGTATGTTGGCTTTCTTCTTCTTTGTAGTGACAGTTTTGAGCGTTTGCTGTTTGATGCCATTTTATCTGTATAGTATGTATGTATGTATGTAACTACTGAATATTGAAATAAAATTATTATTATGATTATATACATGTAAATTTGTTAACGTGTACAAAAAAGTGGAAGTGGTTACTATTGAGCTGTGCAAGCAAAGGTGATGAATGCATCATAATCTAGACATGAAAAGGTATTTCATGTCATGTCAGCAATGTTAGGTTATTAGATATTACCAGTAAACGCCCACTAAAGATAATACTAAAGAAAGTGCAATATCTGCATCTTTCTGAACTGAAACTCTTGAATACGCAATCTAAAGGCAATGAACTAAAATGTGAAAGTATCAAATTTCATTTTCATATAAGTCGAGTTTTGTATGCTGCATAAGGTCAAATACAAGTTATAACAAGTTTGTGATATTTAACCTTGAATTGGGGAATTAAGCGTTTTTAGTCATCTTAATAATGACTGAATCAATGATGTTAGTTTTGCACATGCGGTTAATGTTTGGAACAAATTTCATATTAGATCGTTAGGGGAGTACTCAGATTTGTATTTAAAAACGAACGTTCTACTTTTAGCTGATATTTTCGAAAATTTTCGGTAAACTTGTTTAAGTACTTACAAATTTGATTCTCTGCACTATTGTACAGCCCCCAGTTTAGCATTCGATGCTATGCTTAAATCGAGTAGGGGGCACAAGATGTTTATTTGTTATCAATGCTTGAATCACTTTTCTTCAGATCACCTTCTACAAAAACATGTCACTCTCTGTCATCAACTTAATAAATGTTCAGTCAGGATGTTATTGGATCTGTATACGAAATTTCAGAATTTTTGGGTAAAGGACATTGGAGTTGTGATTTATTAAGCAGTTAACAACTTTAACTTACATATAAATTTACATTGGTAAAATTCATCTTTTTTTTTTATCTCATTTTTTTGTTTTGGTAAATTTTGGAACTGCTATCATTGGCGCTCTAATTTATTGAACCTGTATACGAAATTTCAGAATTTTTGGGTAAAGGACATTGGAGTTGTGATTTATTAAGCAGTTAACAACTTTAACTTACATATAAATTTACATCGATAAAATTCATCTTTTTTTTTTATCACATTTTTTTGTTTTGGTAAATTTTGGAACTGCTATCATTGGCGCTCTAATTTATTGAACCTGTATACGAAATTTCAGAATTTTTGGGTAAAGGACATTGGAGTTGTGATTTATTAAGCAGTTAACAACTTTAACTTACATATAAATTTACATTGATAAAATTCATCTTTTTTTATCACATTTTGGTAAATTTTGGAACTGCCATCATTGGCGCTCTAATTTATTGAACCTGTATACGAAATTTCAGAATTTTTGGGTAAAGGACATTGGAGTTATGATTTATTAAGCCTTAACAACGTTCACTTACATATCAAAACTGCAAACTTTATCATTAATAATTGAAAATTTTTTTTTTTCACATTCTTTTAGTTTTGAGAATTTTTGGAGTGCTATCTTTTGCGCTCATGCTTGTTTAGTCTACATGCCGAAAATTGGAATTTTTGGGTAAAGGACTACTGATTTATAAATAAATATAAATATAAATGTACGCAAGTTTCAACCTTTATGTACTATTTTCACAAGACTGTTTTGAAATTTTTATATTCTAAATTTATTTTAATGCTATCCCTTGCGCTGTTATTTATTCAACATATATACAAAATTCAAAATTTTTGAGTTAAAAATTAATCTGATATTATAAAAGAGTGTATTTATTTATTTTAAAATAGACACATACAGAAATGCTGACATACATTTCATATAACAGGATAATGTTATTGACCTTTTCTTTCTTTCTTTGTAATATAAGTTTTATGGGTCATTTCTTCCTACATAATTTGAATAATTTAATAAATCATGATAAGAAACTTCAGTGTTCATTTTAATTAAAAATAAATGTGTGTAGGCATATGAGAAGAAAATTAATTCGGAAAAGGTGAATTGCAAAATTAACAACGTTCAGTTACGTATTGATAAAACAAAATTTTTTTTATCACATTTTTTGTTTTTACAAATTTTTGGAAACTACTATCTTTGGCGCTCTTACTTATTGGGTATATATATATATATATATATATATATATATATATATATATATATATATACGAAAATTCAGAATTTTCGGGTAAAGGACATTGGAGTTGCGATTTATTAAGCCTTAACGACGTTCACTTACATATCAATTTTATTAGTTAAACAAAATTTTTATGACATTTATTGTTTTAACAAATTTTGACACTGCTATCATTGGCGCTCTAATTTATTGGACCTATATATGAAAATTCGGAATTTTTGGGTAAAGGATTATCGAGTTGTGATTTATTAAGCGATTAAAACCATATATTTACATATATCATAAAACACATTTTTTTTATCACATTTTTGTTTTTACAAATTTTGGAAACTACTATCATTGGCGCTCTTACTTATTGGGTATATATACGAAAATTCAGAATTTTTGGATTAAAACCATATATATTTACATATAACTATCATTACTACCGTAATTACTTATTTACTAATACATCTCTCATTCAAATTATAATGCACCTTTTTTCATGGCACATTCACTCGAAGTTGCATCATTTTCTTTTTACCTCATACAGCTCTAAATCTACCCTCAATTTTTTATTTCCTTGATTAACACCTCGAGTCTTTTCTTCCTCTCGTCAATACTTAATAATTCTTTTCTCTTCTTATCATTCTTATTACTTTCACCATTTCTAGCAATAAAAGTTTACTGAATAATGCAATCCCAGAGAAGCCTTTTTATTATAAACATGCATCCTTTCAAAACTGCTAACTTACTCAAAAACTTTTAGATTTATATGAATGATTACCTTGCAACTTTTAGCTTTGACCTTGACCAACTCAACATTTTAAACCTCCGCTTACAATTTAACCTTGAAAGAGCTCCAAATGCTTCCGATTTCAGCACCAGAGGGTGAGTGACTCAAAATTTAAATCCCCACCACAAGCATGCTTCAAACGTCAGTGAGACGTGGAGCGCGTTCTGGCATAACGAGAAAACTCACTTGACCTTGAAATAAATCCCCAGAATTCATTATTTTCTCGGGGTCAGAAATGCACCCCTAGATGATAAGCCTATTGGAAAAGCTACCCTTTACCTCAAAAAGTAGGGATTTATAGAAACTACTACCTATCAGTACTACCCCAAAGTAGGTGATTAGCTTTTCTATAATATAAAACTACTTTCAGATTGTACTTGAACCTTCCCACGAATTGGGATTTCTAACCCCTCATGATCAGATGTTTAGGTTTTGACCTAGTTCAGTTTAGCCTGTGTTGAGAAACAACCGTCGGTTTTGGGAAACGGTTATCTATATTTGGAGAAACATCCTGGATGACTATTGTATGAGCCCACGCTTTTTATTACAATTTAGTTAATAACCATGATATTAGCCTATCATTCTTCTTGTTTCCATGACTCGTTTAGAATTGATCCTGCAGGTTTCGGCTACATTTCGATCGGATGATGTCGGGTAAACTACTACCTATCAGTACTACCCCCAAAGTAGGTGATTAGCTTTTTCTATAATATAAAACTACTTTCAGATTGTACTTGAACCTTCCCACGAATTGGGATTTCTAACCCCTCATGACCAGATGTTTAGGTTTTGACCTAGTTCAGTTTAGCCTGTGTTGAGAAACAACCGTCGGTTTTGGGAAACGGTTATCTATATTTGGAGAAACATCCTGGATGACTATTGTATGAGCCCACGCTTTTTATTACAATTTAGTTAATAACCATGATATTAGCCTATCATTCTTCTTGTTTCCATGACTCGTTTAGAATTGATCCTGCAGGTTTCGGCTACATTTCGATCGAATGATGTCGGGTAAGATCGGTCTGTAGGACATATGGCCTTGAAAATTTCTTGGAGACCTTGAGAATTTCCAACCACCAGATACTGTAAGCATAACGTTTAGCCAATACAGGAACCTTGATATTCAGCATAGACAACAACCCTCTTGTTTCCACGAACTGATTATATTACTAGAATTCAGTAATAGAACTCTTATTTGCTATTTCCTAGAATTTTACCTCCAAGGAATGTTAAAAGTTGACTTGTTGACCTAGATGGATAGGCTGGGTTATAACCTGAGAAATAGTTTGCATCAGAGGGCTTTTGCCAAAACAATGAATCACCTTTGTTATCAGAGGTGTGACCTTGAAAATTATAAGCATAGACTTTGAAGCGTTGGTTAGAACAATGCATCGTCTTAGTTCTTGATTTCCTAGAATTGAGATGTATTTAGATAACAATCTATTTTTAGAAATTATAACTGAACAATGGATCGTCTTTGTTCATTCATCACAAAATTGTTAGCATAGACTTTGAACCGTTGGCTAGAACAATGGGCCCACTTTGTTCCTGATTTCTCAGAATTGAGATGTTGAATCTATTTCCACCTGAACAATGGATCTCTCGTATAACCTTCGAGAAACGGTTACCAAACAGCTATCTGTTTTGGGAAACGGCTACCTGTTTTAGGAAACGGCTACCTGTTTTAGGAAACGGCTACCTGTTTTTAGGAAACAGCTACCTGTTTTAGGAAACGGCTACCTGTTTATACCACTTCAGGGCTCTAGGGGGTGTGACATGGCTTGATGACCTTGAAACATGCATAGACAACACCTCGGGGTTTGCTTAGGTTTGTAATAAGTTACGGACAACGTCTCTAAGTAAGCTGAATGTATGGCTAGTATACAATATAATGAAGCGATGACCTATTAGGAAAGATGATGATGATATCTTGTGGACCACATTAAACGAAAATTGAATGCGAAAAACAAATAATAAATAGATATGCTCCAGTAAAGGTATTACAAAATGTTACCATAATATGTATATTTTATTTTGCTATTCCTAAGAAGCTTTAAGAGTCTAACATAAGAACTGTAATATTATACCTTCTCAATACCTTGTCAATAAAATTTAACCTTGAAGATTGGTTGGTATGAATTGTAATATGATACCAATAAATCTTAACCTTGAAGAGCTTAGCCAATATAGCTGCAGACACACGCTACATTTTTTGTCTCATCAATAGCAGCTCTCTTCATTATGATATACTCTTCAAAAATAGAAGACTTTCTTTTTTTTTGCAACAAAAAATATATAATTTATTTCCAAACAATTATACATAGATATATATGTTATTATTTTTTTTACAGAAATGTTAAATTAGTCATCTTTCCTACAGTTCCGGCGCTGGTAATGCATCATTCTCAACCAGATATTGCTTAAACTTTTCAATGCGATCTTCTTTTGAACTATTCATAAAATCCTAAGGTAAGTATGCACTTAAAGTTCTGGGTTTCAATGATAATATGTTTCCCATACTGATAGTATTCATATCAATCACTTTATATTTTGCGTCTTTTACGTTCGTGAAGGATTTACAGAAAGTGCTACTGTTCAATGCAGATAGATCCATCTTTATTGATTCGAGAACGCTTATGAATTAAGGTAAGTATGCACTTAAAGTTCTAGGTTTCAATGATAATATGTTTCCCATACTTTGTGTTGATCAATCACTTTATATTTTGCGTCTTTTACGTTCGTGAAGGATTTACAGAAAGTGCTACTGTTCAATGCAGATAGATCCATCTTTATTGATTCGAGAACGCTTATGAATTATAGTTGACACCGGAACTGTCCTATATATTACTGCATCATGATGTTAGAGGGGAGTGCACTTTGATAATTGTATCGATAGGCTAATCTGCATCTGATGAGGATGAACTACTACCATCAAGAGATGCCGTCCATTTTCATTGCAAAACTGATGCAATTGCGCAGCTTTCAGTTCTTCTACAAAACATGTTCTACATATTTCCTTTAAATTTAAAAACTTTTCACATATCTTTACTCCTTTTTCATACTTTTTCACTAGGACGTTACACTCCGCTTCACTATAATCACCTCGCCCGTAAACCGCCTCATGTTCGGCATCGAATACTAATGCTGAAAATTCTTGCTTCAAGCGTTCCACCGCTGTTCTCAGGTCAGTTGCTTTGGTCCATTGCTCTTGAGCGTATACCATCCACATGTTTGACACAACACTCACTACCCATTACACTATTTCCTTATATTGTTACTCTAAACGACCCCCACTATGTTACATTAGTGCAGATATGAACCATCTCTTTGATTACCATACATATCTGGTTACGCGCATAAGCTACTTTCAACGATCATGCTGTCACTATACTTTTTAGCTGTAACGTGATCAACTTTTAGTGAGGACTTGAACCGGCCATTTTAGCTATGATATACAGATCAATAACCTTTGAACACACTATTTTTTAGACTTCTAAGAATTGTAATATGATGATGATGATGATGATGACATTACAGTTTCTATTTTTAGCTTCGGACCTTGACCTTGTAATATGATGAGGATGGTGACATTGCAATTTCTATTTTTAGCTTGAAGTGGAGTATTCACCTTCAATGAACTCATGACCTACTTTTTATGCGTAGCTTATGAGATCATCGTCGTGACCTTCAAGTGGAGTAGATCTTGAAAATTCTATTCTTAGATTTATGATTACCTTGCAATTTCTATTTATAGCTTTTCGTCCTGACCATTTCTAAGAAATGTTGCGAAACAGCTATCTGTTTTGGGAAACGGACCCCCTGTTTAAGGAAACGGCTACCTGTTTTTAGGAAACGGCTACCTGTTTAGGGGAACGGCCACCTGTTTAGCTCACTTGAGGGCGTGACATTGCTTGAAACATGCACCTCAGGGCTCTTGATTTCCTAGAATTGAGATAGCAATCTATTTTAAAATAACTGAATAATGGATCGTCTTTGTTATCAGAGGTGTGACCTTATAAGCATAAACTTTAAATCGTTGACAATGGATTGCCTTTGTTCTTGAAAGAGATGTATTTAGATAACAATCTATTTTTATAAATCAACCAGAACAATGAATCGTCTTTGTTCATTTACCTTTGAAAATTATAAGCATAGACTTTGAACAATACATCGTCTTTGTTCATGATTTCTCAGAATTGAGATAACAATTTATTTTATAACTCGACCAGAAGAATGAATCGCTTTTGTTCTTTTACCTTGAAAATAGCATAGACTTTGAAGCGTTGACAATGGGTCGCCTTTGTTATTGATTTCCTAGAATTGAGATAACAATCTATTTTTAGAATAACGGAACAATAGATAGTCTTTGTTCTTTCATGTGGCCTTGAAAGCATAGACTTTGAACCGTCGACAATGCATCGTCTTTGTTCTTGATTTCCTAGAACTTCAGAAGCTATGACTCAGCCAAAACAATAGATCGTCTTTGTTCTCTCATGTGGCCTTGAAAGCATAGACTTTAAACAACCCCTTTGTTCTTGATTTCTCAGAATAGGGCGTGCCCTTGAAACATGCATAGACTTGCTTGAGACTGAGGGCAATGACCTTCAGGATAATCAAAAACCTAGTAACTTTTCTAGTGACCTTGAAGCGGGGGACTTAGCTGAAATGTTACTAACCTGTGACCTTGAAACGGGGAACGCGTACGTGCACGGTGAGTTAGGATCCGTATACCTATACGCGTAATTTATATAAGAAATATATTTCCCGCTAAAAAGTTCAACCTTCTATTTTTAGCTTTTCACCTTGACCTTTTTATATTTCTAAGAAATATGACACCAGCGTAGGTCAATAACCTTTGACCTTGAAAACTATTTTTAGATTTATGATTACCTTGCAACTTCTATTTTTAGCTTTGACCTTTGCTTAAACTTGTTAAATACCTACTTTTGACCTTGACTAGAAATATGATGATCAGCTCCAAAAATTTATATTTCCCGCTAAAAAGTTTGACCTTGAAAATTATATTCTTAGATTTATGATTACCTTGCAATTTCTATTTTTAGCTTTTCACCTTGACCATGCTTAAACTTGTTAAATACCTACTGTTGACCTTGACTATAAATATGATGATCAGCTCCAAAAATTTATATTTCCCGCTAAAAAGTTTGACCTTGAAAATTATTTATGATTACCTGGCAATTTCTATTTTAGCTTTTCACCTTTTTATATTTCTAAGAAATATGACACCACCGTAAGTCTTCGACCTTGAATACTATTTTTGATTACCTTGCAACTTTTTACCTTTGACCTTGACTTAGCAGGGTTACCAACCTAACACGTAGCCCCGTTACCAACAACGTGGCCTTGACTTAGCACCCAGCAATGTTACCAACCTAGAAATCTAGTGACTTTTCTGGTGACAAATCTGGTGACAAATCTAGTGACAAAAGTGGGACAGGAATGGGGTAGTATATCTACTTACTGTTTATTGCTCTTTATTCGTTTGCAGCATTACTATAATGTATTACAACTGTTAATAAAAGAAGTTGTATCCAGCGATGCGAACGAGGACGAAACGTAACCTATCGCCAGGACTAGTATAATAAGTATGATGGATATATTATGTTGAGGGGTAGAGTAGTGTATGGGTAAGGAAACAATAATAACGATAGTCTGGATAGAGTGTTGCTGAGAACACATATTCTACCCAGCATTGTATCTCACCCTGCCATGTGCTTTGGGATAGACGCAAAGTATTACCTGTTTTCCAGAAACTACACTTCACATGTAGGACTCAATACACTCTGGGGAGAAGATACTGCATTTTCCACTATAAGCAAGTATTGTATGGGTGTTGCAGGACTCCTAGATTCTGATAAGTCATTTAGCGACCATTTATTATCTATAAAATCAGCAGCACACACAGGACTGAGGATACTTTCTGATGAATCATCCATTCGCTCCACTTGTATCTAAGAGTTCATAGGACTCCACTCTTCATCGAACTCTGCAATACAAGTAGGGCTCAGGATACTATCAGAAATGGGTCCCCTGACCTCTCCTCCTGCCGTAGAACTACTGTACGACCACTCCTCCGTAAATTCTACGGTTGAAGTAGGGCTCAGCAAACCTTCAAATGGATTCCCTACTATTCTGCCCTCTGCATATGTTGCAGATGTGGACGATTGCTCATCTACAACGCATGCAGGTGTCAGAGTAATCAGAGATTCCTCTTTCCCCAACACCGGCTGCCCACAGAGTTTGACGATGAACGCTCTTCCGCAGGTGGAGACCATTCATCTCCAAACTCTGCAATGCAGTCAGGATTTAAGACATGATGCAATACTACCTGATGTTCACTCAGGGGTGACTGCATCCCCTCATACGGTTCACGTACAGATTGTAGAGTGAGCAGTATTCCGTCCACGTTTGCCTGCTCGTACGAACGTGATAATACCACATCCAAATCGTTTGCTGGAGGTGGTGTATCCAAAAACCGCAACGCTACTTCACAGTCATCCTGGTCGAAATACTGCTCGCTTTCCACCCGGTCACCGGCAGCACCTCCTTCCTGGAGCAGCTCCATCACATCCTGTGCGTGATTCGTATGAGGCTGTTCTCCCAGCAACCTCCTCAGGATGGGAGTGTCATCCCGCGGTAGTATCACAATGTGGCTTACGATGTTAACTCGTCCACCCACCGCTACGGGACGATCATAAGCCACGCTTGCTCGTGACCTACCTAAAAGCGAAACAATTTAAATTACTCATCTGTGGCAATAATACATGAAAGCGCTTTCTTATCTCTGTTTACGATTGACTACGGTGACGGCTACACTTGAGTTTACAACATCTAAAAGTGATTTCTATTATTAATATAAGAAATATGAAAGCCAACAAGAATAACGTTTGCACATTTTACAAGTCCCTTAAAGATTTTATTGAAAATGATCCTAAGTTAACAAAATAACTTTTGAAAAATTTTACATGTCCGTAAAGATGTTATTGAAAAGTTCACAAAAATAATTCAATAATTCAGTACAAATTATTCGTACAACTGATTCTATAGTTGACATATCGAACATACAATGACTTCAAGAGTAAGTTCCCCATGATCTTCCCAGGTAAAAACCACCCAATTTTGTTTTTAATTTTTGTTTACTATCAGTGACGAGGACACACCACTACATATTGACATAGACGAACATAACGATGATAGTAATGACTTCGTCAGCATACCGTCCACTGTTGAGGGAGTATGTTCTTCCTGTACTGGGAACGATTACCTCTACACTGGTGACTACGAACCCGACATAGACATGGACCCTGCCTACTGCTATGATTCTAAAGACTATGACAATGAGGCATTACGACAACAGCGACTACTTCGCGAAACACATACTGACTATTGTAACGAAATCATCGTTGAAGAGAGTAACGATGAGGAGAACACTCTCACTAACAACATGCAACAACGGGAACGTAGCGCTCACGAACTGTCAGACGTAGTACAACTAAGTGCACAGGGACAATCACATAACAGCATACAGGACGAGAACAATGACAATGGCAGTGCTCCAGACGTCGCTCCGCAGGTCCAGGGTCACGGAAATAACGAAAACGCTGACGACATGCAAGACAGTGACGACGTAGAACTTGACGATGACTGGTTTTGGGCTACACATATCCCTATGACCATTGGTCGTACTATGCTTCCACCCCTATGCAACGTTATGTGTGCGATCGCGTCGGGAGACAGTACCAGTCAACGCAATTCTGCGTTTCTAATTATTGCCGGATGGTACTGGCTATTCTACGCACATCGCATCATCACACAATTCTTTCTTTCATTACAGCTGGCAACCATAATGCCATTCGTTCGGAATTATGATGTCGTGATTAAGGAGAGCTCTCTAGAAGGGCAGCTCGACTGGATCCGCACTAGGGTTGTAACATTACACCTTGACTGGCATAGTGTTATAAGCCTAGCTATACTAAGTGGGTATGATCACGCCATTGTACATCTGGAGATGATACTGGAAACTGTCGAAGAGATTGGTGGACTTTACGAACTCATCCGAGTTATTTTGTTGAGGATGGGAATCAACACACAGTGACTGTTAATCAAGAGTGCTACAGGCAGAACATCGTCATACCATTTGGTTTCAACAGGATGGTGCTGTGTAGCCAGGCGCTCATTAAAACTTCTCCGCGAGAATTTTGGAAGCAGAATAATTTCTGACCTTATGTCACCTGATGGATACATTTAGGGTATGATGAAAGAGTCGGTATTCCGCCCTGATGATGCACCAATGGATATTGCAGATTTACGGCAATCAATAATAACTTATTCCCAACAATTGCGTCAACCACTATTTAAGAATATGTTCAATGCTCTACAAAATCGCTATCAAGCTTATTTACGTCGCACTGGTGCTCGTTTTGAACATGTAAATCACAAAAATTACAAAACTGAATAAAGTTGTTTTCGGCACTGTTTATTTTCGTGAATACTGTATTAGTTGCCTGTAGTCTGCACTAATTTATTACGAATAGATGTTACGACGTTAATACATTAATTTTTCTATAATTTTTAATTTGTAATTTATGATCTGTACATGTGAACAGCGAATTACAAGTATCATTTTAATTTTTTTTTTATTGATTCCATGCTACGGATGAATATGATCATTTCAATTTCATTGCTCAAAAGAAGTTAGCATAATATTGAAGACTTTCGCGAGCAACTCACTAGGTCTTTCAAGGTACTGAATATTGTCTTTACAACCGTAATATTTAAGTAAAATTAAAAATTCGCGTTTACTAAATAAGTTCATATTCGTAGTATTCAATAATTGTGTTTTTTTTTTCTCAAATCCTTCTAATGCTCAAACAAAATCCAACCCTTTTGAGAAAGGTCTATCTTGATATGTAGAAAGTGAGCACCTTGAAGGGTTGGCGTCGCACAACACTCTTCTGTTTGGGTTATCAAACACATAAATAATGGCTGTCAAGAATTTGGAAGTAGACACTGCAGTGCTTTTATGGCGATCCTTTCTTCTGTGAATGAACCAAGTATCTATTGCCTTTTTTTTGTTCGACTATACCAATTGTATAGGTAATTATAACTGTAATAATACCGTTAATTAAGTAAAACAAAATTCGTTTAGGTAAGTACTGACGTTCCTTTTATTTATTACTAAATTTTTCGTTAAAAAAAAAAGTTTGAATTTAAATGGGAAACTGGCATCATATTTTTTCTTTACTATAAGACCCCTCACAGACGACTTGCTGAAGATGCCGTTATGTAACTATATTAACGCATGCTCGTAGGTTTTTTTCTAAATTCCTTGTAAATCATAAAATATTTGGAGTCTGTCTCTATCTACAGTTAATGCTACCACAACTGCGTTTCTACAATTTCGACCTGGCTGGATCTTTTAAAGGAAATTTCAAAAAATCTTATTCCGTCGTTATGCTTTGTGATGATATAGAAATTTGTGTAGGCGCAAACGAGATTGGCTACACTTATGGATTGAATACCTGTACATGTTGTTTTAATTCACCCTCTATAAAGAGTTTATCAAAATCCACTCATGTTACCAAAGGTATCCACGCGCATGGTTTACACAAACATGCTATATAATAATAAGTGGGAAACATAAGAATATTCTTTATAATAATCAAAAATGCTTCCTACAAAGGCGAATTTAACGATATATTCTGAATTTAGAACGCCGACTCGAACCTTACCGTTGGAATCTCAGAATCAGTTTGCGACGTCTTCATCTCGAACCATTATCGGTGTAAGCTTTATTTTCAGGTATAGTTACTAATTACGCGTAATCTTTATTTTCTTTGTTATATAGGCAAGTGCAGAGGATAGAGTTGAAAGTTTATTAGACGTTCTTTCGTTACATATAGTAATTACAAACTGTTTGTGGCAGTAAGTAAATAGTTTTTTATTGGTTTAGTAAATCTTTTTTTGTGTTGATTTTAATGTAAGTTTTTCATAACGTCTATATATAATCCGTAAATAGTCACCACCGTCTTGGTTTTAATCTGTGCGAATTAATCCGTTAGGTGTTCGCATAATTAAAAGTTTACTATATTAAAGCGTAAGTAGGTACTTTAGGTGTGCATTAAAAATCTAAACAAACAATTCAATAAGTTGGTATAAGCTTTAGAAAGTAGGCCATCTTGCAACAAGTTACTACTTAATTATTATACAACAACCAGATTGTGTAGTGAGGATTGTTGATAACATTATCATTAAATTAACGATACCAAACCGCGCCGAAACGATTCTTGATAACATATGATAATAACTTGGAATTTAGTTGCCAACAATGGTAAAAACAATTATTACGTTTAAATAGCCAGCGTTAGCATTTATCGGTTTTTCTCGATCATGGCTGCTTTGGTTTAATGTTGTTGGTTGTTAATACAAATTTCAGCTGTTCAGTTTACTTATTTTTGTGATTACTGATGAGGATTATCGAACACGTGACCAGATGGTTAAATTAACCCTTTGTTTTGATTCAAATGCAGGCGATGCCTGGATGAATGTGAACTATGTGAAAGAGATTCCATTGGTCCTAGCGCCATTCCATTACCACACATTAGCTCAAATTCAGTAAAAATAGGTTATAAGCGTGCCAGGGTAGTCGATTATAAGGAATTAGATCATAACCAGTTGTAATTGAACGATTATGTTTAACTTTATCAAATACCATAAAAATTTATGAAAGTAGGTCCATTGGACTCAATTATTACCAAAAATAATTAATAAGGAATAACTAAATTAATTTACAAAACGTAATATTTTAAATACAATAGCATTTTAGGATAATGAATGCATTAATTAAGCGTTATTGTGGAATAAGTTTTGATCTAGTTTATCCAGAGTCTTTCAACCACGTTTATTAATATTGACCTTACTAAGCATTTTAATGACAAACGTCAAACAAAAATTTGGAAACTTCTAGTAACCCCAAAAGATTAAACGACCATCTTTGTTATGCGCTAAAATATTGACCACCCAGATGAACCACGTGTAGTTACATTTTCCACGAAACAACGAATATACACTAGACTTGTCTATCCTGGCTGATTACGACAACTACAAATATTATTTGGTACCTATGACAACCATTAAATTGTGTACAAAAGTAAATACTGTATTCGCCAAAATAAACGGTACCGAAATATGAAGGCCCATGGAATCTATCCTGGATGGTTAAAATTATATAAAATTTTAAGTGTGAGTAGATACCAAAGCTCTAAAAACTATAACTGGCTAAGCAAAATGTTTAAAAAAGTGCATTCACGCAAGGTGTGATTAGTACTAGCTCACTTGTAACATGTCTATTATTGCTTGTATGCTATATACTGATAACTGTGATTTCCTTTAATGTGATAATTAAATACAATAATTATTCTTATACTTTATTAAAACTAAAGTGCATTGAAAACACGGTAACTCTTTTTACAAACTAAAGGTTCGTAAATATTTTTATACTGAAACTAAGGGCATTAATTTTTATTTCACTTTAATCGTTAATCTGAAATCAGATAATCGGTATACTTTTAGCAGCCACATGCTTCATTAATTACTTGCTTAACTTTGTCCACTTTAAGTGTGTCAACAGACACTTTATAAACGAGAATTTTTCATTAGTTATTAAAGCACTTCCTCACCACTATGATAGTTTTCGCACATAATATTTATTTATTTTATCCGATACAAGAAATTAGGAAGTTTTAAATACATAATATACAATAAACAATCCGCGACCGGCAGTTAGTTGCGCATTTGATTCTAATAAAATTAACCCCGATCTACTATTTACGTTTATTGGTTTAAATCATCTGATAAGTAAGTCTAAGGGCCTTTTTTCGTATCTGAACTTAAATTCAATCAATACTATCAATAAGCAAAAGTGGCAAATTATTAAGCTTCCAGTAAATAGAAGTTGCATTGTTACAACGTTAATGACATAATATACATGTGTATTTATAATTAATGCTATTACTTTAACTGATCTCTTCGTACGTAATTGGCGCTTACTGATAAATGTAAACCTGCAATTGCTGTTAAAAAGTTTCCAGTTTGCGAATATATGAAATACACGACTAATGGAAACGTCGTAGTACTTTATTAATGCTTTGTAATGCGCGCTTCTCCCACATAATTACTTTTTATTGTTTCCACAGTTGTAAACTCAGAATTCGGAGTTTTTAGGTGGTTTGATTATATAATTTGCCTAATTTTTTATTAAATTGGCGACGAATGCATTAGAAAAGGTTCTATACGTGTATTTCCTATAGATAGAAATCTGAATAAACTAAATATCTCTGATTAAAATATTTCATTCTACTATCAACATACTAAACACGAAGAAAAATAAAATTATAGGTTCCTAAATGTATAAACACAAATTCTTCTTCGTTTGGACTGCTGCGCCTATCTAGAGTAGGAACAACCGTGGGTGTTCCTACTCTATCATCACCCTCGGGTTACTGAGGGAAATATTATTAATAACACTAGGAGACACTAATAAGTTATAAAAAATGATCATTGAAAATCAATTTATTAAAGCTTCGAACTTTAACTGAACGTGTCTCTGATTTTATACTAGTGAATAGCACGAGATGCGAACGTGCACGCAACTATCTACAATGAGAAATTAATAAATGTTAATTGAAAATCTTATTAAAAGGGATCGAATGATGAATGTAATGAATCTTAGTTGTCAGGAGTGATAAGCAAAGCCACAATTAAAATTTGAGAATGACCACGATATTATTCTTATTATTTAATATCTCGTAGTCAGTATGACTAATACAGTAGTGTAAATATAGAGTGTATTCACGTAAGTCGAGGGTACTATCGGGGTCAGTGGTAGGTTTCGCAATTAGTAATTAATAACGTATTAAATCGTGTTAAATCTTCAAAGATGTTACTGTATGCGGATGATTTAAAAATATATAATTCAGGATGTGGCTGACCCCTAGAGAGATAACAGTCAATAAATTAATGGCTTTATATAAATTAAGTTTTAATACATTCAAACGTATCTGATTAACTTTCTCACGAGGAATTAATTTTAAATTATAGGAGTATGTAATGAATGGGGCTATTCCAATTTATTTTAATTGTTTAAAGACTATTTCATATTTTTTATTCACGTACTAATATTTACTACGTTCCGACAATTTTATAAGGTTTCACCTTTCGTGGATACATTTTTGTCCTTTTCCGTTCTACTTTACTGTTTTATTATTTTCATTAATACCGCTTGGGGGTAAGGTTTGGGTTTCTATTATGTAACAAATTTTTATTGTACTGCTTTTCTGTAATTGGGCTTTTAGCGTGTATTGAAGCGAGTAACTAAATAAATAAACTATCTTAAGTCGGGTGTAATAATGTGTTGCAAACATCCAGATCAACCATATTAGTCGTTCTAGTTACTACTGTCCTAAGGAATATTTTAAAGAAAACCGCATCATGCTACATCAAACGGTTCAGCTTAAAGCTACGTACGTACGGACGGACGGACGGACGGACGGACGGACAAGACATTCTCAAAATGTGTTTGCAACACATAATAAATAAGTTTTTATTATTTTCTATGTTAGATCATTTACGTGTGGAATTTCTTTGAAATACTTTGCATACTGGTGTTGTCGTCTCTATGATGCTGAGATTACATTATTTTCGTTTTCATGATTAGCTTGTTTTTAATGTATGGAGGGCAACAAACTTTCAGTGTTTGGAATCTGCTGTTATTTCTTTCTTACCTTCGTTATTTACAGTACCGTTATTACCAATAAAAATATTTTACTTTTCCATTAGATTACTAAATTATGGTAGCATATCATATAGAACACCAACTAAAGATGTGCACTTCCTATTTTCACCTAGCTCGGCTGAGTCAAAGGTGACGGTCGACAAAATTTTTAATGCATAGTTATGGCAACAGTGGTGTCACCATAAAGTATTTTTGGTAGAAACTTAACATGAGCACTACTGACCTGAAGATATCATCTATCTTCGTATTCGCTATTAGAGAACAGACGGTACAAATTAATTGATAATAAACTAATTAAAGACTTTGACCTTCATCGGGTGATCCTTCCTGGAACAGAGGTCACTGTCAACTAAACAGATAATGGGAATCGTATAGGAGAGTATGCGCAACATTCGAAAGGATTTTTCGAGACTTCAATGGTGACAAAACGAGATCAAGGTAACTTGCATCAATCTTGACATCCGTAAAAACGCATTTTGCATTAGCTATTGGGTCACCGAAAGGACTTTTCTGTTTAATACTTTTTATAAATATTCTGGAAGGCTTCAAATATACCTTAAGCTCTCAAAATAAGAATACTAGAAATGCTGCAAAATGTAGACCGAACACATGTTTACCAACCATGTATAACATTTGTAGAGGGCATACGAAAGAGGTAATTTGCTTTCATTGGCGTACAAACTATAATCTTCTTTAGTGCTTAAAAAGCTAATTAAAAATTTAGAAAATGCAGCGATATCTACAAAGAGAAGTTAATTTAAATTACCGATTTGTTGATTTTCTGCCCCTCATATAAATAAACTATACCAAAAGTGTAATTTATAATATCATCTAATAAACTCATACTAATTCGACACAGTTTACTTATTTGTATTAAATCTAAAAATAATCTAAAAAACGTCGCTATTATTTTGAGTTAGATCTGTAATGTTCAACAGATTGTAATGAACCTTTAATTAAATTAAAAGGGTTTATTTAAAAAAAAGAACGCTATCGGCTAATGTTATTAAGGTAATGATGAAGTTTATCTGAAAACAGTTCATTGATTTTACATTTTATTAATTCACTTAAATAATGGATCTTTAAGTAAAAGCAGAAAAGTTTTACTCCACAATTTGTGTAAGAGTCGATTAAATTGTGAAATAACTAAACATATTTTTTTACATCACTTTAATTTTTTTCAACTATAAAATATAAGCTGTTTGCCTTTCAATGTAATTACGGCTACTGGGTCTCTGAAGACGAATTTTCCGAAAAACGCTTAAGCGCGTCAACTTTAAATCGACCCTGGGACTGGCTTAGTAAGAATGGTAATCGTCAACTGTAAACTGTAATTTATTAAGTGTTCCAAATTAAAGACGGAAACTTAAGTATCAGTTTATTTAGTGTTAAAAATTACTAGCTATCATACAACGGTAGAGGTTTAGATAAAACGCCCTCGAACGATCTGCAACATATGTAGAGTAATTTAATAGAATACGTGTATAGTTATATAAGGCTTAGATCTGCACAAACATAACACGCAATCTTAAGGGGCCTTTCGATAGTGTCTTTCTGTCATATCCATTTGTTAGGACACCTATGGTCCAAGATGGTAAATGGAAAATGAAGGTTCGCGTCTTTTTAAAACTTTGGTCAAAAATGTTCGCAATTTTTTTTGCATTTTTTCACGTTTTGAGCCAATTCTGACCATTTGACATGATTTTTGGAAAGAAAACTTTTATGGGCCTTTGGTCAAAATTTTTCGAAAATTTTTTTTTCATTTTTTTCGTTTTGAGCCATTTCTAACCATTTCAGATGATTTTTGGAAACAAAAATTTTTGGCCCTTGGGTCAAAAATTTTCTCATTTTTACATGTTATGGTAAATTTTAAAATGTCAGAATTCTAATTACTTTATTTTATTACTAAGTAGAATTTATGTCATTTAGGAATTATATGTATAAACAACTGTTGTTTTCGCAACAACGAAAGTTAACTATGGAATAAATGTAAAAATGATAACCGCATCAATAGAAACATATGGGTAACAAGTGGATTTATATGTTTATAAAAATTGTACTTTTATGCACATATTTACACGTTTTCAATTTAAGAACTAAATAAATGTATACTGGGTGATTATGATTATTTACTTTCTCTGATCAACTTTTTCGATCGTGATCATTTTTGTTTAGTACGTCAAGCTTTATAGGTATTATTTAAATAATAATTATTTTCGTCATATTTCATTGTTTCTGTCGAAATCTTACAATTTTTTCAATAAAACAATAATTTACTGATATGAAAAAACTGTACAAAATTTTTAGTAGCAAAAAAACACAGTACACTAGTTATAAAACATCAAATCCTTTTAATTTTACTTGTGCTTGTTTAAATTATCAATTACATTGTATTGTGAGGTCATGTGTTGCACACATCAGATTTTTTTCCTATAACTGCAGTTTGTAATTTACACCTTGTATGAAATTTTCTAATAATACTTAATCATAGCTAGCACAAGAACTAAAAGGATTAGACGTAATACGTATATTGTAAATCACATACTTTAACCTAAAGTTGTGGAAAATTGTGAAATTATGTTATAAAACCATTTTCCTAAATAACATTTAAAGGAAATTGGGAAATCGCGTAGCCGTGGCGTTATGATTAAAATTATGAAAAATGTTTATAAAGTGAAAGTAAAATGTGGAATAAGGAATATAGTAAACTGTCAGTTCAGTGATCAATATTTGATTTACATGTATGTATAAATTATTTGTATTAGGCATATTATAGTCAAGCAAAATTTATACATGTCCATCTTTGAATTAAAGTTCAAAATATGAAATCAAATATTCTCATACTGGATTACATATTTTCAACATTAAATTCAATTATTATTCAAAAATGGACATGTATAAATTTTGCTTAGCTATACTATGCCTCATACAACTTTTCTTCGAAGCATGAGTCAATCGTAACACATTAAATGTATACGCTTTGTATGAAAATCACTGTTGCAGACAATTAAAGGTGCCGAAACAACAACCAGAGACTATTGCAACAATAATTGTAAAATAAATCAATGTAGAGTGCATAATGATTGTAACATAAATATCGTTGTAGTTCGTGAGTTGGTTTGCTACGCAAGAGTTAACAGGTAGAAACATAAATTTAATTAAATAATAAACGATTAAGTGAGTTTTGGCTTTAACAAGAATGAATAATGGTATATTATCTTGTGTTGAACACGGTATGTTGTCGCAGCAAAACTAAAATCTTACAAAACATGCAGAATACAAAAAGACGTTCTGCTACAGATGGCGGACCATATTTTCTTTGGGCGTTCAAAGTAACCCAGATAGGCCTGAAACTTTTTTTTCTGATTTAGTTTTTTTTTTCTTTGGTTTAATGTTATTTATTAAAGGTAAAAATAACTAGAAAAATAAAAAAAATATATACTTGTGCATTTGTTTAAAAAGTGGTGTCCTTTTAAAAGGACAGTAGGCATTTATGCCACTAAAACAATTTTTATAAACATTTTATTTATTTATAAATATAACAAAAATCTTAGTTGAAACTAAACTAAACTATAAACAAAGTTTTTAATAAATATTTTATGACGACGTATGATATTGCTTGAAACATATCTTAGGATGTAGAGCAACGCCACATTTTTCGCAATTAAATTGTACCTTCTTGTGGCAAAACGCACAGCGTGTTTGATTTTCTTGGTACACTATAATATGATCCAGTCTGTCAAACCGTGAATACATATGAGATGTACAAGATGGTTTTGATGGGCCTCTTTTCTTTTGGGTTTTATATGTTTCTAGAATATTTTGCCCAATAGCTCGTCTAAATGCAAGATTATCCATTTTCCCTCCTGCATTTCGATGCAGATGCCACGCATTTTGCACAGCCATGTCAATACATTGAGCAAATAATGGAAAATACCATTTCTTGCCACGTATGGATATTCTGTATAAGCTAACGTTCTGATCGCATCTATCGACACCTCCCATGTTTTTGTTATAATTTTGAATCAAATTTGGTTGCTCAATATAAATATGTTTTTTTCTTTGCTAGAATAGCGTTTCACTCGTGACAAAGGAGCGACTGAGTTAAAATTTGAAGCAATTGTAACAACATTATTGTCGTTCCATTTGCAAACTAATATGTTATTGTTTTTTTCTAACATATATGAAAAAGCACCTCGTTCTTTTGTTTCATTTCAACTACTGTGGTCAATGGGCATTTTGCAGTTCTATTCTCTCTTGTTGTACCCGTTCCTTTGATTCCTTTCAATTTTAACTCACAAAGTAAAGGTATTGAGGTGAAAAAATTATCGAAGTATGCATGAAATGAATAATCTTTCCAATGGGATTGCAACAAATCTGCGTATTCCAAAATTACACTAGCACCAAGACCTAACTTTTTGTACTGATTATCTAGCACTGTTGATGATCCCTGATAAGGCTCAAACCACACTGTATATCCTTTCCTGGAGGTACCCATCCACAATTTATAACCCCATCTAATGGGCTTTCCTCGGATGTACTGTTTACAGCCATGACGACCGTAATATGGCACCATGGCTTCATCGACACTGTGATTTTCTTGGCGGAAATGCTAGGAATTGTTTGTTTATAGCAACAAACAGAAGCCTGATTTTTGAAAATTTGTCTTTCTGATTTAATTTCGTATTGTCATTGAAAAGTATATTTTCATAATTTCAATAAAACGATCTCTAGGAATGGCTTGAGAAATCAGTTTATTTCCGGCATCATCTGAATTCTCCCAATACATTTTTTTCCTGGGTAAACACACATATCCGCTTACTATCAATACGCCAATAAAACATCTAATTTCGTTAGCTATTATATTTCCAGCGACATTTTTTGTAACGCATACGTGTTGGTATATTAATTATTTCAACATTGATAAAATTGTTAAAATATTCCATAGGGGTCAGAATTTGATTGATAGTAACAGTATCATCTGACCATATTTTGAAATTATTACTAGTCAGGTCTTCATTTATCCAAGAATATGAAGCCTTGTAGTCGTATTTTGACCTTTTGGCAGCTGTTTTGATAGTTCAGATAAAGGAATTAAATCTTCTGATTCGAATGAGCAATCTAAGATTGTTTCTGCTGGTGCTCGAAGTTGACGCCCAGGCAGATTATTAAGGTTGATGTTATCTTCCTCCCGGAGTCCTCATCTGTGACTTCGTTGACATCATCTGGGGAAATATAACTATTCCTTCTGGGAGTTCACGAATCTCATCACTTTCCAATTCATCAATTAGCTCATGCAATTTTAACGGTCTTCTAAAAAACATACCTATATCAAATATTATGCAGTAATGCCTACCATCCTTTTAACCCTTGTGTCTATACTTACATACCAGGGTGTGTTAGCGTAAAATATTGACAAAAAAGTACTATTATTTTACAGCGTAATGAAACGGTGTTCTTAGTAGCTGCTTATTATTTAATTGTAAGTATCATAAAAACAAAAAAACCAAAATATCGTAGTAAAAAATATTTTTTTTGGGCGCTTAAAAATAAGTTGACGCTTGTCTATGCCTACACACCCGGGTGTGAATTACTTTTTGTATAGATTCTTAAATCTTACAAGGTTGTCCACGTTGCATTTTGCATTTACGCTAATAAAAGTTATAATCCAGTTCATTCTTATCTTATCGCGTATGATACAAGATACCTATTCTTTTACATGTTGGTTTTGCAACAGTCAAACAGTCTTTATTTATTGGTTGAAGTGAACAGTAGAACAGTTAGTGTTTGTTATTGTGTTTTTATTTTTTTGGATTGTGTTGAATTTTTGATTATTAAAAATATGGAAGGCGGTAAAAAAAATTCTACGGAAAGTAAAAGTAAAAGAGTTTTATCATCTTCGGAACTCAAAAGACTATCGTATGAAAAGCATGAAGAATACTTGAAAAATTTGATTCGATGACATCAGACGAGGAAAGTATCGTAAGTATTTAAATTATTTTCAACCACACTAAACCATAAAACGTGATACATTGTAGGCATCTGATTATGAAAATGATCCAGATTTTATAATAGATGTATCAGATTCAGATTTACCTAGAGTAGAGAGGTTTGATGAAGATACTGAATCAGATGTTGAACAAATTGAGCTAATAGAAACAGAATACCCAGAGTATGTTGAAAATAGTGATACTGAAGAGCAGCTAGCAGAGGAATTGGCTGCAGAGCCAGACCAGCAACCACAACTGCCACTTGAAGCAGATGTTTTTGTTTCTCGTGATGGTAAAAAGTGGAGTAAAGTGGCACCAATAACAAACAGGCGTCGACTTGATCATAATATTCGTCGAAATACGAGGCAGCAAGGATTACAGCCGGGTCCAAAAGCTAAAACAAAAGGATTGAGCATGTTAGCCACTTTCAAAGAGCTCATTAGTAATGAAATGTGCGATATCATCATTAGAGAAACAAATCGTCGTGCCGTACAGAGCTGCCAATTATGGAATTCAAAAATCCTAATAAAAACAACAAATTAGGAATCCACTAACACCTGATGAAATTGATGGATATCTTGGGATTCTGTTATTTGCTGGTATTAGCAGATCCAATTATGAGCACAGCAAAGATTTATGGACTATGTTTGCTCATCCACTGTATCGAGCAACTATGTCGATAAACCGTTTTTGGAATATCTCCAAGTATATTCGTTTTGACAATGGAACTACTAGAAAAGAACGTTTGATAACCGACAAATCTGCAGCGATAACTGAAATTTGGCTAATGCTTAACGCGAATCTACGATCAAACTATAATTCTGGTGACAACGTAACTATAGATGAGCAGTTATATCCGTATCGAGGACGTACTCGGTTTACGCAGTATATTCCATCTAAGCCAGCCAGATATGGGATAAAAGTATGGTGGGCTTGCGATGCATTAACATCATATCCAGTGCATGGACAAATTTATACAGGTATGAGTTCAGATGGTATTCGTGAAAAAATCAGGGGGAACGAGTTGTCATAGATTTGTGTAAAATTTTCAAAGGATCGGGTCGAAATATAACTTGTGATAATTTTTTACAAGTTACAATCTGACAAAACTTTGAAAGATGACTACAGTCTTTCCATAATTGGAACAGTCAACAAGAGACGGACTTTTATTCCTCCAGAATTTTTAATAGTGAAAAACCAACCGAGAGAATTGCTGTCAGGTCAGTTTGCTTTTTGGACAACATTACATTGTGTTCGTATTTTCCTAAACGTAATAAAGCTGTTGTTTTGTTATCAACAACACATTATTCAACAGAGGTTGTAGGACAAGCGCGTAAACCTGAAATAATAATTGACTACAATCGAACAAAAGGGGGGGTCGATACCATGGATAAGATGTTAGGAGGGTATTCATGTAAACGTCGTACACAAAGATGGCCTCTTGCTTTTTTTTACAACATGTTGGATGTTGCTGGATTAGCTGCGTATATAATTTATCAAACCCATAATCCACCGAAACAAGGCGATACAAGTAACCGACGTAAGTTTCTGCAACAACTTTCTCGCCAGTTAGTACTGCCTCAGGTTCAATTACGTTGCCAAACACACACATCACCCGAATTTTCACTACCAAAATGCTATAGAAGCTTTATTAGAAATAAATTTGTCAACTCTTGAAACAGCAAGCAGCGAACGCAGCTCAAGTGCGCCTAAAAGAGATTCCACCGGTCGCATTTCTCAAAAAGGAAACTGCTATTTGTGCAAAAACGACGACCATCACGCAAAGCATGCATAACGTGCAAAGGGCCGTCTGCAGTGAACACAGCACCATTCATGTAGTCTGTGATAACTGTTGATTTCTTTTCCATTACATTTTGTACTCGTTTTTGTTTCAAAATTATTTTGTGTAGTCAACGCCCTTTTTTTGTATACATTATATTTAAAAATAACAAAAACAGGGTTGACAAAATAATAAAAATTACTAAATGCGTGTTTTCTATTATTTTACTATTTTATTGCATATACATTTCTTATAGTAAGTATTGATGTGCTAAGTCTATGTACATACCCGAGTATGCAAGTATAGATTAGAGTAGTAAATTTTAGCTATAGACACACGGGGTTAAAAGGACACGTAGGTTTACAGCGGATTAGCGAACACATATAAAAATAATATTATGCAAGGTTGCATCAATATTGTGCAATAACCTTTTAGCAATATAATTTGAAAATATTATTCATCTAATATTAAAATTAATACATATAATACTTACCTCCACTCACACATGTCCACAGGTACAGAAAACATCTTTAAATTTTCACTTGCTGGCTGGTTACACTTGCAGTATTTGGGTAACAACTGACATAAAACACATGAGCAAATCACTTTCTGTAACATATGACTCACACCATCTGTCAGCGATCAGTCAAACCTACACAATATTAAAAAATATACAGTGTCCTTTTAGAAGGGCAGTAGGCCTAACTGGGTTAATTAAGTATAAAGCAAATAATAACGTACGTTCACAACGGTAGAAAACTTGCTTGCTTCCTTACAAGTAAAAATAATAGTAAAATGAGTTATTGTTGCATTATTGCACTGTTGTATACTAGATGGCGAAATATTTTTCTCCTAATCAAACACTAATTGCGATAGAAGACGTTTATTGCTTAACAGTATTCGGATTAATAAACGATTTGCTTTGCAACACTCAATTTAATTAGTTTTAAAACGTGTCAAATTTATTTTAATTTCTCAATACTCAAACCATGTCTTGCAATGGACAATTTTCACAACGTAAGTTTTATAATAATGATAATTACATTTTTGTAGACAAATACTTCATGTAACGCCTATGAAAAAAATTTGTTGATTGTTGATAATAATAATAAGACTTGCATGAAAACTCATTAATGACTTAATAGTAGTGACCATTTCCCAATAATCCATTGTACCAGATCCGTCAGTCATTAGAAGATTTTTCACGGCTAAAGCAAATTGTCGTAAGTTTCGTCAGAAACTTAAAATCCCTACGAGTTTTGGTATTAAAACAATAACAGACCCAATATTGACTGCGGCAGAAATCAGCATATCACTGTCGAGAAACACGCTGGTGAAGAGGCCTTCGCCATGGTGGAATCATGAGGTCAAAGAAGCCGTTATCAATAAAAAGGCAACCGACGATCGACAATCACGCTGCATGCAAGAGAGTCCGCGATTTTAGTAGGCTGATGACCTGGAGAGTAAACGGAAAAGCTGGAACATCGACCATGACAATCAGTTCGGAAATCAACAACACTTGGAAAAAGATCAAGTCAATCAACTGAAAATATAAATTTCAATCAATTCATTCGATGCAAATCTCTCTATATATAATCACGTAAAGATCCGGTTGATATCTCAAACGGGTTGGCCAACTAGTTTGCAAAAACTAGTAGGACTGCTAATTACTCATCCAATTTTTTGGACACGAAAAATGAAAGGGAAACGGAATTTCTTTTTGATGGAACAGGCGACCTGAAATATAATGTGACATTTACGATAGATGAGCTCAAATTAGCATTAAATCATAGGAAAAAACAGCGTCATAATATGATTTGATCTTTAACAAAATGTTGCAACATGTCACACCTGAATTAAAGAACATGTTACAGTTATGTAATAAACCTTGGGATGAAGGAACTTTCCGGATGAGTTGCAAAAGGCAGTTGTCGTACCTATCCTCAAACCTGAAAAAAATCATCTGAGTCCAGCCAGCTATTGCCCAAACAGCGCCGGGGCAGGATTTGGCGTCTAACAAAATGTTGCAATATGTCACACGTAAACTAAAAAAAACATACGTCACAGTTATATAATAGGCCTTGGGATGAAGGGACTTATCCGGATGAATGGAAAAAGGCAGTTATCGTACCTATCCTTAAACCTGGAAAAAATCCTGAGTACAGCCAGCTATCGCTCAATCAGCCCTACATGTTCCATGGGAAAATTATGGGAGATGATGATCAACAATAGATTACAGTGGAATCCCGAAAAAGATAATTTTTTGGTGCCATATTAGGCTGGGTATACGAGGCATAGATCCACCACAGATCACTTGAATCATTTTGGAAAAGAAACCACCCGGTGGTAAGCTTTTTCGAAATTAAGGGAATATATGATACGATTCATCCCTACTAGTCCGGTAAACGACACATCCCAGTAATTAAACACATTAATATTTCTTTAATTTGGTTTAAATTCATCTGTTAAATACATTGAAATGGGAAGGAGGGAGACGACATAATATCACTTCACCTGATACAAAAACGTCCGTGGTAGGTGGGACTAAATCTGCTATGAATATGGAGGATACCAGGGTCAGGTCAAATTAAACTTAATACAGTAACAGTGATAAATGAAAACAAAGTGTTTTTAAATCATGGCGTACGGCCCTGTAACATCCTACGCAGAGCACAACAAGCCATCACTATAATTTAAGTAAGTTCCAACAAATGAAGAAACTCAACTTTTCAAGACCGTAGTTCTATAAACAAAATTTCGAACTTACTTGGCCAATATACACATATATGCCGAAATTCAGCTCAACCGGAGATCAGAAAGTAGTTGATTTTTGTTGACCGAATACAATACTTTGAGCCCCAGGCGCAGCCCCTGATCTTGAACTCAACTTGTCGTATATTTTTGTGCATGGTCTTATGCTAAAAGCTTAAGTACTGAATTTCAAGGCCCTAGAGTTGTAAACAAAATTTCGATTATATTTGGCCAAATTTGGCCAACGCAGCCCCTGGCCTTGTAACTCAACTTGTCGCATATTTTTGTACATAGGTATTATGAGAAAAGCTTAAGTAAAAAATTTCAAGGCCCTAGCTTTATAAACAAAAATTCGACCATATTTGACCAAATTTGGCCGCAAAAGTCAAATACAAAAACACATATTCGTGTATTGTCATCAAGAATACACATGCATGCCAAATTTCAGCTCAATTGGAGATCACGAAGTTGTTGAAAATTCAATTACAAGATTTGAACCGGACAGACAAAGTGAGTTGAATAAAAAGAGTTAAAAAAGAGTTTGCGTAGTTATCCTATTAAAATTAAAATTACTTCATTTCTTTTAATTTAAGTTAGCATCTAGACGTCTATTAACCTCTGTCTGTCATGAAGTTTTGAACCTCTGTTTGAGACAGATTATTGTTTTTGCGTTTACATTGTTGCGTATTTTCGTAATGAACTTCTTATAAGAGAGGTTGCATAATTATCCTTAAAAAATGTTATTAAAATTATTTCATTTCTTTTAATTTCCATTTTGTAGGTTGGAAGGTCGTGTGGTGTACCATACCAGACATTTTTAATTTTTGTAATTGACATGTTCAAATGAGCACCATTACGGCGTAAACAAGCTTCATAGCCATAATTCATATCATTGAACATATTCATAAATAGTGATTGACGCAGTGGTTGGAACTAAGTTATAATTGTTTGCCATAGTTCTGCAATATCCATTGGTACATCATCAGATCGGAATACTGACTCTATCATCATACCCCAAATGTGTGCATCAGGTGGCGTAATGTCAGGTGGATGTGAAGGGTAATCGAAGTCCGTTCCGCGAGAAATAATTCTGTTTCCAAAATGCTTGAGGACAAGTTCTAATGAGCGACCGGGGTATGGCTTTTGGCGCCGTCCTGTTCAAATCATTGCCTGTACAACTGTAAATTTCGTGCCTGGCAAAAATTTCTTACATCTCTCACAAAAATTATGATGATATTCTGCATTCAACGCTCTTGCCTCAACAAAATATGGGCCTATTATACTGTGCCCTGATACAACACATAAAATCGAGTTATATATTTATGTATTGATATATTACGTGAACATGACTACCGTTTAAAACCATACAATTTTCAAGTAGTCTCCGTATACTAGGCTCAACAGACGTCCTCAATAAACTTTTCTTTATCACTTGTCCACAGTGTTTAGTCGTTGTCCAGTTTGATTACGATATGGATAACCACCAATGCCTTTGAACAATCACTGATGTGTAACTTATACGCAATTCATCGAATACTTCTTTGTGAAGACTGCAAAACCTGGTCAAGAACCCGTTGTCCATTATCGTTGGTACAAACTGTTCTTCGAGGACCTGAAGAACCCTTGCGCTCACACAACACACTACCAGTGCGACGAAATTTCTCAACAATCGCTAACATTACGATTTTACTGGGTGCAACTTTGGTCACGATATTTTTCAAAAACATGTTTCAAACTTGAGCCGTCCACTTCCGTATGAACGGAAATAATGTTCTACTATAAATTCCTTTTCCTCAGTTGTCAGACCCAATTTCAGAACGATTTTAACACGAGCGTAACATTATTATGGCAGTCAATGACAAACAAGCTAAACATAACAAGTCGCCCAACCCATTCCATGGCCCTTCATATTTCAGTACTTTTATTTTGACGAATAGAGTACATGTAATGGATGATAAACGAAATCACTATCTCCTATTATCCATACTACACTATGTAGGATTTAAGAAAGATCCAGCAGCTCTTTCTGCCTCCTATCTCAGTACCAACAGGTTGTGGTCTGCTCTTATGCAACTAAACTGGTCTGTGAAATCTTGAGAACATTGCTCTTTTCTTACAGATACCAATGACATTCAATTATTTAGGTCGTTTAAGCATGAAAACCATTTTGTTGAGACATGGTTAATTAATGATGATCTTCAAAAGTTAGCGGAGATTAGCTAGTAATTATAAAAATGCGTTGCTATAATACTTAGTACTTGGCGACTCTGTTGACCAAAAAAAAATTGCAAAATCATGTCTAATGTTCATACATGGTATCCACAAATATGAACATAGTTCTCATGTGCGTGTGCGTGTGCGTGTGCAACTGCGTGTGCGTGTGCGTATGCATGTGCGTGTGCGTGTGCGTGTGCCTGTGCGTGTGCGTGTGCGTGTGTGTTTGTGCGCGTGTGGTGTGTGGGTGCGTGGCTGCGAGGGTGCGTGGGTGCGTGGGTCCGTGTAAGTGCATTAGGTACATAGGATGTACCTAAGTACTTCGTAAAAATTCATATATTGAATAATTAAACATAACAAAGGTTTTTAAATATGATTGTTTATTTACTTAGAAATTTTTCTCTATAATCGGATCACAGTCTACTACTAACTCCAAAATACTTATCCTTTGGGTTTTTAATGGCGTATATTTTTATCTTTATATTTATACAAATCTATACGTTTCGATAACAGTCATAGTTATGGTCCTAAGTAGTTGTAATATTTTTAAGAATTCTTTAAGGTGTTCATAATCAAAGATCAAATTTAAAAAAATTGAATTAAATTATGATGTGTTATTTTATTAGCAGGCTTATGTTTGCGTTTTCGTATTTTTCATACTTCACAAATTTGTTTGAAGGACTTAAACAATTCTTAAAGATACTACAACTACTGAGGACGATAACAATAATTGTTTTCGAAACGTCCACATTTGTGTAAATATAAACATAAAAGTATACACCATTAAAAACCCAAACGATAAGTAGTTAAATTATGTGTAATAATGGTGAAAGTTTAGATTTTCATACTACCTCAACACTTTCATTTTCCACGTACAGGATGGCCAGATTTCGAACAAATTGCAGATGAAGTATATGAAGAAATAGAAATATGTAAAAACTGATGTAGATGTCATGTGTCGGAATTGAAAGGATACTTTCTGTGACATATCAGTTGTTTTCTATCTCTTTTCATTTGTTGGTTATACTTTAATTCTCAATTATTTTCTATGTTAAAAATTGAAACAGTACTTTTATTTTTAGCATACATTGCGATGGTAGAGTCAAACATGAAATAACGGAATGGTATCTGATAAAGTAATCCTTAATTTAAATTGCTGATCTTCACAAAATAGTAATTACATCTGAAAGTTAAGAAAATACAAGGAAAACAAACAAAAAGTATCTACGGTATTTTTAAATTGAGTAAACTTACTTTCGTTTTATTTTTACTTTAATTAAAGATAATATCGCCCTTGTTAATTACTTTCGGTTGTGTTATTTGCTTCAAAATAAATTTTTGGTTTCTGGATATATTTGAAATCTATTGAACGTAAAAATAAATTGAAGAATTATCTGTTAATTATTGTTTTTGTAATGCACTTTACTATTTTGTTTAACACTGTTTTCTGAGTTACTTTTTACTTGTCAGAGCTACCATATTAGTATAAAATTAAATAAGTATATGCAAAAGTATCTGAAAACATGTTATTTCTTACATCCGTTTTTTATTCATATGTGTCAAAATTCCGATTCTTTTTTTTTCCAAATCTTTAATATTTGGTATACTAAACTACTGTATACTTTGGATCTTTTGATCATTAATCATCATTTCTAAATGGATTTTCAATCTCTTTCGATTTCAAAAAAATTAATCAGCAAAAGTTTACAAAACGCAAAAATTTTATTTTAGTATTCACTAATAATTAAATCTCATTTTAAAGAACGACTCTGTCACTTTTTTTAAAATTACATGGTATTTAAGATAATGATTTGGAAGAATTTTCAGAAGAGTTTTAAAGGAAATGCATAAGATTTCTTTGCTTGGATATGGCAACACAGCACATTGTTAAGACCAGCTTGAAATATATCAATTACTGCAGTATTTATTCTGTAACTTTCTAGTTACTGAAAATAATACTATTACCTTTAATAGTAATTACAGTTATAGTCCTCAATAAATAAATCTTTAACAGATTAAGTATTATTAAACTCCGTGAATAACATTTCACGCATCGGTACCTTCCTCTCTTATGATCTTCGATAGGCAGTTACAATGTGCGTGTTATGCTGTGCGTTTGTTAAGTTTGGCAGTAAGTTACGGTCCCAGACACGGGTGATGTTACAAATTTTCGTGTTTCTTAAATTTTTAATTTCAAATGCTTTAAATTGTCATTGTTTATTTATAAGCTTAAGAAAGTGATATTTCTAGCAGTACTACTTTATATTTTATATGTGGGTTAGCTTTGAAATTATAATATACATTTTTTTACAGATCGTTTTGTTACAGACAAAGATAAGAAAAGTTATTGGAGAAAACATGCTCCTAAACCCAAGAATGTTCGGACCAGACAAGAAAGCATTATTGTACGTTTACCCGGTCCTACCCCAAATTCAAGAAATTTGCTAGACCCCGTAGATATTTGGGATTATTTCATAAACCAAAACATAGTTGCTGTAACTGTAAACCATACCAACAAGCATATCATGTCTATTCAAAAAAACTATTCACGTGAAATAGATGTTAGTACAACTGAAATTCGTTCCTTAATTGGAATTTTATATCTGGCAGGGTTAAGTCACGCAAATCGATAAAATTTGGAGGATCTTTGGAACAGGGTTGGCAACGGGGTAGAAATATTTTATCTCACTATGACATTACAAAGATTCAGATTTCTTATACGACATATTAGGTTTGACCACAAGCATTCACAGTCGGATCGAAGATTAATTGACAAACTCCCTCCTATTCGAACAGTCTTTGAAACATTTGTATCAAACTGTCCAACAAGCTATTTTAATTCCCCGTATGTTACCATAGATGAAATTCTGGTGGTATTTAGGGGTAGATGCGCCTTTGGGCAGTATATACCTTCTAAACCTAATAAGTATGAACTCAAAATATTTGAAGTTTGTGACGCAAAGACGTTTTACACATCAAATTTAGAAGAGTATGTTGGAAGGCAGCCAAATGGCCCGTTTAAAAAATCAAACAGCCTCTCTGATGTTGTTTTACGGTTATGTGACCATATATCGGGCACTTCTAGAAATATAACCCTGGATAACTGGTTTACCTCAATTTCTCTGGTACAAACTTCGCTCGATGAACATAAGCTAACTGTTATAGGGACGCTAAGAAAAAACAAACGAGAACTTCCTATAGAATTTTCGAAACCCGTCAATAGACCAACACACAGCAGCATGTTTGGATTCAACAAAGATTTAACGCTTGTCTCATATATTCCAAGAAGAAGCAAAAATGTCTTATTGGTCTCAAGTCTACAACACTATGATGACATTGATCTCCATACTGGGGATAGAAATCAACCAGTTATCATCACAGAATGTAGTCTGTGTTGAGCTCTTGAACAGAACACACGTGTTTTGGGAGAGTTTTTCTCAGACATTTCGATACGCCTATTGGCGATATCATATAAAAAGAACATGCGACGTATGAGAACCGAGTACTAATCTTTTATTTTAGTAGTCTACAATCTTCGCACCGGAAGTGTGTGGTTAAAACCGCACAGATCCGGTCTCGGACAAGAGTCAGCCAAGATGTCGGGGTTAAGTTCCCAGACATGTCCGCAGAATTGTTCTACCTACAAGAATGGAGAAATTCACGAGAAGCCGTCCAAGCAAGAGACAAGTAGATACAAGAATATCTCACGAAACTCTATAACCAAGAGAGAGTAATCGAAGAGCTGAAGGCAACCATATAAACCCGTAAGGCTCAACACGAAGAAGTCCTAGCAAGACTCGACGTGATTACAACCGCAAAATCGACAAACAAAACCACGATTTAGACCTCCGAAGCTCACGCAGAAGGTCAACGCGACAACGAAACGCCCCGCGCCCTAAAAAGAATAGGAACAGCGGAAAGAAGAGAGGGAACGATGAAACTCCCGAAACATCAAAGAAACCGACAGGAACAACCGAAAAACTCCACGAGAAGATGAAAGTCTGCACATCAGCTTCCCAACAAGAAAAAGATGAAGGCGCCCTCTCCGAAGAGGAAGAATTCAAGACCGTCACGAAAAAAGGCGGTGTTAAGCGGCAACGGGTGGACGCCGAAGCACAAGACCAGGAAATGCCCGCCCGAAAAGATAGGATCCCGCCACTAATCCTCCACCGACAGGAGGATTACTCCAGGACTATGAAGAAGCTAACTTCGGTCGGGATTACCCCAAGGCTACCAGAACATCCAACGACGGGATAAGAGTGATTTTAAGCACCCTAAAGAATACTGGACGGCAAAACTGCATTGGATAGCATCGGAGTGCAGTTCAACGTCTACCTTTAGAAGAAGCAAAACCGCTAAAGGTAGTCATCAAGGGCATCCCGCAAGACGACGAGATGCTAGAAACGGTACAGAACGATAACAAATCCATGGGGTTTGACGTCCAGAAGGTTATCCGGATGTTCGTCGGACGAGAACATCGGAAAACCGCCATGGCACTGGTCCACCTCGAGAGAAGCGAAAGGGCCAAGGAGATTTTCAGCATCACGACCATCGGATACTTGAGGGTGCGAGTGGAGTCGCCCCACAAAAGAACGGGTCAGGTCAATGCTACAACTGTCAACGATATGGGCATACTACCAGCCCCGATGTATGAAGTGTGCGGGAACGCATCACACCAGGGAATACAAGAAGACCCGAGAGACGGAGAGCCAAAGTGCTGCAACTGCACCGGGTGGCACACAGCAAATTACGGAGGATGCCCCGCCCATTCCAGAAATATCAAGAAAGGGAACGCTCCCAGACCAGCAGAAGTGAGAAAACCGGCAAGGATGACCGAAGCTACGCCCAGATGGCAGCGGTCAACAGGCACCTGAAGAATCAGAAGACGAGGACTTCGCGCTCATTATGAAGATCGTGAAGCAACGAAACAGATCAAAGCATAAACTCACAGATGGGAAGGCACACACCGTCGCACCATTTTAGCGGCCGACCCAACCACTGACAAGAACAACGTCACCGAGGGGACCGGAAGCATAAAGCCGAAATTCATCTCAAGAAACAATAACAGAGTTATAGGCATATTTAATGTATTTATTTCAGGTATAGAAAATCTACAGCTACCATCAGAAAAGCCAACGAAACGGAGGTATAGAGGGCTAGAGCCCGTAATACCGAGAACAAATAACGGTGACCGATGACAGAATGATGGTGATGATGCCAAGGGAGTCGTGGACATAGTTGATAAACTTTGTGTCAGCTATGACTGCACCAAGAATACCTGCGATGGCCCATGGTAGTTTTGTATAACATATTAAACATTACAGGAGTAAATACGCATATTATTTTCGGTGCCAATGACACTGATGCAAACATATTATGTAGAGTTTTCTTGAGAATATGGGCCAATGGCTTAATAACTCCACATTTGCAAGTATGACATATTTATCACGAATTTTGACATTTTGGCTTGAAGAAATGGTTGGGTCTAAAGTAAGAGAACAACAACAAAATGTTATTCCTGGCAAATATGCATACTACGACTGGGAAAAAGTGCAACCTTCACATGTGCTTGGAACATATCATTGCCATATGCCAAACGTGCGGGGAAAATGCATTTCAAAATGAATAGATCATGTTTTTCGAAAGAATGTATTTTAGTGAAGTGCAATAATAACTTTTAGGTTCAATTACAAAGTATATTTCAGTCCAAGAATATCAGGTCAGTTTTTTTCTTTACTCTTTTATCATCCGGTCTCAGAGACCAGGGCGACCACTCATGTTAAAATTTTCAGGGCGACTACTGGAAGGTTAAACAATTTAAGACATAACGTTCAGTTTGGTAATATGGAAATTTTTATCAAAGCAAACAAATTATTATGTAATCTCATTATATTTAGAATTTACATCAGTTCTACATACATAAAGACAAAATTTACATCGATTGGGGCTTGAACCTTGATGGCGCAGTTGGGTAGCGTGGTACTCTAGCAAAGTACAGGTCGTAAGTTCAAATCCTACTCGAGGTAAACTTTTTATTTATGTATTTAATAAAATTAATAATAAGTTTTAATTACAAATTATTATGTTCGTTTACAACAGGAAGCAATACAGACATATACACATTTATATAACTTTCGCAGACAAGGAGAAAATCTAAGCTTAAATAGATTTTGCTATCTCATAATAAAATACTGTGAAAAAAGTAACTTTTTAAACAGCACGCTTTTATTTGTGCCTAGAAATTCCACTAAAAAGGAGAAAAGATTTTTTTCTTTCCACCAAAATGTGAAAAATCTTTACGACTAAAAATAAAAACGTGGGGCGCTCATATTATAAACATTTGACGAACAGAAATGCACTTTTATTTTTAGTCGTAAAGATTTTTTATCACATTTTGGTGTAAAAGAAAAAAATCATTTTCTCCTCTTTAGTGCACTTTCTACGCATAAAGAAAAGCGTACTTTTAAAAAAAATGTCTTTCATAGTATTATTTTCTACTTTTTAGTCTTGTCAAATATTTAAATCGATTAAACCATGCTACACCTATTTTTTTTTAAATCCACGATCTATAATTTAATTCATTCATTATTTGTTTAAACTAATTAATTATGAGTTAATTTATAATAACATGTTTTTTTAATTCAAATTTTCATTAAGTGTATCCGTGTGAATATGATTGAAATTGATTTTTGTTTACTATGCTAATGGAATGAAATTAGTTTTAAATAAAAGCGTGTAGAAATAGACCTTTATTATGCATTAAACAGATACAATAATTATTTTCCTAAAAAATAAAAAAATAGTTACATCGTTAATACAATAGTACCGACCGCACCCGACACTGTTTAACTTCGATGATCGGACGAGAACCGGTGCTTTCGTTATTATTTTTTCATATTAAAGATATTTATGTTAATTATAGTTTAATTAAGTATTTTTATGGACCGTACATGTTAAAAGATTGTATTGTCATCGAGAATACGTAATTTCGGATAGTTTCAAGTCGAAAACTGGATTACAAATTTTGACACATACAAACAGTGTGAGTTAAATAAAAGCGTGTAAAAACAAGCAGATATATAGTAGTGCTGTCAAAATTGAATCTCAAAATGGGGAGAAGCGTCAGGTATATAAAATAGCCTCAAGGCCTCCCCTATAGACTCTTTCTAATATTAATGATTTATTAAAAGCTTTAAATTTCGACAAGTGAAACTGTTATTACCAGACTTCTAAAAAGTATAAAACGCTTAAACAAACTGAACCTAAAAGATAAAATACATACAATTAAGAGTAATGCAAAAGGTAGGAATCTCAAGTGTTAACAGAGTGAAAGGTGAAATTTATAGAGACAAAAAGTTTAGCACTAAAACATAAGACCAGTTTAATTTAAAACCTGTATAAAGAAATTGTGGGACAAAAACAAAAATGTTACCACAACAGGTTACCACCACACTAAAGGTTCGGGCAATATAAATATTAACGTCAGTTAAACTCCTGAAAGATCAAGTGGACGAACACACAGCAAGCAATGATATTAAATCAAAATGTAACATTCTTTGTCGCCACTGAATTAAAATAGATTGCGGAAAGCAAATTATTTTAATAAGGTCACACCTTTTGGAAATTGACAAACGTCATGTTAAAGCAAAATGTAAAATTGATAATAATTTGAAATTAAATTAACAATTAAATGGAGCCGCTAGCAAAAAAACATAAGATTATAAAACTATAAAACATTTACTTGCTAAATTGGTTCAAGTAAACCACTGAAAACCGTTCTCCAAATCGTTAGATTGAAAATTCGCTTCGGTGTTAGGGCCGCCACGATCTCCAGATCTGTCAATACTGGATTTCTTTCCATGGGGTTTTCTGAAAAACACAAGTTATCTAAACCGTCATAATACCGAACCGAATGTTGCAATCCAATGATGTGGAAAACGGTTTTCTAAGTAATTTCTCACTGCCAAAGCATTATGGGCTGGGGCACCGTCGTATTGAAAACAAATGTTTGAAAGATTGTTACACGTCTAAACCGCACTAGGCGTCGTGCATGCCTACCGAAGTAAGCGGGTTGCTAAGCCAGCTACAGTGAAAACGGGCGGGGTCGGTATAAGGAGTCCGGAAAAATTGTCTCTAGGCGTCACCCCAATCTTAAATTTTTTTAAAATAAATAGTCTTAGGCGGAATCTTGAATCAATCGTACCTGACTGTGGAAGATAGGACTGCAGCCTACTCAGTACAATCATACACAACTCCAGTTCAATCACACTTGAAAAGAAATTTATCCAAAAACTTAAGAAAACTTTGAAATACACGGATCGTCGTAAACTTATTGATTACACCCTGTACATACGAAAAATACAAATTGTAAAACGGTAATTGGATACTTTCTAAGCAGCCCTCGTATACATATATCTTTATATTTCTGAACTAAGGAAATATTACCCAATTTAGAAAAATCTAAATAAAAAGTCGGTTTAATAATTTTTAAATCACCACAACATTCGTTATTTCCCGAAAAGTTGACAATATAACAATCAGTGCTTTCGTCATAAACAATATCTATATATTTTCTGAATACTTTCTCTTTAAAAATCGTATTTAAATATTCGTCAATAGGTTTGAATTGTGATTCCTCAAATCTGTAATTCGTTCTTAATAAAAATATTCTGTTATTAGTGTTCTGTACTTTAGTGACTAAAATAGTCCAAAATAATAAAATTTTATAATCGATGTGGCTCATTAAGCAATTTGAGATCAATCATTATACTCAAAATATTCAAAGATTAATTCAATTATAATAGGTGTAACCCATTAGGTAGATTTACACAGGTTAATGCTAATATTTTTATCTCAGCTAACATAAACAAAAGTAAATTAATTAATAGATATATATTGACCAATTTCTAAAGATAAATATGTATACAAACATTGCTTCGTAAAACACCGCAAAAACCAATCCTTAGAGATTAAAAATTCCCAAACCTTATATTTTAAACACCTTAAATCAGATAAAGTTTGATTATCATTTTTTCTCGTAATAAGAAACTATTAACCCAACAAGCAAGAATGACCGTAAAGATAATCACACTTTTCCTTTAAACAAAATCTGAAACTAGTTCTTAAAAATTATAGTAGGTAATCTATTATCCGAGATGTCCATATGGAGATGCTTTGTTTCTCGCAATCCTTTGATTATACACCCACACTTCTCACAGAAGAAAACAGAAAGAGCCGTAATCACTAATGCATTTGTCTGTAACACTCGAGCGCAGCTGAATGTCCTTACGCACCTGGGCGATCTGATTTATTGTTTGTCCTTCAAATAAACGTTCCACACAATAAATAATGTTTACTTCGACTTGTATAATAGAATTCTTATTTACTACACACAATCGATTTGGTGTTGTTATCAATTGTACACATACGACAATCATTGTCAATAACGACCACTACTAACTAGCTTAAACCACATACTATGAATATTGTTACTTAAAGGATTACTTCCACTTTCTTTATTATTGCCTCACGTGATGAATTACTGAACACTTTTAACGGAATATCTGCTGTTTTATTGTTAAATCTGCTTAAGCACTTTTCAAATTCCTTGAAAGGAAGACACTATTATTTCCTTTCAATTTACACATTTTATTTGTAAATATTTATACGTGATTTATCCCCAATAAAGGTTATTGCAGTCCCTTTTATACTTACTGCAGAACTAAATTTTCATAAACAAAACCAGCGCTAACCATTCTAAGATCTCTTAGAATAACACCCGAGCGATTTGCCTTAACTCAAGCTCTAAGCGAGCGATTCTCCCCCTCCCTCAATTGGGCTATCGCTTTTATATCCTCTGTCCAACATTCTGGCGTCACTATCAAAATTCACTTGTCACAACCGAGTATTCCTTGCGTTGCTTTTCCGAGTGCAAAATCCGGACGGAACTAACGGAAACCAAAGTAAGAAAAACGTAGCCATCTTGAATTTTCTTACAAACACTCACAACTCATCGAAATAGTAGTAATTACATTCACTCTGTATATTATTCAGACCCTGATTGAACTTTCATGAGAATTTCACATGTGGGCGATTCCTCTTTACGCGCAATTCAACAACCTCCCACGAATTTATCCGTGAACATGGATTCAATTTTCCATTATTGCACAATGTTACATAATTTATACAAACAAAAATATGCATACGTATTCCTTACTTCACATTAATACAATATCAATATATCATAATGTCACTCACTTCTACGTCTACATCCATTTTTTTAATCCGAATTCTTTTGTACACAGCAGTAAAAGACCAGTGGCTAACTGGTAGTCTTTTACCAGTGCCGTCTCAGTAAGAATTTTCCCAAAACATTATTTTTCAACCACATTTAATGGTTTCAACATAAAAATCTTTCTACAATATTCAAACATTCTTTTATCTGACACACAATATTCCATTAAATTCCAGTGGCGTATCATTTACACCAACTTACATTATGCATGCGCAAACATTTTTGTTGTGCAAACTTACTTCATTTACATTCAAAATACGTTCCATACGTTACCACAAGGCTGCATATACACAATGCGTCAAAATAACCTTACAAGATGTTTTTCAAGAATATCTATATTTATATTTTGGAAAAGATAAGAACGAACTGCAGCTGATGGTTGCCAAACCAACTATGATTCCCATTTAAAAAAATGCAAGCTTATGTGATTACTCAAAAACCGCACCCCCTAGGGAAATTCTAAGCACGCCACTGAATTCGGCACTTCGCAATATATAAACTCTGTTGATGAAATATACCATAGTATTAAACGAGGTATAAGACATTGAAAAAAGTGTAGAAATATCGGCATTTGACTATAAGTCGAAAACAAAAAAGATACTAAATTTTCGATTTTGCCATGAAATCAAGGCCAACAAAAAGTACGTGGATGTAAAAACTGCAAACCTCTATCTTTGATAATAACCAAGATATCTTTAAGAAGCAACTGAAACAACGAAATTGGGACCCACTGTACATATAGAGATCCCCTAGTGGTGGTCCAACGAACATCAAGGCACCTCAGTTCGGACATAAATTTTGGATACAATCTGCTATTAGGCAACATCCATAATAGTACTTAAACATCCAAATTGGGAATCAATCTACTATGAGATAACGCCTCATGCAACAATTTAAAAGTATATTTGATTGACACACTAAAATTATAATTTTCATTGAACTCTCTAATTGCAAAATTGAGTAATTCCTTTCTTAAGGACTGTTCAATAATACGTTGATTATTTCTAAATTTTCAGTTGAAAAATGGTGTACATTTTTCCACTAGTTGAGGAATATTTTCATTCTTCCACTAGTTGATGAATAAAAGTAACTAATCACAACACAGACCTTACATTATATCTTAATTAACGTCAACGTAAATTAATTTTAATTGACAGTATTGCTAGAATTATTACCAGAAAAATCAGAAAAAAATATACGAAATATAAGATATTCATGGATTCGCGTATTGAAAATAAAACGAGCTTCTTTTCAGAAAATGTTCTACTGGCTTATTTTACGAAACTGTCTGAGAAGTACAAATCATCAGCATTATGGAAAGAATTTTCTATGTCAAAAAGCACACTTATTGTAAATACTGATGTAAATATTTAAAATGGTGTTCATTTCTCAAGCGCAAATTGAAAGGATTTACTGTAAAAAATCGAATACCTTTACCCTGTAGGTAGCGGACTGCAAACATTTTATTATTGTAATTAACCTTTGTCAAATCGCCGTTGTTACCGCGATAGAAAAGATAATTAGTGGATTTTTAATATCTTGATAATACGTCGTAATTTGCTAATGTTTTCACAATATTTTATTTATACATTTTTATGTAAGGAATGTGAGAATGCATGTAACTGATATTGGCTAAGGGGTGAATAACACATGTTTGGGTTTAAGTAGCAGGTGTACGAATCATTGGAATTTCTTATGCGCGCTCTTCATGTCAAATGTTATTGGTCTAATGATTAATTACGGCTGAACACAGCGCAAATCCAAAGGGATCTTTGTTTGGTAAGTTGAAACTCTAGAGGTAAATGTAGGGTTTGTTACGGACGAATGCATATTTTTAAAATTACGATGTACAATAATTAATATGAAACTGTTTCAATGTAAATTAATGGTTGTTTTCTTATTACTTTTGAAAGACGGGGGTTGATTGTGGGAGTAAATATAGGATTCTAGTTTTGAAATCGGAGGGGAAGGCAGTTACCGTTAGTGTCAATCGAGCCAGATCGGGGTAGTTAATTAAATACCTTCATTGTAAACAGTTTTTCTTTAAAATATTTCTTGCGTGTACATTTTCTTTTGAATTAGCCAACACTAATTTGGGTTTTTCTTTCGGGTGCTTGTTGTAATGTGTTTTTCAAATATTAATCTGTAAATAAGTCACCCTTTTTGAAGTTAAACCGCGTATGTTATCGATTTGTGTCTGTGATCGATTAAGGGAATATATTCAAGTGTAAGTAGGTACTTTTATATAAACTAAGGCTTTCAGCAAATAATTCTACAAGCCTAGATAACCTATTAAAAATCGATCATTGCCTTGCAAAGGTATCTTATTCGCACGCGGGCTCCTTAAGCTGAAAGCTGGTAAAATAAAAGACAGTATAGGGCTCCCTCACTCTGGTATTGGTGTGAATTAGTATTGTTGTTTGTTGTTTATATTTATATTTGTGTAGAGGTTGGCTGGTGAACGGGTACATGATACCGCTTTGGTTATTAAATGTAAAAGGCAATTGTCAAGTGAGTACACACTCCCGAGACCAGATAACCATTAAACACCTTAAATTTTATTTTTATTGTTTTTATTGTTGTATAGATGAATATGTAACCTGAGAAAGGGGTGCTTTATTTTTCTAACGCACTCAACTTATATATGGGTCACGATGTTAGGATCTATTCATAACTTACCCTTGTAAGGCTTTGTTTTAATGAGTGTTTTTTTTGTGTCCGTTTGTTAAGTAGACATGTAAGCCTACAAACTAATTTCTCTTTATATATATATATATATATATATATATACAACGTGAACCAAAAAAACGTACCCCTTCTTCAAGTGTATATTCTACACATAAATTGAAGATGAAAAGTCAGATAAAATTTTTCTCTAAAACGTATGGATACAAAGTGACAGGCCCTCAAAGTTGAATTTTGAAAATATTTTTTCGAAAATAGCTCGAAAACCTTTAGGAATTTCAAAGTACTATCCCCAATGAAAATTATTTCTTTGTTGGCGAGGATTTTTCTGGTTTGATTGTATTGTCTATGAATGGACTGGAAGTATTAGTTTTCACACTGTTCCCGTATACTTTCTATTCCAACTTTTTTGTGTATGATTTTTCAGGTGTTTTGGTGACTTTTTTGGGTCGTTTGTTCAATTTTCTGCAAAGTTGATCCTCTTGGTTGAAGTTGATAAAGTGAACGGTTTAAGAGTTATTTACAATTTCATCAATCACGGTCAATTAAATACTACCGCATCAAAGTATAGTAAGTGGGCCGTGGACTAAAAGTCATAGTTGTCAAAGAGTTTATTAATTTAAACAAACAATTATCAAACAAATTAGTTGACTAAATGTTCGAATTGTTCACCGTTGACTACTATGCATTTACGAATTCTTTTCATGATTGACTGACGTACGTTGAAAAATAATTTCGAATCATCTCTTTTTAAATTAGAGCAATCAAAAATTCGTTGCTGGAGATGTTGGACGTTTTTAATTAGCACCGAGTACACCATGCCTTTTAAACGACCCCAGAAAGAAAATCCATAGGGTTTAGAACCGGTGAACGTGCAGGCCAAGAAACTGGTTCTCCACGTCCAATCCAGTTTGCATTAAAAGTTCGATTCAATGACCGCCTAGCATTGAGTGCAAAATGAGGGGGCGCACAATCGTGCATGAAACACATCCGACCCCTGGCATCCTAGTAACTCGGGTAAATCATTATCCAAAAAATTGGTGTGTGAATTACCATTTAAACGTTGTGTCAAATAGAATGGACCAATGAAATTATTGCCAATAATAGCAGCCCATACGTTCATACTGAATTTCTGTTGATGATTGGTTTCAATGAAAACGCGTGAATTTTGGTAATCGTAGTAATGATTGTTATGGAAGTTAAAAGTTCCGTTTCTGATGAAACCTGCCTCATCAGTGAATAAGGTAATGGATGGATAATTTCGGTCATTATTGAATTTTTCTAGAAACCAACGTGAAAAGTCTACTCTTTCTTGAAAATCATTAATGGTCCAAGCTTGTATCTTTCGATAATGGAAAGGTCGCAAGAGTTCAGTTTTAATAATTCTACATATCGTGGACTGATTTGAATTATTTTCTCTTGCCAATTGACGGGAGCTTGTTGTGGGATCAGCGTCAATTGCATCCAACACTCTTTGTTCTAAAACTGGTGTTCTTGCAGTTCGCCTCCTACCACTGTCAATTTTTGGTGGCTTCAAACAACCTGTGACAACCCGATATGAATAGAATTTTCATAAATTGATAATATGTACCACTTTCACGAAGACGCCGGTCAATGTTGGCAAACGTCTTATTATTCGGTATCCGCCGATTTGGAAATGCCTGGGAATATAAACGAACAGCTTCAGCACAATTCCCAAAAGCTCTGCCATACATTACATGCATATCTGCCATTTCAGAATACCGAATATTATTCATTGTGGATGAAGAAATTATATAAAAATTGACCAAAAATCATAGTATGACAACTATCACTTTTAAGTCCACTGCCCATTTATTAAATTTTCGTGCGGTAGTATTTAATTGACCGTGATTGATGAAGTTGCAAATAACTCGTAAACCGTTCACTTTATCAACTTCAACCAAGAGGACCAAATTTGTAGAGAATTGAATATCGGATCCGAAAATACGCGAAAAATAACACACAAAAAAGTTGGAATAAAAAGTATACGGGAACAAGGTGATAACTAATACTTCCAGTTCATTCATAGACAATCCAATCAAACCAGAAAAATCTTCATCAATAATTTTCATTGCGGATACTATTTTGAAATTCCTAACGTTTTCGAGTTATTTGCGAAAGACGATTTGCAAAATTCAACTTTGAGGGTCTGTCACTTTGTAGCCATACATTTTAGAGAAAAGTTTTATCTGACTTTTCGTCTTCAATTTATGTATAGAATATACACTTGAAGCAGGGGTACGTTTTTTTTGTTCACGTTATATATATATATATATATATATATATATATATATATATATATATATATATATATATATACCTTTTCTTTTATTGTGTTGATGTGTAACTAAACTGCTTTTTATTCAATTTCTCTTAATGTTGTAATTTTGTACGCACTAATTGAATGGTGTTTTGTTATATATTTAACCTTTTCATTGTTTTGTTTTTGTGACATTTGATTTATTAATGTACTTGTGCAATTACTTATTTATGAATAAAGTGGATTTTATTTGTGGTTCTTTCCCACAACAGTGCATTAACGGGCTCAACCACAATTGCGCAAAACTCGTTGGTTTTAATTTGAGTAGTTTCATTTTTTTACCTGCCCCACATGATGCAACACTCAATTCTTTTAAACATGTTTTATCTTGCTATATTTTGTACACATAATATATTTTTTTAGGTTGCATTGATTATAGGTTTAATGGGTGCTTGCCATACAAACGAATTATAATTCAATGCACGTTGAAGATGTTCAAGACATTGGATCAACTATACTAGTAACTATCCCTAAAACAAAAACAAAAATTGTTAGAATTTTTACAATAACTGCGCGTTTTTATGAAACTTCTCTGCCCATCAGATGTTACAATTATTTTGTTCCTCTTAAATTGCCAGAAAGGTAAATGCACCATACAAAAAATTGGGACCAATAAATTTTGTGCAATGGGAAAAAATAGCGACCTATTTGGAATTACCAAACCCGGAAAGATATACCAGGCATGGCTTCAGGAGATCATCAGCTACTTTACTGATTGATGTTGGTAGAGATATTACAGTACCAATTACAGCACATGGAGGTTGGAAGAGCACCGCTGTAGCAGAGTGATACATAGACAATTCAATTAAAAGCAAACTGAATACAGCAAATAAAATTATAAAATCCATTCTACCAACTAGCAAAACTACGCTACAACCACCTTTGTCATCCTCAGAATCATTTACCAGTCCAATTCAACACCCTAAACTTCACTAATTGTTCGAATGTAACCATACATATTAATACTAATAAGACTCAAAATTAAACGTTACAGTCGTCAATTTTTAGAATGTTCGTTAATTTTTATAAGTTTTAATAATAAACCTTCGTTCAATTACTGCAAGCCTTTATCAATTTTTTGAGTACTCTGTAATAACAGTCGTTGAGAAACTATAGTCATCAACTCTCATAGGATGATACCTATTATTCCATGCTTGTTGAAGAATTATGCTATTCTGTGTTACGTGCCATCATTACTTATTTGTGAACACATTACGAAAGGGTTTGCTTGTTTATCTTTTTACTAGACTATGAAATAATAATCACTTGAGTTTTGCTTACATTTCCCGACCATAAATTTATAATTAATTTCATTTTTTATCTCGAATTTTAATAACTATGTATTTTATTATTTCTTTCCTGTTTTTTATAGTTGTATCTAACAGTATAAAATCAAGAAACTTACCAAACAATGTTTCATAAACTTATAAAATAATCGCGATTGTTGCATTGTATCGATTACCTAGAATTATAGCTTTAAGGTAATTTATGTATACTTCTATGAAAAGTTTACTTATTATAGAGCGAGAGCTGTCGAAGGTTTAAGATTTAAGACATTATTTAAGTTGTACATAATATGTAGTCCTTCAACTTTGAAATAAAGTTTTAAATTTCTGTTCAATTTAAAGTCATCAAATAGCACGTCTAAAATGTGATTATTTAGATATACATATCTGGTTAAAGTTTCCTTTTTGGAAATTTCGCTTTCTGTTATAATGTCGCAAAATATGTTTTTATACTCTTGTATAAAAATAGAAACAGACGCCAGAGTTCGTCTAAATTAGATACATAAATCTTTAGGACGCCGACGTAGACTGTTTGTATTTGTTTGATATATGTATGCTGTTGATAAAGGTGTGTTACAAACAAAATACACCCACATACCACACAAAAATTTAAAAACACCTAACCTGTTTCAATAGCTAAGCTATAATGATCGACTAGGACGAAGTGAAGGTATTTTTAATATATATACTATATATATATATATATATATATATATATATATATATATATATATATATATGTATATGCATGTATATACCACACACGAGTAACGCTTTGAAGCTTAACTGGTGAAAGTGAAAGTTATGGAAGTTTAATGATTAAGCTTTGAACCCGTGCTCAAGATTTTTCAAAAAAGAAAATATGTTTATGAAGTCAACGGCAAAATGCGCTTATCACGTGCGTAACGTTACTATTGTATTTTACTCAATTTTGATCATTTTATTGTAAAGTTAATGTAACTATGCGTAAAAATGTCAGTAGAACCAGGACACCCTGGTCGCCATTTTGTTTTTTGTGACGTCACCCCTGGGACACCTTTGGTCGCCATTTTTTTTATATATGCCCACGTGGGAATCGTATCTTTTTTCATCTGGGAATAAAAAGATGTTATTTAATCTGTTATGAACACTTATTATGATTGTTTTATCAAAGAAGAATTCATACTTGTTATTAACTTTATTATTACATTTCTTTTAATCCCATCTACAGATTGTGACCTAATTTATTTATACATTGGGGGTTGTATTCTGATAAGGGGTCCTAGTCTTGTAAGACGGTAACTTGTTCGCGGACTTCGCCCCTGCCATAAAAATTGTATTCTGATAATGGGGAAGAATTAATAGATAAGATATTTAAAGATAACAAGCGTTTTCATCTTGAGCGGTTAACTAGTAAAACAGCTGATACCTTGATGCTGCTTCATAATAATACTCATTCGATTGTGATTATGCTTTAAAAAGTACATGCAGCGTATTATATACAATCTTTATTTGCCGCTATTATTATTACACAGATATGGGATTATTCTTAAAATTAGCTAATGTCCCCACACCACATTGAAGTACTTCACAGGCTTCAATTCTTCTTCACCCCTAAAGCTGTACCACATACATCTTGCTTGAGATTATTCATTTCCTGATCAGTACCATGTTTTCTAATACACAAGAGACAGCATCTTCAATATAGCGGTGTATACGCTTAAAAAACGTCTTGTGTCTTCTTCTTTAAGCTATATTTTTCCCCTGTACAGCATACAAGCTCTATATCAGCTGCATTACCTCTGTATAAACAGTGGTTATAATCAAGTAATCTGGCCTCTTATTAGAACACTATCTTTTTAATCCTCCAATTTTTACCGGTAAGGGTCTACCATGCCATGCTATTCTGTCTCGGCTGAAATACATCTTGTCGAAAAAGGATTTTAGATTTATAAAATGTACGCCCAGGAGAGATATTAGAGTGTTGCTACAGAAAACAAAAAAAAAGTGTACACCACGCATAAATCTACAAAAATTTACTCGAGTCTGGTACATTGCGAGTATCATTTTTTAGAGTTATGATGGACTGATATTTGTGATATGTGATCTTTAAGTAATCATATAGGTAAGATTTTGCGATCCGAGGCTTTCGGTGAAGGCCGTTTCGGCTGTTTCGGTGACCCCCACTCCAACCCTCCCCGAACATCACCGAGATTGTAAGACAGATGTTGGGCGTCGCAACTTGTTCTCGCGTTTTCGCCCCTTGTCTTGATCGGAACTTGTTCGTGGGCCTTCGTGTATTGTCGTGGTACCCTTGGCGGAAAATTTGAATTTGTATTTAAGTCTCTGTAAGTTATCGTTGGAAACATGAATTTGTATTGTAATAAGGGGCATAATGCTAACTTGTAAGACAGATGAGACATGTATAAGACCTCGCAATTTGCTTTGGGGGCTTAATCCCTGGCGGGCTTGGTGGGAAATTTGAACTTGTATTCTAATAAGCAGGCCTAATGCTAACTTTTAGGACAGGTGTAGGGCTTCGTAACTTGCTCTCGGGGCTTCACACCCTTGGCTGTAAATTTAAATTTGTATTCTAATAAGGGGTCCTAATGCTAACTTGTAAGACACGTATAGGGTCTCGCAACTTGCTCTCGGACCTTCGCCCCTTATCGTGCCCCAGGAACGCAAATTTTGAATTTGTTAATAGCGACATATACTTGTGTATAGACTAACGAATGTTTTCTGTGATATAGGTCCCTGTAATGGTTATGGTGGGTAATTTGAAATAAGGGGTCTAACACTAGCTTTTAAGGTAAGACGTATGCATCTGGGCCTCAACCAACCAACCAATCGATCAACCTCGATCAAATAAAACAACGGGGCTTCGCCCTTGTCCTAACTCCTCAGCTGTAAATTTGAATTTGTATTCTAATAAGGGGTTTTAATGCTAACTTGTAACACAACATAAATAAAGATTGTCGCGAGTAAGATTTGAACTTACGACTATTCTAATAAGGAAGCCTAACGCTAACTTATAAGACAGTTACAGGCCCGAGAGCGGGTTTTAAAGCCCTATAACTGTTTTACAAGTTTGCGTTAGGCCCCCTTGTTAGAATAGTGTTAGGTTCAAATCCTACTCCTTCCAGGGACCAGGGGTTAAGATCCGGAAGCAAGTTTTGAAGCCCTATGTCTGTCTGTCTTATAAGTAACCAATAGGCCCCCTTATTAGGATACAAGTTCAAATTTATCGCTATAAGCAATCAGAATGTAAACGCTTAAGTACAAATTCAAATTTCCCACCAAGGGTGCGAAGCCTGGAAAGCAAGTTACGAAGCCCCATACCTGTCTTATAAGTTAGCGTTAAACCCTCCCCCCCTTATTAGAATATCAGTTCAAATTTCCCCCTCATGGATGGCGCCACAAACAAATTCAAATTTTTGGTCAAGGAGCCAGACGGTAAGTTGCTAAGTCCTACATCTGTCTTACAATTCCCCTTATTACAATACAAACCTTTATTTCGAACCATAACCTGCAGAGACTTAAATACAAATTCAAATTTTCCTCCGATGGGGCCTCCACAAGGGGATAGAGTCCCGAGAGCAAGTTGCGCAGCCCTACACCTGTCTTATAAGTTAGAATTAGGCCCCTTAATATAATACAAATTCAAATTTTTCGCCAAGGGTACCACGACAATACACGAAGGCCCACGAACAAGTTCCGATCACAAGGGGCGAAGACCCGAGAACAAGATACAACGCCCTACACCTGTCTTACAATCTCTGTGATGTTTGAGGAGGGTTGGAGTGCGGGTCGCCGAAACAGCCTTCGCTGAAAGCCTCGCGTCGCAAAATTTTACCTATATGATTACTTAAAGATCACAAATCACAAAGGTCAGTCTACCATAACTTTACTCGCAATGTACCAGTCTCAGTAAATCTCTCGCTGTAGATTTATGCGTGCTGTGGCAACACCCTAATATTTCTCCTGGGCGTACATTTTATAAATCTAAAATACTTTTTCGACAATATGTGTTTCAGCCGAGACAGAACCAGTATGTATGTAAAGCCGTCTTATGTGATAATATGGTATGGTCGACTCTTATCGGTAAAAACTCGAGGATTAAAAAGACAGTATTCTAATAAGAGGCCGGTATATTTAATTTGATTATAACCCCTTTTTTACAGAGGTACTTCAACTAAGACAGAGCTTGTGTATTAGAAAACATGCTACTAATCCAGGATTGGATAATCTCAAGAGAGATGTATGCGGTACAGTTTCAGGGATGAAGAAGAATTGAAAGTCTATGTAGTATTTCAAGGTAGTGTGGGGAAATTAGCTAATTTTAAGAATAATCCCATATTTGTGTAATAATAATAATAATAGCGGTAAATAAAGATTGTATATTATCCGCTGCATGTATTTTTTTAAAATATGATTACAATCGAATGAGTATTATTATGAAGGAGTATCAGGGGTATTAGCTGTTTTGCTTGTTAATAAGCTACTACAGTATTATCGCTCAACATGAAAACACTGAAGTTGATGCTGGTAGTGATGTTCTCTATGAAGATCCAGATAAGTTAAATTACGCTGCCCTTAATTTTGTACATAAGGGGAGGTGCACCCATCCCAAAAGTCTTGCCTGCCAAAACTGTCTTCACACTAATATTTAATATTATGGAGGTTATGGATTACCGATATTTGAGGATGTTTTCGATAATGTACTGTAGCACTTTTTTGCGACCCTGATCTATATAAATAAAGAGTAGTTAATCTGTATTATAAGCTTTATGGCTATGAATATATTTTACGTAATTTAATCTGGGTACTAAAAGTAATTCAAATGATTTTAAAAAAGTCATCCCTAAACTAAAACACACAATGAAGCGTAAAACAAACAACTGTAATGCATATTATATATATATATATATATATATATATATATATATATATATATATATATTGTACACATAATTTTAACTGTCGACCGTCAATATTTACTTGTAATTAATAACACTATTAAAGGCAGTACACAATGAAACGTAGAACAGCCTATAATGCATATATGTAACCATTTATCGTATTAATGCAATTTTTATTTTCCACTTAAACCTTGGGCATATAATTTAACGTTCTCAATGTGAAAATTGTTTAAAGCATGATTTGTAAAGCAAACTAATGATGTAACTTAATTACACACTTATATGTATAATGTTGAAGGTTACCATTTTGATGTCGTTATTCAGATATTGAAAAAATTTGAGCTAGTCTTAAAGACTGCATAGAAAATAATCGTTTGAGGACTAGGTTATTATATCTTTGATAAAAATTAAAACAACCCTAATAAATATTAATAACAGATTAAATAACATCTTTTTGTTATGAAAACGCTTGTCATCTTTACATGTCTTATCTATTAATTTTTCCCAGTATTAGAATACAATTTTTATGACAGGAACGACCCCGCGAACAATTTACCGTCTTACAAGACTATGACCCCTTATTGGAATATAACCCCAAATGTATAAATAAATTAGGTCACAATCTGTAGATAGGATTAAAAGAAATGTAATAATAATTTTAATAACAATTATGCAATCTCCTTGGATAAAAACAAACCTAATAAATATTAATAATAGATTAAATAATATCTTTTCATTCTCAGGTGAAAAAAAATACGATCCCCACGTGGGCATATATAAAAAAAATGGCGGTCAAGGTGTCCCGGTTCTACTAATGTCACCTCCGGTAAAACCATGTGTTACGTCTTTGGTTTCTATTTACGTCAGTCATAGTACACATTATCTATTAAAATTAAGATTTGCTGCTTTACTGAAACCAATAATTATTTAAACTCATCTTTCGTTTATTTACCTAATCATTATACATATATATATATATATATATATATATATATATATATATATATATATATATATATATATATATATATATATATATATATATATATATATATATATATATATATATATATATGAATGCCTATTTTCCTTGGTCACGCCATAACTAGAGAACGACTTTAGAGATTTCATTCAGATTAACACTTTGTAGAAGCTTCTTACTGAAAGAAAAATTAAGAAAATGGCGTAGAAAATTGGAAAATTTAAGAAAACTGAATAAGTGGGATTTATCGATCGAGGGTGTTTTTTGCGAAGTGTAAGTATCCACTAAGAACTTCCACTACTAAGAGGATGACATGGAGGATTGAACTTTTTTGTGAAACTGTTTAATCTATGGGTCAATTGACTCAACAATTGGTAAACATACTCTTCAATTGCAATTGTGACACACGTATGTCACAAAATTTTAATACCACCCCCGCCACCATTCTCAGATCGCAGCAACGCGCGATGGGAACGGCTGGTCAGTGGTCATTCATAATTATTTAAATTATATCTTAAAAATTGATATTCATTTAACATCAAAGTCATCTAGCCGTATAAGCGAAACTTGAAGTTTTCTTTTTAAGTGTTATTTGTTCTTAAACAATAAAGTTAAAACACGTTTCTCAAAATGGTCCTTAAAACTTCCCATGTTTAGTATTGATCGAATCTAACATCAAATCTATGGACGTATTTATACAGGCTCTGTAATTTGAAATAAACGATATTTCTGAAAAAAATCGGTAATACGCACGTGGTGACTAATGATTTTATGCATTTTCTCAAATAGACAGCAATCTTATATCTCTTAATGGCTTTAGGGTTTTTCTGTACGACTTATAATATTAACAATATTATCATCTCAACCAATGGTTATGCGATTTCTTCTACAAACAAATTTTTTAAGTTTTCATTGAGATCATATAGTACCTGCACCTACTGAATACTTACGATCACATTCAGTATCGGCAGATTTTGCAGATATACATTATTGCGTTTCTTAGCTTACGGAAAAGGTTGTTAAGTCTTACGTTCACTCTATCAATCTTTTATAAAATTAATTGGGCTGTGTTCAACAATTATATGACATCATATTACGGGCATTTAAACAAGTGACACTTCGATATCTTTGTGACTATATGTTCATGAGGTTGTCAATTATATTGAGAAATTATGTTTGTGTATAGTTAAATCTATCCGTGACTAAAACAGACATCTTATTTAAATCCTTTTACAAGGTATTTTAATGTAAATTTTGTTTTGTTGTTATAGTAACTTTCATATTATGTAAAAACTTTGGTGGGATGAGCACTTATTTTTTTATTATTAAAGTTAAATTAGAGGTGGTTATACACTCGTTACTTGAGCTAATTATTCTTGCCACATTAATACATACATCCTAGAGGTCAACGGTCTACGTACCTATTTTGACTTAAATTAGTTCGCTTGATAAAACTACCTACAATGTCTTTTACAAATGATGAAGCTGTTGATATGATTGCGGTATATTTTGAATGTCTTCAAAATGCGGCATTTGCTAAGAGAGTATACTCAGCTCAATATCCAGATCGGAGCCTACGCGATGCGAGAATTTAAACGTGTTTAGTGCAAAATTTGCGTAATACTGGAAGCTTTCGACCAAAGTTGCGAAGAGACTGGGCTAGAAGAATGGCAGACAATATTGTTATTGTCTTAGCATACATGTCATTGAATCCGCACGTTAGTAAGAGAGCAATGTGTCTCGCGTTGGATATGTCACGAACTACATTTTACAGGATCATAGGTAAGTTCTTATGTGACTGAAAATACTACTTTAAATGTTTCACAATATGTTTGTCATTTCAAATTTACAGAATGCACCCGTATCATATGGTTTTATATCAAGCCTTACATGACGAAGGCTTTGACCGACGGATAGATTGTCATTGGGTGTTGGGCATGATCAGCGAAAGTAGAGGATTTTTATCCGAAATTCTTTGGTCGGATGAGGCCAGTTTTAAAAGTGATGGAAACGTTAATTTGCATAATATAAATTATTGGTCTGACACCAATCCTCACTGGTTGCACCAGGTCCGACATCAAGGTCGTTTAAGTGTTAATGTGTGATGTGGCATCCTGGACGAAACTATTATAGGTCCTTGTTTCATTGATGAACCACTAAATAGTGCCGTGTTTCTTGATTTTCTGATAAACCAATTGCCTATTTTATTAGAAGATGTGCCCTTGCAATTACGGCAAAATATGTTTTTACAACTAGATGGTTTCCCAGCACATTTTTCAATAAATGTGCGAGAACACTTAAATTTAATATATTTCCAGAGGTGCATTGGACGAGGAAGTCTATTTCCTTGGCCACCCCGATCCCCAGACTTAACCTGTTTGGACTTTTATCTATGGGGTTGGTTAAAAGATATTGTTTACGAAACTCCACCAACAACGAGAGACGACACTTGAAGCCTACTTAATACATACTTAAGTAGGCAATTTTTCATTCAATCTTGAAAATAGACGAATAAATACCGGTGTAATATCGACTTTTTCAAATTTTATAATAACTAAATGTTCTTTCTTCGATATTTTAGGGTATGAATAAGATATCGAGATGCGGTTTTCACTAACCATTTTAGGGATGATTGCATCTCATCTTTATGAAAAAAAAGTCATATTGTTGCATTTAATTTTTTAGAGAATTTTGCAATTTTCTGATGTTATATCAAAAAACATGCTCTACGGCATCACTCACAATTAGACATATTACAGGTAAGATGGATTTGATGGAGCAATAAATTTCACTAAAAGAATACTCATTTTTAAATATTTCAGTGTACAATGTGTAACAGTTCGAACACTGCAACAAAGTGTGCATTGCCATTTTCTATCCCTTTTAAAAAGGTTACATTTGTACCATTCACGAGACTGAACTAAACAAAGTTAACAATTAATAATGTATTGCATCTAGGTAAACCATAAAGCTAAAAGCATTACTTGTACTTTCAAAATTGCTGTAAGCTATACTTATTCCTACTTAGAATTGAATTTTTGGTTTATTACAAAAGGGAAAGTTAGCGAACGAATAGAATACCTTTACTTCTAATTTGTTCAATACTGCGTGCTAAGGAACCTTATCTTTAAGATACATGTTGAATATTAAACTTAGTATGCGTTAATTTAATTAAATGTGTATGCCTCAGCGCCGATTAGCAAAGATTATAGTTTGTGGCGTTGGTTGAGAATCAAGCGGTAAATTTCTGAAAGGAAAACCCTAATTATAAAATGGGTTAAAACAGGAGAATAAGCTTTAAAAATGATATTAAGCTTGTTGATGCAAGTATCTCTGTAGAGATATTTAATTATTAAGTTATCGCCTATGCTAAATGAATATACAAACCAAAAATAATGCAATGTAACCAACACTACTTGTTATGTACAACAATCAGTAGACATGATCTCTAATTTTATTTATTAGCCGCTACCCTGTCGAATAAATTATTTTAGCTAACACTCGGTTAATTGATTTCCTCTTTTGTGTTGTTTTGGTTTTGTCATATTAACTTATACGCTGACCCTTTTAATCCTATTTTAATAGAAAAATGGCTGAGAGGGCGGTTGCTTTACGCCTTGCGGTTGCTCTTTTATAAACCATTAGAAAAAAAATATATAATTTAAAATTTATTAGAATTTTTCTAATTTTGGTACGCTTCTTAATGGCCAGCACTAATTTATTGAATTAAAACAATGGCCTACATTATTTGTTCGAAACTTTTTTCTTAGAATCGGTCATAGAATGACCCTCTTCAATATCGGAACGTACATATAGATAATCTTGTATAAAACGGAGTGTATATGTATCTGGTCGTTTTATATAATATAATAAATAAATAAAAATTCCGAACCCTTTTGTGTTTTAATCCCTTGATGCAACACAAACTGATGTTTAGTCTTGTAATTATACTAACTATGCCCTTAAATGTTGTATTCGTACACTTTGGGGCTATTTGTTTCCACAATAATCAAAAACGCAACCTCTCACACAATATACTCTGATTACTTCATGTTGCATTGTTATGGATAGCAAAGGTTGTAGTTCCAGTTATGAGGCATAAAAAACTCTGGGGTGGTGCAACAAAACTAATTTTCATTCAGTGGTGACTTACATAATGTCATTGGCTCGGATACGCTGTTGAGCCGGACCTCACCCCCAAAGTGGTTCCAGCCACTCCCACATATAAAAGCGGTTCGATAGATAACTGATACTAAAGCATACAAACGCACAAATGCACAAACGCACAAACTTACAAACGCACAAACTCACAAATTCACAAACGCACACACGCACAAACGCACAAACGAACAAACTCACGAACACACAAATGCCCAAACGCACAACCGCACAACCGCACAAACGCACACATGCACACATGCACAAACGCACAAACGAACACACGCACCCACGCACAAATGCACAAACCCACAAACCCACAAACGCACAAACGCACAAACGCACAAACGCACAAACGCACAAACGCATAAACGCACAAACGCACAAACGCAGAACAGCACAACCGCACAAACGCACACACGCACAACCGCACAACCGCGCAAACGCACAAACGCACAAACGCACAAACGCACAAACGCACAAACGTACAAACGCACAAAGCACAACGCACAAACGCACAAACGCACAAACGCACCGCAACGCACAACGCACAAACGCACAAAGCAAACGCACAAACGCCAAACCGCAAAACGCACAACAAACGCACAAACGCACAAACGCAAAACGCAAAACGCAAACGCACAAACGACAAACGCAAACGCACAAACGCACAAACGCAACGCACAAAGCAAACGCGCAAACGCACAAACGCACAAACGCACAAACGCACAAACGAAACGCACAAACGCCAAGCAAACGACAAACGCACAAACGCACGAAACGCACAAACGCACAAACGCGCAAACGCACAAAAGCATAAACGCACAAATGTGCAAACGCACACACGCACCAACGCACAAACACACAAACGCACAAAGGCACAAACGCACATACGCGCAAACGCGCAAACGTACAAAAGCATAAACGCACAAAATCGTAAACGCGCAAACGCAAAACGCAGACTTGCATAAACGTACAAACGCACAAACGTACAAACGCCCAAACGCACAAACGCACATACGCACAAACGTGCAGACGCACAAAAGCATAAACGCGCAAACGCAAAAACGCAAAAATGCATAAACGCACAAATGCACAAACGTACAAACGCTCAAACGCACAAACGCACGAACGTACATACGCACAAACGCTCAAGCTCACAAACGCGCAAACGCACAAACGCACAATCGCACAAACTCACAAACGCACAAACGCACACACGGACAAACGTACAAACTCACAAATGCACAAACGCACATACGCACACACGTACACACGCACAAGCGCCTAAACGCACAAACGCACAAACTCACACACGTACACACGCACAAACGCACAAACTCACACACGTACACACGCACAAACGCACAAACGAACATACGCACAAACGCGCAAATGCACAAACGCACACACGCACATACGCACACACGCGCAAACGTACAAAAGCATCAACGCACAAACGCACAAACGCACAAACGCACAAACGCATAAACGCACAGACGCACAAACGCAAGAAACAGCACAAACACGCACAAACGCACAACGCACAAACGCACAACCGACGCAAACGCACAAACGCAAGCAAACGCACATACGCACAAACGCGCAAACGACAAAAGCATCAAACGCACAAACGCACAAACGCACAAACGCACAAACGCACAAAGCAAAACGCACAAACGCACAAACGCAAAAGCAACGCACAAACGCACAAGCAAAACGCACAAACGCACACGTGCAAAGACGACACCAAAGCACAACACGCACAAACGCACAAACTAGTACAAACGCCAACGCACAAACACGACAAACGCACAAACAGCACAAACGCCAAACGCACAAACGTCACAAACGCACAAACGCCAAACGCACAAACGCAAACGACAAACGCACAAACGCACAAACTAAACGCCAAATACAAAAGAAACGCACAAAGCGACGCCAAACGCACAAACGCACGCACGCACAAATGCACAAACGCGCAAACGCACAAACGCACAAACGCATAAAGGTACAAACGCACCAACGCACAAACACACAAACGCACAAAGGCACAAACGCACAAACGTACAAATGCACGAACGCACGTACGCACCAACGCGCAAACGTACAAAAGCATAAACGCACAAATGCGAAAACGCGCAAACGCACAAACGCACAACAGCAACATACGTACAAACGCAGCCAAACGCACAAAGCGTAAACGCGCAAACGTCAAAACGCAGAAATGCAAAACGTACAAACGCACAAACGTACAAACGCCCAAACGCACAAACGCACACACGCATACACGCACACACGCACATACGCACAAACGTGCAGACGCACAAAAGCATAAACGCGCAAACGCAAAAACGCAAAAATGCATAAACTTACAAATGCACAAACGTACAAACGCCCAAACGCACAAACGCACGAACGTACATACGCACAAACGCTCAAGCTCACAAACGAGCAAACGCACAAACGCGCAAACGCACAAACGCACACACGCACATACGCACAAACGCGCAAACGCAAAAAAGCATCAACGCACAAATGCGGAAACGCGCAAACGCACAAACGCACATACGCACAAACGCGCAAACGCACAAAAGCATAAACGCGCAAACGCACAAACGCACAAATGCATAAACGTACAAACTCACAAACATACAAACGCACAAACGTACACACGTACACACGCACAAATGCACAAATGCACAAACGCACAAACGCACAAACCTACACACGTACACACGCACAAACGCACAAACGCACAAACCCACATGCTATGTGTGGTTGCTGTGGATACGAGAAATAATTTTTCAAATGTGAAGTTTTTAATGTTTGTGACTTGGTACTTATCTCTTAAATTCCTTGATATTATTGCTAAATAATATTTACACAAATAAGGAAATTATTAATTTATTTTTTATACACTAAAAATGCTTCAAGATTTTTAGTAGGACTTGCACAGTATTTCACGAAAACTATTCACATTTACTTTAAATGACATGAAATGGATGTAAAAAACTAGAAACAAATTATAATGAATGTTCGCGTTCAAGTATGATGTTAAGTGTGAAGCACCATCCAGTTACTGCTGTTCGTACTTCTTGAGGAAAGAGTTTGTTGAATTGTGCTCCCACCCGTGTCTCTATTTCCTTCCTCATGTTCAACGATATCTGGTAGACCTGATGCTTGGTATTTCTCCAAAGGTGGAAGTCCAAATGTGTCAAATCTGGAGATCTTGCAGGCCAGTCCCATGGCCCTAATCGCCTTATCTACCTGTCTTCGAACATTAAGGTTCCTTTTCTCAAGTTCAAAGGCAGATTGTCAATAAAATCAACGGCCACAGTGCGTAATAAATTGAGGTAAAGCGCCGCCGTTAACACGCCGTCATAAATGACGTAGACGAGCTGTCATCCATCCAAAGGCGAAGACATTGAAACGAACCTGACCTGATAGCTTCTTTCTCGATCTCGTTGGATTTCTAAGTCAAGCAGATTGGTCAATAAAATAAGCCAAGTGCGAATAAATTGAGGATAAAGCGTCCGTTAACTCGCCGATCATAAATCTGTAAGAGAATGTCATCCATCCAAAGGTCAAAGATCATTGAAACGATACCTAGATCTCATACAAGCTTACTCTGGATCATCTGTGGATTATGAAGCCAGATATGGTTTTGTACAAACTTGAGATTGTCGTCATGGATCATTTGCTTCTAAAATTCTCTTCTCTTGATTTCGAATGTATACATAAATATATCTAAGTTTAACTCTTCACTTGGGATCTTGTCAGATAAAGGTTTGTATAACGAAATTTGTATAGATGTAGCTTTCAAATCTCTTACTTATCTTTTTGGGATTTTTAATGGTATTTAAATTATACAATCTAAACGTTTGATAACATTACAGTTATCTTCGTCAGTAGTAATGTTTGTTAAAATTGTTAAAGATGTAGTTTAATTTTCAAATTTGACAAAATTGTTTACTACATCTTTAACAATTTTAACAAACATACTAGAATATAAGTTATAGAATATATAATTAAAATCCAAAAATATTTAATTGATTTGTATAAACATTATTTTCGTTATTGTTATCCATTTTCACTCTTTTTGCAGTCATATTAAGGCATTTAAGACATAAGTACTAAGTCACGAACATTAAAAACTTCTGAAAAATTATTTCTTGTATCCATAGCAACCATACATATCATTCTCGAAATAATGGCTAAGGAATTAAAATTTTACGTTTTTTGGAAATAACTCTATAACAGTTTGATTTAGATATAACAACATGTAATATCACTTTGTTCCTCAATCCAACTAGGAGTCAGTCCATTTTGTAAACGTCAACCAGCTGCCAAAATTTCGGAAAATAATTTTTATCTCAAAAACGTAATAGTTGGCATGGTACAGTTTCAATAAAAAAGTTCAAAATTATGGTTACCATCCGGTATAACATGAAACGCTAGAAGTCTGAAAATATTTTAGTTGATCAGAATGCAAACAATTATACCTGATTCTAAACTTTCAATTTTTTATTTTGGCCACAATCCCATAAACGTCTAATGAACGGTTTCGCTGAGACACCTTGTCTATATACAGGATTTACATAGACAAACGTTTTTACTGAAATGCCGTAAAAACCAGTGTTTTCCGAAACATACTAACAACGGACTCAGGAATGTTATAAATCTATCACATCATAAGCAAGGAAAAAGCCACGTATTCCATTCCCTCACCAACAAGGAGGGCGGGCTGCTTGAGCTTTCCAAGCTCCTTCAGCCACAATCATTACGTATATATGTATGGTGGAATTAAGAATGGGTGTGGTCCGGATAGCATCGGAAGGAATGGAGTTGGGGTTCTAAGGGGTAAACTACCCCAGAATTCGCCTAAATAGCCGCACACGGTGTGTATGTACGCAGTGACCATGTCGCTACATGAGTATTAGGAAAACCCCCTGAAAAAACTTCATGCAGGGTAGGTGGTAACGGGAATAGGACCCATTACCTCCCGAATGCTAAGAAGGTCGTTTTATAACCAATCTACTAACGCGGTATATAGGAAGAAGAACTGGTTTCCTTATCCAAAATTTTCAGTTAAGATTAAGGGAAAACTTACCTAATTTAGAAATTTAAATTATTAGAAAAGCAATTGGATTTGATCAAAATTGAACTGTATGAACAAATCCCGCAACACATCGTAAAAGAATATTTTCGTAAGCAAAGAATTAAATATAATAAATTATCTTTTGATCTAAGAATGAAAAATTAGAATAAATTTAAGAATCTGTTAGACAGATGTTATCAGTTGGTCCGAAATTCTGCTTATTGCCTACCATTAGAGACTTTAAGATTTCAACATTCTTACCTGATATTGATGAAATTAATGAAAAAGATAAAGATAATTTTAGGTCCAAGTATACTAATCTTGTGAAAGAAAATAACAGCATCCCTTTTCTTGATGTTGATTCATAGGGACCATAATAATATTCTACGTACTGAATTGTACAGAAAACCAACTTGCAGTAACAGATTCATTAGCTACCATTCGTATCATCCTCAACGTATGAAAATTAATCTAGTTTTATCACTTAAGAGTTGAGTTAATAAGTTGTCACATTGTACATGCGCGTGCGCGCACGCGCACGCGCGTAAGTTCCGAAAGTCCTGTCACCACCCCCTATTTATGTGATGATTGTATGTGTATTTGCGAACATGCCACAGCATATGTTGATAGTTACAGTTTTAGGTTGTTTAGTGGTCCAGAATATCAGTATGGCCACCGTCATTATCACGCCACAGAATGATGCGGCGCCAGGTCCAGTGTGAGATTTTCCGAAGAATAGGCAGGGTGATATCCTGAATGCCTCCCTAACAGCTTCCTTCAATTCTTCAACAGACTGATATCGTTGTTTCAAGACCTTCTGCTTAATTATTCCCCACAGAGAATTGTCGCATGATGTCAGATCTGGACTCCTGGGAGGCCACTCGATCGGTGCTGGCAGATGCTGAGATCCCCTCCCTATCCACCTCTGGGGTAGCACTTCATCCAGGAATTCTCGGACACAGAGAGCGTAGTCATCAAGAATGTTCAGTTTTTGAAGCTGTGGAATGAACCATTCCTGCAACATTTCCAAGTAAGAATGTTGATTGACAGTACCGTCAAAGAAATACGGCCCTATCAGATGCCTACTAGACATTGCTGCCCAGATCATAACATGTGGTGGATTATTCTCTAACTCTTCATAATAATATGGATTTTCTTTGCTCCGGAAGGAAATACCCCTATTCCGAGAAGATCGGTAAATTGCACATTTGCACTTTTTTCATGTGTGTCAGCATAGTCGTTTTTGGAATTCCAAGTTCAGAAGATCTTTTTGGCAATGATTTCTTGGGAGATCTGGTCACAGAATCCGCAACTGCTGCACAAGTTTCTTGTCGTGTTGATGGTCGACCTGTCCTCTTTCCATCCAGAACGGATCCAGTTATGAACAGTATGTTGCCATCGCAGTATCGTTGTCTTGGGTGGCGCTTCTTTATTGATTCGTACCGCAAAATCCCCTTGCACATCTCCCATGGTTTTCCCGGAGTGTGCACATTCATGAGCCCATGCACTTGCCAAAACACGTTTTTCCACACTATACGTACTTGTGTCCATCTCTTGAAAAGAAGAATTACATATAAGTATGCATCATAACACAAAAGAGGGGGGGGGGGGTGACAGGACTTTGGGACCTTACTGTACACTATAGAAATTTAGGTTTAACAAAATTGAGAAACATGCATTTTGAAAATTCGTTTTCCCAAAAATTTATTGAATAAATAACCTTTTTACACTTCCAGATGTCACTTACAACAATATAATTAGTACCAATACAGTCAACACGATGGACACTGTTCAAATTGATACTGGGCAAAAAAAATAATGAACCAACATTATATTATTACACACTACCGTATATCCCAACATTGACTCCTAAACTTTTTAAGGTGTTCAAAGACATAAAAGATTACGACTAAAAATCTTAAAACGAATTCTATTTTGTATACCAAAATTGAAGGATTTAGAGAGTTCTAGTATTGTGTACTCCATTCCATCTAATGACTGTGAGAAAAGTTACATTGGCCAAACTTCACTGCTGTTTGCTGAGTAGAATTACTTCACACAAAAGTGATATAAAACGTAAAGTGTTTTTTGTGCTCTGGTTGAACATTCCATTAGTCATGCTCATAATATGAATTTTGACCAAAAAAAGGTCTTGAGATATGTAACTAATTATTTTAAAAGACTTTTTTCTGGAAATGGTAGAAATAAATTTTAACACCAACTGCTTAAATAAAAAACTGGACATAAATAAATTGAGTATTATTCATAACTTAGTTTTATCTTTTAACATTAACACATTCAGCCCAACATGCCCACCGGTGCCCACCCTGTAGCGTGCCTACCTGTGCACACATATTACATTAACCATAAATGCATTAAATGGATGCTTGATTTTTTTATAAAATGTAAAATTGAAAAATTTTATATACATAAAATCTTTTTACGTATATAAATTTTTTCAATTTTACATTGTATAACACAATCATGAATGCTGATTCAATAAAACGATCAAGGATTATATATATATATATATATATATATATATATATATATATATATATATATATATATATATATATATATATATATATATATATATACCCAGAGATAGGTAATCTTGACTGTGATTATTGTAAAAATTATTATTTTCAGAACCTGAGGTTGCAGTCAAGATAAATGTCAAAGAGTGTTTCTCTTTTTAAATAAACAAGCTTCAATAAGATTGACTGCAACCTCAGGTTCTGAAAATAATAATTTATATATATATATATATATATATATATATATATATATATATATATATATATATATATATATGTATGATGTAACTTTATTATTTATATTAATAATAACAATTTTGAAATACGAGGGGATAAGATTCAATGAATTAATATTATATGTATTATGCCTCGACTAGCTATCCAAAGATAGGGTTCAAGGAATTAGTTTTGTAATGATATTATATAAAACTTTTGTATTTAGATTTTTATAAGATAACTCATTTACTATCTTGCAATTAAATTTTTCATTCAACTTAAATTATTTTGTTCAAACACGTTGTATAATAAGCAAGTATTCGATACTTTGCGCGCATGCGGATATCAGATGTTAAATATGTACATTGTGTGGTTCCATGGCTGAACAACGAAATAAATTACTGTTACTGTAAGTATAATCTGATTTTATTTTAAACTGAAGGAATATTATTATACCGTACGTCCCGTTTCGAGACGCACCATATGAATTTCCCATGTTAAACTTTCAATTGCATATTCTATCTCTATTATAAGTTTTAGACAAAAATTTTATTAACAAAAATTGTTCAGTATTTCGGTCTCAACACGTTATCACCAATTTTGTAAAAAAATCCCAATTTGTTTAAATAAAGGGCATTTACTAGTTATTGCATTTAAACAAAAATCACACCTCATGAAAAAACTAAAATTTATTTTCATATTCTCAATTTTACATTATTATTTCCATTATTAGCTAAACAAAAACCGAATGCAATAGTTCGCGGATGAATATTGTAAGGCATTTACATACCTAAAGGTTGATATTTGTAACAATATTCATCCGCGAACTATTGCAAATGTAAATAGAAATTGCTACGATAGATCAGGTTTTTGTTTAGCTAATAATGGAAGTTTATTTGAAAATCTAATTTAGATATTTAACTTTTTAATTTAGATGTAAAATTGAAAATATGAAAACAAATTAAACGGTATACTTAATGATTAGCGTTCGCATTCGCTGACTGGTATCTAATTTGCTGAAATTCTTTACACATCTAAACATCGATGATACGCGTAATTCATAAACATAACCTAAATTACAAATAATACATTCATATAACTTACAGCGTTATTAATCTTGCTTCTGCTGCTGAAATCTCCAATTGTTGAAGTCCCGTTCTCCAAATCTGTTGGTGGATCCTATGAAGTATACTGGCAAAACAGTAATTGTTATCGAACATGAGCTTCTTCAGGTACGTCACTTATTAACTTTTTCCATGAGCACTTTATTTTAATAATGCATAATTTTAATGCAATAATAATAAGTTTTGTTTTTATAAAAATAAGGTTATGAAACGCTTACCAATCTTACATTTTTATTACATTTTAGGAACAAGAGTAACGTGCTTTCACCTTCAAGATTAGTAAGATACTCTTAAGAAACTTTACAAAAGTAGTATATTTTTTTTTAAAACATCAATTTTGATTGGATCTACTACACAATACAAGCAAACCTGATCTTAATTCTTATTGGTTGAATATTTTTCTTAAATTTACAATTTACTAATTTTACAAATATCTTCGTTATACTAGGATACATCTTAAAAATATTATAAGCATTAAATTCTACATCAAATTTCCTTTAAAATTGTACCCCATTTGCCCTATTTCGCTTTCAAACTATTTTGATATGCTACTTATCCTAATTATACATTTTTACATACATAAATTTACTTATATCTAACTTATTGTAGTATCTACAGGAAAACTATTGTCATATTCGGATTCTTTGACCCGAAAAACATATAGTTACACCAACTTTAACTTCAACACAGTCAACAATGAAAAATATCATCTCACAATCGGAGTTCAAAATGTTCATACCCTATCTTCTCAACACATTTAGTTAATTTGCACCAGCAATATTAATTTATGTGGCTACACTTCCTTTTAACACCACTGTAAGTTACTTTTACACCAATTGCTCAATATTATTCTTTCATAATTTCATAAATTATATGAATCTTTTTGACATTGTCTTTACCGTTAACTTTACTTATACAATTTCTTTCATCGACATGTTATCTAATACGTACTATTTTATTTTATTTTAGAATTGAAGCAGATTATGCTACCAGAACAGGCTTTACCTTTTCCAAATGGATATGATGAACAATATTAAAGAAAATACATAATATGTATCTTCCGAAGGTGATCGGAAACTACTAATGCGAAAATTTATCTTGATAGGTAAAAAGATGCAGGGTGTCAAAGTTGTAATTTCATTTTCTATTTTTCCTTATTGCTTGAAAAGTTTTTTAGATTTTTGCATGAAGCTTGTATATGGTTTTTTTTGGTATGAGAAATAAGATTCTGCCCTTAATTTTGACCAGACTTGTAGAGGGCGCCACATACAGCATTATCTTAGTAAATAACCTGTCAGAAAATCTTTGCGCCGCCCTGTATGCAATAATTGATCGAAAAATCTTAATCTTTCATCCTTTGTCAACAAAAAAGATGTATTTGTCAGGAGTGCTTAAATTTAATAGTTTCTGAGATATTTGCTTTTAAACGTATCAATGCATTTTAAACTCAGTGTAGCACATATTTTTTTAACATAAATCAAGTTACTCTGAAAAACATTTGCATAGTGTTGCTATGGTTTCTAATGTTTATTATAAGATTACCATCAGTTAAAATTTTATTCTAAACTTAAAACGTAACGGAGTGTACATTTGTTGAATAATGCTGATATGCGTTTAATGCACGGATTGGCCCGATTTAATGCTTTAAAAGCTCAAAGATTGATAAAAAGATTCATACATTATAAAATGAATTACAGTTTTATTAGAAACTATTTAAAAAAAGACATACTGAATAAAATAGAAAATTTAAAGGAAACTATTAACTAAAGGATAACTAAACCAATTGCTCAAAATGAGCAGCACCTTGCCTAGTGCACTCCCGAGCACGACGAATTAGTGATTGTGGAATCATCCAAAGTGTTTGAACGTTTTTATTTATTTCCTGATAATGGAAAATTCTTTGCCGTAGTTCATTCTTGGTTTTCACGGGAGTATTATAAACACGTTGCTTCAATTCACCCCAGAAGAAGAAATCCAAAGGATTTAAATCCGGTGATCTAGGCGGCCGGAACACATGTCTTATCCATCGGTCGGGATATACTCTATTTAAATGCTCTCTAACTAATAAGCTAATATGAGGTGGAGCACCATCGTACATAAACCACATGTTTATGCGTGTTTGCAATGGAAGATCTTCTAACAGATTGGGTAATTGTTCTTTAATAAATTCTAAATATCTTTGGCCATTTAGTCTAGGTGGTAACTCAACAGGTCCTATTTATTACATAACGTACATTCCTGCCCATAAATTAATTTGAAATTCTACTTGATGCCGGGTTTGTCTTATACCATGAGGGTTTTCGTTTGCATAAATGTGTAGATTATGCGAGTTGATGGGCCCGTCTCTACGAAATCCTGCTTCGTCCAAAAATAATATTAAGTCAGTAAATTCATTATCTTGGTTAAACCTCTTTAAGAGCCATGTAGAAAATTTTACTCTTGTAGGGTAGCTATCCACGCATAAACCTTGTACTTTTTGGATGTGGCGTCGATGTAGCAGTTGCTCTCAAAAAATGCTGTTTACTGTACATTTTGAAACCTGTAATTCGTGTGCTACATTCCTAACACTAATTGTAGGATCTGCAGCGACAGCATCCAGAACATTTTTTTTTCAATTCAACTGTACGTATAGTTCTGAGAAGTTTCTTACCAGTTTCTGGTAACCGCTGATCAATACGTTGGAAAGTCTTTGAACTGGGAAATCTTTCGGCGTACAATCTTCGAGCTCTTAAAGCATTAGATCGCGCCAACCCATACATTAAATGCATATCAGCATATTCGACAAAAGTATACTCCATAACGTTTTATGTTTAGAACAAAATTTTAACTGATAATTATTAGTGACACTGAAGGTAACCTTATAATAAACATTATAAACCATAGCAACACTATGCGGATGTTTTTCAGAGTACCTTGATTTATGTTAAAAAAATATGTAGTACACTGAATTCAAAATGCATTGATACGTTTAAAAGCCAATATCTCAGAAACTATTAAATTTAAACACTCCTGACAAGTACGTCTTTTTTGTTGAGAAAGGATGATAGATTAAGATTTTTCTATCAATTATTGCATACAGGGTGGCGCAATGATTTTCTGACAGATTATTTACTAAAATAATGCTGTATGTGGCGCCCTCTACAAGTCTCGCCAAAATTAAAGGGAAAATCATATTTCTCATATCAAAAAAACCCCATATACCGAGTTACATTCAAAAATCTTAAAAACTTCTCAAGCAATAAGGAAAAATAAAAAATAAAGTTACAACTTTGACACCCTGTATCTTTTTACCTACCAATATTTGTACTAAGGTATATTCGGTTCAATCGATATATTTGGGGTTCTAGTATCTCCAGTTTCTAGATTTCCCAACCTTTCACAGACACCCTGTATATATAGGGTTTTCGAAGTTGTCTGCAATATAGCTAACTTTCTTATTAATGTAGCTACGAATTCGGTTAAATTAGCAAAGTAGTGTGTTTTTCTACGCTGATTACGATGGTGGAAAAAGAAAAACAATTGAAAGTCGCATTCTCCAAAAATCGACGAAAACATACTTTTTTCTAATGGAACACCCTATATACAATATTCTCAGTCGATAGAGAATTAAATTCTGAGCAAAAGTTGTCATATGCATTTCTATCCTACAGTAAAAAATAAGGGAGATTTTGCCGATTTTTTAATTTCATCAAATACGCTTGATTCAAACGTGATCGTTTATTTTTCATTCAGAAGGCCATGTTTTAAAAACAATCGGTCTCCGGACATAAGTGGGCTTTTACTTGTGGGGATATTTAAAAAGTGAATTGTATAAAAAACGTTATACAAATATCGAAGAACTCCAACAAACGATTATTCGTATAATTAACAGTATTGATACTAGAACTATTTTGAAGGCCACAAGACGCATTTATAAGCACGTAGAAAAGTGTATGAAACAAAGAGGATTACTTTCGAATCATAGCCTACTTGATCAAATTAAACAATCGGCAAAATCTCCCTTATCATTTACTGTAAGATAGAAATGCATATGACAACTTTTGCTCAGAATTTAAGCCTCTATTGACTGAGAATATTGTATACAGGGTGTTCCATTAGAAAAAAGGTATATTTTCTTCGATTTTTCGAGAATGCGATTGTTTTTCTTTTTCCACCATCGTAATCAGCATAAAAAACACACTACTTTGCTATTTTAACCGACTTCTTAGCTCCATTAACAAGACCGTTAGCAATAGTGCAGACTTAACTTTGAAAACCCTGTATATATATATATATATATATATATATATATATATATATATATGTATATATGTAGAATTGGATGAATTCAACTCTACAGCAAGCAGCAGTAAACGCAGAACAATTATATGGTAATCTCAACTATGTACGAGTTTAGTCCCGAAAAGTTTAAAATAAAAAAACAATTAAATCGCAGCGGTTTATTTATCAATATCATTTCCTTTAGCATTCAAATTCTAAGGCGTCTAATAATTGCATTTTGTGTTTACACAACGACTGAACGTCGTATTTCCTTTTTAATAAAAAAAACTTCTGAGATTACCTCGTTTTCTCGCTTCTAGAACGAATACGTCTCACTATTTATTGGTTTTTTTTATTCGGATATTGAGAATCTTAGATATTTTATCTAATTATGCCTATTGCAAATAATCTATAATGAATTATTACACTTAAATGCAGAATTCAATATCACTGGTTTAAGCAAAGTGTCAGTAATTGACGTGAAATACCATCTATAACTGCCAACGGAGATTGGTGGATATCAAATAAAATATCGTCAATTACGAATTTATTAAATTCTTTCTTGTGTTATTCGGTTGCCTAAATGTTATTAAAACAATATAATTGATGTAACAATTATAAAAACCTTTATTACAATGTTCATGCCTCAAAAGGGTTAGCATAATCTTAACTTACATTTTTACGAAACCCTAAAATATTCTCATACGTGTAACCAAACAGTTATTTTCTGTAATTGTAAGGAAACCGCATTCAGCGTTAAATATAACTTTTTTTGCCTGTGTACAAATACTTAATTTGTAATAATCACAGATCGGAAGCAAATAGAAAACACATGGCAAGTGGACATTTCATATCCCGTTTGTGCAAAACTAATTTAATATGAAATTCAGTCTTGGCATAAATCAGATGTTACTGCATACTAATTTGACCTTAATTACGAATATATAAAGACCTTGTCACTTAAAACAAAAACTTGATATGTTTAGCAAGAAACACACCTCTAAAGCTCTGTGTAACCTAAGCCCTTAAAACTGTTATTGCTTAATTCAATAATATATTTATTTTGAAACAAAATTATAATAGAAATGAATCACTCACCTCGAGCAGACTTCAAAAACATTATGTGAAAAAAGGTAAAAGATTAAAGAAATCCCTCATCTAAATTTTGAAAGCAAGTGCTTAATTGTCATTTTACATTCTTAAACCTTGCTTGCTTATGAAATATTAATAAAAAATTTATTGTAAAACTTTTATCTGGTTACTTAAATTAGTTGTTTGATATATTAATCATTTTGTATAACATTATGTAATATTACCAATTAGAATTTGCTTAAATGTTTTAATAATTGTGTTTAAGTTATTGTAAGAAATTATAATTACTTCTAAATTCGGATGACAATTTATAAGTTCCGCCCTGGAAATTAATCCATTTTCATTATTGTTATGAAGTATAGTATATCGTAAATAAATAGTGATTTGTAAAGAAAAGAAAAGCATTGTTTTTCTTTACGAATCGCGATCTTTCTAATCCAGGTGCAACCGAGATTAGAAACGCGATGAGTAAAGAAGAACCTACTTTTCTTTAAGAATAATACTTTTTTTTTGGACACTAAAAGGAAATGGATTACATTTTATAAGAAATTATTTAAAAAATACGTGACAAGCGCGAGAATCAAATTGCCGTTTCCATCACTGCAGCAAATAAACAAAAATAGGTACTTAAAAATGTTGTGTTATTGTGTTATCGCGTGAATATGAAAAAAAATAATGAAAATCATCCTAATATATCGGCATTGGCGCTTGAAGCTGTTGCTAGTTTACTACCCTTGAAATCATGAGATAAATATGAGAAGACCTACAATATTTTCAATTCTTGGAGGACTTCAAAGAATGTAAGGGATATCGACGAAGAAGTGATGCTTGCTTCTTTCATGAAAAGGTTAGTTTTTCTGAACACATTTATTTATTTATTTTAAGTTTTATCTTTATATTTGATCACAGGCTGAAGGACATATTCCATTTATAAAATATTTAAAGCGCCAAAGTGAGGGATATAAAGCAAAAATCAATAATCTATCGCAAGATGATGTGTCAAAATCTTTGGTAGAAGCACCTGACGATACTTTTCTTATAATTAAAATGATTAAAGTTAAATGTGAAAGATATCGAGGATACCGGCTCTATTTTGGTTGTCACCCTCCATGACACTAAGACTTAGTGTCATGGAGGGTGACAACCGTTTCTTCCAGGACTTAGTGACTAAGTCCTGGAAGAAACGTATATTCACCGTTACGACGGATATGAGAGGAATTGATGAGATTGAGTTGTACAGGAGATATGCAAGCTTGCGTCCAAAACATATCAATCACTCAAGATTGTTCATATTTTATATGAAAAATAAATGTACAGTGCGACCTGTGAAGGTCCACAGTTTCTACAAGATGCCGAAGAAAATTGCCTATTATTTGAAATTAACCAACTCAGACGGTTACACTGGACACTGTCTACGTTGAACGTCAACTACTTTTCTTGCTGAAGGTGGAGCTGATATCAAGAGGCTCAAAAATCATGGAGGATGGCGATCAAACACGACTCCAGAAGAATATATAGAAGAAAGCATTTACAATAAAATGGCGACTTCGAAAATTATTTTTAATCGGTCATCATCGTCAAAGAGTGGATGCCAGGATCCATCAGATGTTGTCCTAGAACGTACTGAATTACAGTTGGCTCCTACATGTAGCGATTCATCATTTTCTACGTCAAATGGAGTTCATCATTTAATGGTTTACAGTTAAAACATTGCATAAGCATAAGTTTTTCTAACGTTAATAGTTATACATTTAATATTTATTCCAATAAATAATTAATAATTCTTTATAAAGAAATGGTTACTATAAAGAAATGGTTGCCATAAAGAAAAGAAACACTTTTCTTTGCGATTTGTAATAAGGAAATATGGCCAATTTCTACTGAGTGACCGAAAAGGACTTT
>JARFJB010001998.1:532500-542500 GCA_036346205.1 Vesta saturnalis
ACGGAGTTAAGTGAACTAAGCGAAGAACGATAATAAAAAGATGCGGTCGGTAGCGTGGATCGCTGTTTTATTGAAAACTGCGGAATCCCGCCTTCTGATGGCGATATTAATTCAGAGATTTGTTGCTAGACATGTAGTGGGACTGGAGAGGACATTTTTGAAACACCGTTGGAGGAGATAAAGATTCATCATTTGAAATTTCTGTAATTGTCTAATTGTAAATTAATTAATTAAAAAAATTTGATCAAGGATTCTGGTTCTTCACTTCTATATTTGGATGAAGACGTAAGTTCCTTTCTGGAAATTAGTCCATTTTCATTACTGTTATGAAGCATATCGTATATAAAACTTTTTAATTTAAATTGGTAGCAAATGTACAAAAACCAAACCGTTTGCCATCAGTTCTTACACTTCTTTTATTAGTGTCCCAAATCCAGGTTTCATCCAAGGAAATCAACTACTAGATATATCCCTTTGTACATTGCTTAACCTTGTTATCGTAACATCAGGTAATTTACTAAATTCCTTCGCGGTTCACCTATTGTCTATTTTAAGCCTATTTTGGTCAGTACTGCATACAAGGACATCTGAAGTACGCCATGCCAAAACAGAGTAGGTAACAGACAAATTAAAATATCTCGTGTGAAAGAATACACGACTTTCCAATCTACAAAGTGGAAATGAAGTAATTTTAATTATAACCTTTATGGATATCTATGCAACCTCTTCTTTACCTTCCAGCCTACATATATGTAGGTATAGAAGGTTATGCAATCGACTGTTTTTGGAAACATTTAGATCAAACTTGATTTTTACTCCCTCTATACTCGTGAAATAATATATGGTAAGATCTGCCTCACTAGTGCCCCATTCGGTAGAATTATATGTAGTATTACTAACTTGTAAATTCAAAACTTCGAACATAACAGATTCTTCTGAATCAGAATAGTCGGAAAAATGTAATACATTGAGTTCTTCAGCACTGGGGTCACATATATAAATCGCTAGTCTGTATAGGTAAACTCAACGGCTCATATGTGAGCCGGTTGGTAGCGAACGTTTTAAAAAGTTTTCTACTAACTAATGTAGTTGCTGTAGTATGCAAAAAGGAATCAAAACCCCAAAACACAGGATTTGTTTTGATCAACAACAGTAGATCTTACTGGATTTTTTACAAAAGGAATTTAGTTATAAAAATAAACCTGAAATTTTGTCGGACCGTGGTGTACCGAAACCGAAGAAAGAAGACATAATAAAATTATTAGGACTTTTAATGCTTGGAAATAGATTATAATTTTGCAATAACTTCGTGCAAGCGACCATATTCCGAACTTGGTCTAAACAATGATACTGAAAATCTCGAAGATATTATTTAATCTGCGGATGACCTGGTGAGGTGACTATGTGACCCCAGAGATGACATTTTTATCGTATTTGTTTCAGTTTAAATTCATTCAATCATTTTTTACCTGACGTTTTCACCTTTCGCCAAGTTCTTGTAATGTATTTACTTTAAAATTACGTATACTTTCCTAAAAAGAAAAGTTTTGTGCATGGGGTCACTTAAAGACCCCACGTGGCCTTTCACGTCATAAAAAATTTCGATTCAACAACTTAGTCTGAGCCTAATTGCAAGTAAATTTTCCAAATGAGGCTTAAGAATTCTTCAATTGAATTTTACCTATCGCAAAGTTATTTTGAAGAGTAATTAGGAATAAAATGGAAAACTAATTACGATATACTTTTGCTAAGGAACTTTGTAATTGCAAAATGATTTGCGGTTAGTTCATGATTTAACAATGTCGCGTAAAGGTCTCTCCGACGGCGAACTTGAAAAGTCGTCAAATGAATCGCTGATATTTCTGACAAATTGCAATCGGAGTGTGAAGATTTGTTACTTAAGGACAGTCATTTTGACAGTGCGGATATTAGTAACCATTCATCTGACGATACCGGTAGTGAACCAGCTGTCGATGAAAATATATATACGACTGTGACCAAAGATGGTACGTTGTGGTCAAAAACCAAACCGTCCATAAAGCGGCGACCATCAAGAAATATTATAACGAAAAAACCTAGACTTACAAATTATACTGACCTAACGAGACATTCCAGTTATTTATAACTGATGAAATCTTGGACATTATAATTCATGAAACAGCAGGGCAATTGCGTTGACATCAGATGAATAGAGAAACGTAAGTAGTGTTGAAGTGAAAGTATTTATAGGTCCATTGATTATTGCTGGTTCACTGAAAGCATGTCAAGAGCCAATTCTAGAATTATGGAATCATCGAAATCCTACATTACAGCAAACAATTTTTTCTGCTACAATATCCAAAAACAGAATGAAAGAAATACTGCGATTTATTAGATTTGACAATATGAAGACGAGACCGGACGTCGAGAAAAAAGTAAATTAGCAGGAATTGAAGATATGTTTGACATGTTTACTTGAACTGCATGAAAGCATATATACCTAATGGTGAAGTTTGCATTGACGAACAGCTTGTTCCATTTCGTGGCAGGTGTCCGTTCCGTGTTTACATAAAATCACAACCAGACAGGTATGGAATAAAAATATAGCAACTATGTGACGTAGAAAATTCTTATTGCTGGAACATGCAAATTTATTAAGAAATGCTAAACAATTCCCAAGAGTGGGAACAGGGCAAACGAGTTGTTTTATACTTGGTGAAAGGTTTGTCTTCCGGTTATGGAGTTACCACCGATAACTTTTTACATCCCTAGCTCTCGCACAAGAATTATTGAAACAAGGGAAAACCTTAAACGAAACAATGCGGCAAAACAAAAGTGAGGTTCCTCAAGAATTCCGTCCAAATAGACAAAATGCTGCTTATTCAACGCAAGCCTTATATTCCCAAACTGCTATGATGATTTCTTATGTTCCCAAGAAAAATAGAGGTGTAGTTTTACTATCGACACAACATTTTGATTTTGATATATCAGACGAAACAACTAATTTCAAAACAAGTATCACACTATAACAGGTGCAAAGGAGCTGTTGATTCCTTGGATCGCAAGGTTGAAGAATACTCGTGCTCTCGTGGCCATTAGCTTTGTTCTTTCATATTTTGGATTTGGCAGCGATAAACGCCTTTTGTTTGCTATCCACAAGCATGAAAATTACGAGGAGGGAAAATTTTTCAGAAGATGACTTCCTTCTAGAGATAGGGATGGGACTAATAAAACCACTAATAGCTGAACGATCAACAGAAAATCTATCTAAATACATAAAAACCGCCGTTAGTGTGGTTTTGGAAACCGACGATCCACAAGACCCACAACAAGGTGGTAAACTACAAAACAAGTGCGAAACATGATCGCTGTGTTATGTGGCCAAGACATCTCGACAAGAAAACAATGAACAAATGTGATAGATACAAACGGTTTACTTGTAAAAGTCATGTTACTGTTGTGAAATCGACATTACGGAACCCTTGCAATGAACAAAATAAATATTGATTTTCTCGTGTTTCTTGAAGCTGGTATGGTGTTGTATTGACTTGTAATTTTTCATATTATTGAACCTAATAATGATTTCTAATGAGTGTTAGTCAAAATAAACGCTTGATTATAGCTGTTAACTAATGGGGTCACCAAGTGACCCCACCTAGTTATTTGAGTTATAAATTGTACTTGGTCATCCGAAGGTTAATACACTATTCATGAAAGTAATGTAGATATAGTTTCGTTGTTTGCAACATTTTGTTATATTAAATACTGCTTAGAATTAGTTTATTTGCCATATGAGTGTCAATTAATGATTAGGAAATAAGAGCTCCTAAAATATGCAAAAATTGTTACTATTCTCTAAATAACATTTAATAGATTTTTAGTTTTAATTCTTTGATTTTTTTCATATTTTCAACGTCAAAATCAAGTATGTGCCAAATCAAAGGTTAAAACTGAAAATAAATAAATTTAAATCAAATTACAAATTATTGTAATTCATGTACTGTGTTTTGGTATGGAGCAGACAATCTTACATTCATAACAAACTCCATTTCCTAGTACTTTCATATGTATTGTACATAATGTTATGTGTTCATCTTAATAAATAAAATTAGCTAACGGAGAATCTATGGACTGCGTGCGAAATTTTACCAACCGTCCTTACACTTAATTTTAAGGCTGATGGAATACGCTAAACTTTTATTATTATTATGAAAATGTAAACTCCCATCCAAAATTAAGATACTTATCTTTTGGGCATTAAATCGTGTATTTTTATTTCTTTCATTGCTTATATCGACTTCAAAGCTTAATTTTTTTTTATAACAGTCGGGTCGTCAAAGCGATTTGACGTGATTGGGGTGGCCCCAGCTTCTACTTTCGATTAGTGATTAAAATGTCAATTTCTAAATCAATAAAGTTACTGTACGGTACGGATGAGTTTTTGAACAGCTTATTATACCCAGCGGTTTGCATATTAATAATAATCAAACCAGTAGAATTTTTGTAACGTGTAAAAAACTTAAAGCGCAAATATCACCCTTTTGTCTTGAACTCAAACAGGTAAACATTTTTGCAATAACAATGAATTATAGAGAACTGACAAAATACCTTATTTTGTACCACTGTAGGGAAAACACCAAATGTGATTCATAAAAATGCACAGCAGTACGATGTTTTTGAATAGATGTTTGTCGGTTTGAATATTAATAATAAACGAAAATAATAATAATCAAAACAGTAGAATTTCTGTAATGTGTGAAATGGTTCTTTAAATAAATATAAAAGGCGCGTAAATAATATCTAAGATTGCTATAGCATTGAATTTATACCAAAAAATACGGTTCCATTAAACCTATGCCAGACGACCGTTGAAGCTCATAAAATCGAATACCTGGTAGTCTTTTCAAATTTAAACGTTAATCCAATTTTATTTTTGGTACAATATTAAATTTTAAGTTTAATTATAACATTATATTTCATATTACTTTATATATTTTTCTTTGACAGCAAATTTTAAATTTAATCTAACTTTTACCATTGGTACTATATTTAATTTTTTAATTTTAATTAGTTGACGCTAATTAAAGTCGGGAGGGCTAACAAGGTCATTATTGTTATTTATTATTGCCCTTCAATTAAATAAAAAGGAAGTTAAGAAAACATAGAAAAGTTAAGTTTCATGACAATAATGAACAGATTTGGTTAGTTTAAAATGGCAATAATATGCAAGTTGGACCCTACATAATAAACCAAAGTAAACAATTTATTTTAATCTTAATGTTGTCAACACCTACAAAACTAATCATAACCAGATTGGGGTACTATACAACTTATGTACGATCTTTTTAATTAGATTAGGTTAATGAATATCCTGCTTCGTTTTCAGTGCAATTACTTTATTCAGCAATCATGCAAAAAAAATTTCTTGTATGATGCAATGTGAACTAATTAATGTTTCCTTTTCAGCTCTAATATTCTACAACTTCATAAGTGGAAGGCATGTAATTTTCTGAGCTCGGTAAGGGCTGTCGGTGACTTTCTCCTTTATTCCTTATGTACTCGCTAACACGCATTAACCAAGCGTGGCGTTTTAACGGCTAAACCCATAAAATGACGAGTTCTAAAACAGACACTATACCCCAGGTGAGTAGGGCACGCCCACACTCTCACATCGATTCGTCGATCCGTCCCAAGGAAGAATCCCCAGAAGAGGGGGCAAAAATTTGTTAATGCCAAAATCAAGGCTAAGAACAACAAGATCTGCCAGGAATAAAATTCTCCCCATTCGGGTGCCGGGAGGGCAGGACTCAAGCAACCTCGGTCATCGAGGGTACCAACATCCGGATTCATTACTGAAACGCGATGGCGCTGTAGTAGCTGATCCTGCTGAAAAAGCCAACCTCTTTGTCGAGTACTCTGCATCAAATTCATGCCTCAATGATTCTGATAAAACTGTGCCCTTCGCCTAAATCTACCCCATACGCTATTAAACAGATCCACCTTCGTTACAAGTTCCTGAAATCAATTATCATTAAACTTGACTCGAGCAAGGTGACTGGCCCTGACGGTATTCCAGCTATCGTCCTTAAAAGCTAGGACCTGTATTGTCCAAACCCTTTTCGATCACCATGTCACCTGGGCAATTCCCCTCATCGTAAAAGTTGGCAAATCTCCAACCTATTCCTAACAAGGGCGATAAAACCGATCCCTCAAACTATCGACCAATAGCTATCACCTCCATTCTGTCGAAAATTATGGAGAAAGCCATCAACCACCAACTACTTTCGTTACTTGAGTCCAATAAACTCTTAAACGACCTCCACTATGGGTTCAGACAGAGTCGTTCAACGGGTGATCTTCTTTCATATGTCACCCAACTTTGGATAACACATTAGAGAGGTCCGGTGAACCATTCGTAATAGCTTTAGATATCTAAAAAGCTTTTGACCAGGTTTGGCACAAGTGCCTACTTGGCAAGCTCACTTTGTTCGGCTTATCCGATACGCTCATCAATTGGATATCCAGCTTTCTTGACAAAAGACCTATACGCGTTGTCGTCTATGGCTTCTTTCCGAAAGAAACTGATATTAACGCGGGAATACCCCAAGGATCAATGATAGCTCCCACACTTTTCCTGCTATACATAAATGGCCACATTTCCTTAACAACTAACCCGAGCCATTGCTTTGCAGACGACAGCACTCTACATTGTAGTTCTTCTCAGTTTTCCCACAACAATAAGTCTAGACAGGACGTTAAGGTGAAAATGGCAGCCTCAATCAACAGTGACTTAGAACGTGTCCTTGAATGGGGACAACTTCTTTTACAACAACTTCTTTTGCTGTATAAGTCTCAAATTCGACCTCATCTGTAACACAATTCCCACCTCTGGACCAGTGCTCCCCAATACGCCCTTGATATGGTAAACCGCATCCAAAAAAGTGCTATCAGGATTATAAATGACCCGTCCCTGACTTCTGACCTACATCCTCTTGAGCATGGAAGAATAGTTTCGGTTCTTTCCTTGTTCTATCGCTATTACCGTGGCAAGTGTACCTTCGAAATACACTCCTTAATGCCTTCGCAGACCATTTTAGCTAGGAATACTCGGTTTTCCCATTCATATCATAATTACCTACTCAAAATTCCATCTTGTCACACTAAACGGTCGCAATCTATATTTTTCACACAACGACAAAATTGTGGAATGCACTACCCAGTTCCTGTTTTCCTCCAAACTTTGACTTAAGTCAATTTAAGGTAGCCATTCATAAACATTTCTCGGCAGCCTAACAATATCCCTAAACCCTCCCAGTGTTCCTAAATGCAATAGCACGTTAGGCAAATCTTAGTATGTTCGGGAATACTATAAGTAAAAAAAAAATTTAATTATATGGCACATTTTATCCATTTGAAGCCTATTTTTATCACTATTGCACGTAATGACATTCATAACAAATTAATCAATTAACCGAGTCGTCAAAATAAATTAATTTTAACAACTCAATCACTTTTTTAAGCCATTGTCATTTATTGAGGACAGTAACTGTAATTATTATCGAAACGTTTAACTCTGTATAGAATATAAATAAGAAATTCACGCTTTAATACCCAAAAGATAAGTATTTTAATTATTTAATGTTATTAGATTATCCAATTGAATACATTTATGTACCACTTCTTTAACAACCTTCAGTAGTAGTCCCCAATTATCACAGAAAATAGTCTTCTTCTAGTGCTGATCCGTTACCAGATGTTGGCTATCCACATGGCTATCTTGACTTTGTTTGTAGCTGTCCTGAAAAGTTCCGTGGTTGTTGTGTTGAACCATTGTCTCAAAATTTTTAGCCACGAAATTCTCCTAGGGCCAGGTCCTCTTCTACCTTCGCCTTGGAGCGCCAGATGTAATAGCTCATACCTTTCCGGATGCCTCATTATATGTCCAAAGTATTCGATTTTCCTCTTTTTTACAGTTTTTATGACACATAATTCTTTGTGTAACCTTCTTAGAACTTCATTATTAGTGACCACGTCTGCCCAGGGAATTCTGGTAATTCACTTACACAACCACATTTCAAAAGCCTCCAGTTTTTTGCTTGTGGCATCGGTTAGTGTCCAAGACTCCGCGCTCCGTGGAAATATGTAACATTCTATGAGCCTTATCTTAGTTTTGTGGTTTAGGTTGTGATTCCTTAATCCTAATTCCTAATCTTAGTATAGGATGCTTTCGCTTTTTCTATTCTGCATTTAGTTTCGCACGAATGATCCCACTGTAAGTAGGGAGGCTTCCCAGAGTATCGATTAGGCAGCGCAACGGGCTGACTGCCCAGAATCTATTCGATACTCAGCACATAAACTTACCCAAATACGCCACCTCAGACCACTTAGACAACGTGAAGGGAATCTACGAGTTAGAAGTGACAAAGCCACCCAAGATGAGATTATTTTTTCTGTCGCCACCTTTCCGTCGTTTGGGATAGAATTTGCAAATTCGTCGCAGCTTGTACGTCGCCAAATAACCCAGATTAAAGAATTAACCTTTAATCAGAAAGCCCATAAAACGTTTGGTTTGTCCTGCCCGCCTGTATACATACATACTCCTTTAAACTGAACGTTTACGAAGGTTTAAATACCTTACAGCGCCTCCGAGTTAGAGATCCACCAGTTAGCCACCACCATCCATTGCCAATTATAAAATAATAAAGATAGACAAGCCAGAAACAACATTAAAGACCCCATCCATTGAGATCTCCACGAAAAATAACTAGAATATATTCCAATTGCTCGTAATTAGCGTTCAACGATAACTAGGAAGACTATTCTTTGTTAAAAAAACCTTCAAAGAGATTGGTTAGCTACGTGTAAAATTTTATTACAAAAATAAGTATAAAAATTGTATAAATGCAACTTTAAAATACTTTAAAAGTATTGAATTTCTGAACGACCTAGATAAGCAGGTATCAAACCACCAACCTCTATATTATCCCTTTTAATAAAAATATTTCCAACGAGAAATAACGTTGGTATAACTGTATGGGTCAATAACCCGCTTTCGATTTCTGCTAGGTAGGAACGTACTTAAAATATTCCAGAATTTTTATTTTTTATTTTTTTTTCTTTATTCTTTTCATATAGAAAATGAAGACCATTTTAGTTAAATAGGCCCGTACTATTACTTCCATAGCAGCCTCAATTAGACAACCGGAGGGTCTGCCGTTGACGGACCGTCGCCGCCTGTTACGCCGCCGCCAGTCAAGGCCCTGGGCGAACCCAGGTGACACCTTCAAACTGTTAACAGCAAAATAAGTAATGTAACGAAAAATGATGAGAAAAAATGTATTAACAACTAATTAAAGCTTCATTTTCTTTCGTATGAGAGCGAATGTAGTTGATCGTGTAGTTTATCGACGAGACGTTCTTTCATAATAATAAAATTGTGCATTTAGAAATACATATGCAGATAAAAACAATAAACACTAATAAAAATTAAAAAACTTGTTCTTTTCGCAAAGGTCGTGTACGTAAAAGCAAATTTTACAAGCTCTAAATTTTTCAATAACAATTGCATGTAGAAAAAATATTTAAAACATTACTGTCAACAAAATATGCTGGATAAAGTGTGTCGAATTTCAAATTTGTTGGGAAATAGAAGACATTTGACAATTTCGTAGCTTTTACTTAGCCCGTATAATTCGTATAGATACAACTGATTAGAATTTTCTGGATAAGAATGAAACCTTTATCTAACGACAACAGTTAAACTCTGGCATATCTATGACTAATACCAATTGAACAATGCTTTGGCCGCATGTATTGTTAAAACTACTCTGCGTAATGAGGTAAGATTCATTAATAAAACGTTTCCCTATTTACTATCGAGAACAGCTGCAATTGCGGTAGATATATGTAGTGTTGCAGATATTTGTATATTGTTTGTCATAATAATGGTAAAAGCTTTCGTTTTCATTTTCATCCACCTTAACGATTAAGCATTTTTATAAAATTATAAGGCATATAAGCT
>JARFJB010001998.1:555000-737500 GCA_036346205.1 Vesta saturnalis
TGTGTGTGTTGTGTGTTGTGTTTTTTGTGTTGTTGTGTTGTTTTGTTGTTTTTTTTGTTTTATGTGTGTGTGTGTTGTTTGTTTTGTGTTTGTTTTGTGTTTGTGTTGTTGTTATGTGTGTGTATGTGTGTATGTGTGTTTGTGTGTATGTGTTTGTGTATGTGTGTATGTGTGTATGTGTGTATGTGTGTATGTGTGATGTGTGTGTTGTATGTGTGTATGTGTATGTGTGTATGTGTATATGTGTATGTGTGTAGTGTAGTGTATGTGTGTATGTGTAGTTTATGTGTTAGTATGTTGTTGTGTGTATGTATTGTATGTGTGTATGTGTATTGTTATGTATGTTGTATATGTATGTGTTATGTTGTGTATATGTGTGTATATGTATATGTTATGTAATGTATATAATTGTGTGTATGTGATGTATAGTATGTTATATATATATATTGTATTGTATATTATGTGTATTATGTGTATTATTGTTATTGTTATGTTTATGTGTTATGTATTTATGTGTGTATTATGTATGTATGTATATTAATGTATATATGTGTGTATTGTATATTAGTATGATTATGATGTTGTATGTGTATATTATATTGTGTTGTGTAGTTGTATGTGTTGTATTTTATATATATTGTGTATTTGTGTATGTTGTATGTATTGTTATTATGTATGTATATGTGTATGTGTGTATTTATATGTGTTGTATTATGTGATGTGTATGTATGTGTATATGTGTATGTGTATATGTGTGTATGTGTGTGTGTGTGTGTGTGTATGTTGTATGTGTATTTATGTTATGTGTTATTGTGTATTATGTATGTATATGTGTGTATGTGTGTATATATGTATGTTAATTATGTATGTGTGTATTGTATGTTGTATATATGTTATTATATATGTATTATGTTGTATGTGTGTAGTGTATTGTATGTATGTATGTGTATATGTATGTATTGTGTGTATGTATTATGTGTTATGTGTATGTGTTATGTGTATGTGTGTTATGTGTATGTGTTGTGTATGTGTGTATGTGTGATGTGTATGTGTGTGTGTATGTTATGTGTATGTGTATGTGTGTATGTGTGTATGTGTAGTGTGTATTTATGTTAATGTATTTTGTGATGTAGTGTGTAGTTGTGTTGTATAGTGTTATGTGTATGTATGGTTTATTGTGTTGTATGTTGATTGTAATGTGTATGTATATGTATATAGTGTTGTATATATGTTATTGTAGTGTGATGTGTATTGTGTTATTTGATGTGTAGAATGTGTAATTTTGTGTTAATATGTAGTGTGTATGTATATTATATGGTATGATGTATGTGTTGTATATGTGTATGTGTGTATTGTGTATTGTGTTATGTGTGTATGTGTGTAGTGTGTATTGGTTTGTGTATGTGTATATGTGTATGTGTGTATGTGTGTATGTGTATGCGTGTATGTGTGTATGTGATGTATGATGTGTATGTGTATGTGTATGTGTAGGTGTATGTGTATGTGTGTATGCGTATGCGTGTATGGTATGGTGTGTGTATGTGTGTATGTAGTGTATGTGTATGTGTGTATGTGTGTATGTGTGTATGTGTGTATGTGTATGTGATGTGTGTATGTGTATGGTGTATGTGTGATGTGTATGTGTGTATGTGTGTATGGTGTATGTGTGTATGTGTGATGTGTATGTATGTGTATGTGTATGTGATGTGATGTGTATGTGTGTAGTGTGTAGTGTGTGTATTGATGTGTATGTGTGTATGTGTAGATGTAGTGTATGTGTGTATGTGTGTATGTGTGTATGATGTGTATTGTGATATGTGTATGTGTGTATGTGTGTATGTGTGTATGTGTGATGTGTGTATGTGTGTATGTATGTATGTTATGTATGTGTGTATGTGTGTATGTGTATGTGTGTATGTGTGTATGTGTATATGTGTATGTGTGTATGTGTGTATGTTGTGTATGTATGTGTGTATGTATGTGTATGTGTGTATGTGTGTATGTGTGTATGTGTGTATGTGTATGTGATGTATGTGTGTATGTGTGTATGTGTGTATGTATGTGTGATGTGATGTGTGTATGTGTGTATGTGATGTGTGTATGTGTGTATGTGTGTATGTGTGTATGTGTGTATGTGTGTATGTGTGTGTGTATGTGTGTATGTGTGTTTGTGTGTATGTGTGTATGTGTGTATGTGTGTATGTGTGTATGTGTGTATGTGTGTATGTGTATGTGTGTATGTGTGTGTATGGTGTAGTGTATGTGTGTATGTGTGTATGTGTGTATGTGTGATGTGTGTATGTATGGTATTGTGTGTATGGTGTATGTGTATGTGTATGTGTGTATGTGTATGTATGTGTATGTGTGTTATGTGTATGTGTGTATGTGTGTATGTGTGTATGTGTATGTGTATGTTGTATGGATGTAGTGTATGTGTATGTGTGTATGTGTGTATGGTGTATGTGTGTATGTGTGTATGTATGTGTGTATGTGTGTATGTGGTATGTTGTATGTGTGTATGTGTGTATGTGTATGTGTATAGTGTATGTGTGTATGTGTGTATGTTGTTGTGATGTGTGTATGTGTATGTGTGTATGTGTGTATGTGTGTATGTGTGTATGTATGTGTGTCATGTGTGTATGTTGTGTATGTGTGTATGTGTGTTGTGTATGTGTATGTGTATGTATGTGTATGTTGTATGTGTATGTTGTGTATGTGTTGTGTGATGTGTGTGTATGTGTGTATGGTGTATGTATTGGTATGTGTATGTGTTATGTATGTAGTGTATGTGTTTGTGTGTTGTGTGTTATGTGTATGTGTGATGTGTATGTATGTGTGTTGTGTTATGTGTGTATGGTGTATGTTATGGTGTATGTGTATTATGTTATTTGTTTATTGTTGTTTTGTGTATGTATGTTTATTTTTTTTTTATATGTGTATTGTTATTTTTGTTTTTGTTTTTTATGTTTTTTTTATTTTATTTTATTTTATTTTTTTTTGTTTTTTTTATTTTATGTGTTTTTTTTTTTTTTTATGTTGTTTATTTTTGTTTTATTTTATTTATTTTTTTTTTTTTTTTTTTTTATGTTTTTTTTTTTTTTTTTTTTTTTTTTGTTATTTATATGTTTGTTGTTTGTTTTGTATTTGTATTTTTTTTTTTTTTTATGTTGTTTTTTTTTTTTGTTTGTTGTTTTTTTGTGTGTTGTGTTATGTGTTGTATGTGTGTATTGTGTAGTGTTAGTGTGTATGTGTGTATGTGTGTATGTATGATGTATGTGTGTATGTGTATATGTGTGTATGTGTATGTGTGTATGTGTTAGTGTATGTGTGTATGTGTATGTGTGTGATGTGTATGTATGTATGTGTGTATGTGTGTTATGTGTGTATGTGTAGTATGTATAGTGTATGGTGTATGTGTATGTGATGTGATGTATGCGTGTGTATGCGTATGTGTATGGTGTATGTGATGTGTATGTAGTGTGTATGTGTATGTTGTATGTGTGTATGTGTGATGTGTGTAGTATGTAGTATGTTGTGTATGTGTATATGTGTGTATGTGTAGTATGTATGTGTGTATGTGTATGTGATGTGTATGTATGTGTGTATGTGTGTATGTGTGTATGTGTATGTGTGTATGTGTGTATGTGTGGTATGTGTATGTGTGTAGTGTGTGTATGTGTGTATGTGTGTATGGTATGTGTGTATATGTGTTATGTGTGTATGTGTGTATGTAGTGTGTGTGTGTAGTGTATGTATGTTAGTGTGATGTGTGTATTGTGTATGTATGTGTGTATGTGTTGTATGGTGATGTTATTGTGTATATGTGTATGTGTGTATTGTGTATGTGTGATGTGTGTAGTGTGTGTATGTGTATATGTGTAGTGTGTATGTGTGTATGTGTATAGTGTGTGCATGTGTATGTGTGTATGTGTAGTGTGTATGTGTGTATGTGTGTATGTGTATGTGTGTATGTGTATGTGTGTGTATGTTGTATGTGTGTATGTGTGTATGTGTGTAGTGTGTAGTGTGTGTGTATGTGTGTGTAGTGTGTATGTGTGTATGTGTGATGTATGTAGTGTGTATGTGTAGTGATGTATGTGTGATGTGTGTATGTGTATGTGTGTATGTGATGTGTATGTGATGTAGTGTATGTTGTGTGTATGTGTGGTATGTGTGTATGTGTAGTGATGTGTGTATGCGTATGTGTGTATTGCGTGTATGCTTGTGGTGTATGTGTATGTGATGGTGTATGTGTGTATGTGTGTATGTGTATGTAGTTGTGATGTAGTGTGTGTATGTGTATGATGTGTGTATAGTGTGTATGTGTGTTTGTGTACGTGTGTATGTGTGTGTTATGTGTGAGTGTTGTGTAGTGTGCTATGTTGTGTGTTGTGTGATTGTTGATGTGTATGTTGTAGTGTGTATGTGATGTGTGATGTGTGATGTGTTTGATGTGTGTGTGTATGTGCATGTGTGTATGTGTATGTGTGTTGATGTGTGATGTGTGTATGTGATGTGTGTATGTGTATTGTGTATGTTGTATGTGTGATTGTATGTGATGTGTTATGTGTGTAGTGTGTGTGTGTAGTGTATGTGTGTATGTGTTATGTGTATGTGATGTGTGTATGTGTATGTGTGTTTGTGTATGTGTATATGTGTATGTATGTGTATGTGTGTATGTGTATGTGTGTATGTGTGTTATGTGTGTATGTGATGTGTGTATGTGTGTATGTGTGTATGTGTGTATGTGTGTATGTTGTATGTGTGTATGTGTGTATGTGTATGTGTGTATGTATGTATGTGTATGTGTGTATGTGTGTATGTGTGTTGTATGTATGTATTGTGTATGTGTATGTGTGTATTGTGTATGTGTATGTTGTATGTGTATGTGTGTATGTTAAATTTTTCAATAGCTGAGTAACGATTTATTTTATAAGAAAATATGGTTATACATAACTTTTCTTTATAAAGTATCTTAATTTTTTAAGTTAGCATCTAGATGTCTATTTATGCAGTTTTAAACGTCTGTCGGACAAATTATTGTTTTTGTTCTTACAGTGGTAAATCTTTTCGTGACAAAGGTGCTAGGTTTTACTTTCAAAATGATGAATAAAAAGTTTTCTATAAAGAGAAACGCATGACTATTTAAAATGCAAAGCAACAAAGTTATTCTATTATTCTATTATTCTAAAGGCGTAATCACACTATGCCGATCGACCGTGTCAATCGATCGACTTTCCATTTGTCCACGTTATCTCTATATAAACTAGTCGATTGACACACATGGGTAAATAGTAAATTTACACACTTTGCTTTCATTTAATTTGACTCTTAAATGAGTGATTTAGAAGATGCTCCAGTGGCTGCTGCTGTAATTATCATTGCAGTTGCTGGTAGTCCGCAAAATCGCCGTTGCCGCCCACTGAGATTTTGGATAAGGCCCAGCCTTGTCTACTTGTGAGGTAGTTATCCTGATCATCTAATCCGATTGAACTGAGAAATTTACTTGACATACCGGTAGTACCTACAGGACCGTATTTAAAATTAAGCTTTGTATATTCCGAATTTATCTAATTGGTAGTTCATTGAATCAAAATAATGATATTAGCTAATGAAACAGAACTATATTATTATAGCTCAGGCACTGTCATTCCTACTGTTATTTTGCAATAAATTAGTTCAGTTGAAAGAATTTATTTTAAGACTACACTAAATTAAATTCAGGACCATTAAAAATGCATAATTACAACTATGTATAAAGTGGATAACTAATTACTATCATAAATCTACCATACATCCATAATTACAAGTAATTCTAGAATCAGTTAAAATTTTGAGGCATTTTAAAATGTAAAATTTATTTTAGCAACAGGTTTTAGATCCGGACCTGCATTTAACGCATCTTGTTTTGCGATGAGAGAATTATCGTACTTAACTTTTAATTTTAAGTGGTGGATTTTCCCATTTCAAATAATGTTAGACAGCCTATACCAGTGCTGTATTGAAAGAATGTCTTGGAAGGTTCACACACGAATGAGTAACTGTTGCTTTTCTGTTACTTATAAATAGCCGAAATAAAGTACTTTCCCAATCATTAACATAATTTTTTTTGTAGATTTCCCCACGGTTATGTAACAAACTTTCACTATACAATTATCTCTCGTGTTTGGGAAAAACCCACTAATTACATAAAGACAGGCAGGTTGACCTTCAAACTTTCACTCTTCAAATACATCTATAGTGTCTGAGAAAAATCGACTAATTACGTAAACGTATGCAAGTCTACCTTCATTTCCAATTTTGATGCTCTAGAAAATAAAAACACAATTTTGATATCAAAAGCTAAGCACGATAAACGTAAAATACACCGGTGAGAAGGATGCTGACAGAGTGAACTTTCCTAAAAGACTACTTTAATTTAATTAAGTTTAAGGTTCTGATTTGGAGACAGCTTCCACCACCACCGCCTTACATATAGAAATAATATCTTAAAAATCTAAAAGACCACTTTGGATTCATTTCCGAGTTTGCTTCAACTGTCAATGTCTACATCTTGTTTTAACATACTCTAGACGTAAGCAGATGATGAAAGTTTAAGGTTCTGAGTTTGGAAACAGTTTCCACCACCGTCTTATATGTGTATAGAAATAATGTTTTAAAAATCATTTCTAAAGGCCTACTTCGAATTAAGATTGTGGTTCTGATTTGGAAAGAACTTCCACCACTACCTTACATATATAAATAACGTTTTTAAAAGTATTTCTAAAAGACAACTTTGAATTAGTTAAGTTTAAGTTTCTGATTTTGGAAACAGCTTCCACCACAACCTTATACATAAAAATAATGTTTTAAAAAACATTTCTAAAAGACTACTTTGGATTAAGTTTGAGGTTCTAATTACAGATATATAGAAATAAAGTTTTAAGAATCATTTCTAAAAGATTACGTTGAAATAATTAAGTTTAAGTTGCTGATTTGGAAACAACGTGCAACACCGCCTTACATATAGAAATGTTTTAAAATCATTTCTAAAAGACTACTTTTATTAAGTTTAAGGTTCTGGTTTGAAAATTTTAACCACCGCGTTACATATAGAAATAATGTTTTAAAAATCAACCCTAAAAGACCACTTGGAATTAATTTCCGAGTTTGCTTCAACTGTCAATGTCTACATCTTGTTTTAACATACTCTAGACCTAAGCAGATGATGAAAATTTAGGGTTCTGATCAGAATACTGCATGCTGGTGAAGGGTGACTGCGGTTTCCCACCTCCCAGGGGCTGAACTTCCTAGAAGACTCTTAACACAGCCAAAAGGTTACTAATTAGGGGTGAAAATGCCTTCAGGGAGTTGAAAATCACCATCAAGGGGTTGAAAATAGCCCCCGAAAAGAAACTGTCCCTACCCTCAGCCCCACTCAGATCCTAACCCACATCCCCACTCCTACCACCACCTTGGGGGCGTGTTTTTTTCAATATGAAGCAGAATCTCAAGTTCTTTTTCTTGGATACTGGTATTGCTATTCATCACTTTGCGATTTACATAATTCACACTGCCAGTAGAATCGAATCTCTCTATCAATTTCAAGAAGACATTTCTCTTGAGCCTCTTAACACACATAAACACATAAACTATATCAACTAATTTGGTTTTAGAGTAATCCATTATGTTACTATTGAACACGCAAAACTTTTGCAATCTTAACCCTTCGTTACAGTACCACAATAAAAATAAATAGTAGGTGTTCCGGGGTATGTTCTACCCCACAAACAGAATTTACTTAAAATGTTTTTTTTTTATATTATCTTAATTTAAGTATTAAATGTGATTTTTTACTTGCTCTTGAGTCGAATAAAACAAAAAAAATATCAGTAACAGTAGCTTTTATTTAAAATATTATTAAATTTGCATAGAACTTCAATTCTGCTATTCAAAAAAAAAAGAACAGATACTATTATAAACATGACATTGCTAAATTACATACTATTATATCAAACTTAAACACATTTTTAAGACAAACTTCTAATAAACAAAACACAACTTAAATTGAAGCATTATCGTTATAAGTAAAAAAGTTATGGTCTTTCGAAAGTGGCACAATTTTCGCAGCTCAAAAACGCGTGCTAAAAGGTCTTTCTGTCCTTGCTTCTCGAACAAGTTGAACATCTACTACTTGTCCTACGTCGTTTATGACGTTCGCTGGTTCCAACTCTCGTAGTCCACGGCGTAAACAGGGAGTCTGCCTTCGCTAACTTCTAAACTATGATATCAGCTGCATACCAAGTTCTTTCCAAAATACATGTCTCTTCAAATTGTAATTTTTCGTATTTCTTTATATATTCCCAGAGCATTTACTCCGACGGTGTTCAAGAATGAGAAAAATAGAGTAACAGCAGAGACTGTTTCTTGCTACACTATACTGCGGTGTTCTCTGTTTCGTATGTTTAGAAGAGCTAATGGTATTTCACGTTTATTTTTTTGACTGTCCCAACCGATGTAAGCTGATGCGTCTTGAGTAGATTGATCATTAGAGGATAGCTGGTAAACCAGTTATCGAATGTAATGTTCCGTTTTTTTTCAGATACTGACTCGATCAAACATTCAATTATGTTTTGTGGGTTGTTACTTCTATGAAAAGGGTTTTCTATTTATGTGGCAACGTATATTTCCATGTTTAGGCAATAGAATGTCGTTTACGAGAGCGAATACTTTTAACCCATATTTTACGGGTTTATTGGGGATATATTGAAGGAATGACACCGGTCCTCGAAAAGGCCCCAACTTCTCATCAATCGTAGGTTTTCACCAGGCGTATAATGCCTGTTACAGTTATCAACTAAATGTTCAAATACTCCTCGAATTGCTGTCAATTTGTCGATCTCTTTACGTTGTGCTCTGTTGGTGACATTGTCAAATAGCAGTGTCTAGTAAAATATAATATCTTTGCTGTGACATTGTACGGAACAAATCAATGCCACTACCATCGGTGTTCCAAATATCCGCGGTATTTTGACGATTTGCCCAGTCAAATAAAGCAGGTCAATTACTGCTTTGATTTCTGCTTTATCTGTAGGTTTTACTCAGTACTGATATCTGTTGTCATATTTAGTGGCTTTACTTACTAATTTGACCTTTGTCGAACAATATCGTTCAGTACTTCTTCTATGAACAATAATAACAAACAATCAAGAGGGGTATTCTTTTCTCTCGCCGGGTAATTGAATTATTGTGTTTTCTGATCTCGTTCTTCCGTTTCGGTTGTTTGGAAGAGTTGACCATTTTGATTTAGTTTTATCCAAGAAATACCTGCTAATACTGGCAAGTGCATCATTTTCTGAGTCTTCCGATCCTACAACACCTTGAGTCAATACTTCCACTGCCTCTTCTGACTCTTCTCTGTGTTCTATGTTTATTTTCTCTAGTACTTATTCTCCTTCGGACTCACTGCCTATAACATCATCCTCGAACCTATCAAACCATAAGTCTTTGTTGGCCTTCTTCGTATGACATATTGCTAAACTGTATCACGATAACAAATAAGTTTTTATAAATACAATAAAAACTGTTATTTACCATTCAAAACGATGTACACGAAAAACTACGTAAACAGTGTTCTGGGGTAAATCATACCCAACCGCCTTCGCCGAGATCTGGTTTCAAACTAAAAACCCGTAGAAAGACTAGCGCAAGCGTGTTCTTGCAATTAATGTATGAAAAGTTACTGACCGCTAGACGTCTCTAGATGTTCTAATCTTAAATTATAGCTATAAACAGAGGTAATATACTCCGGAACACTAACGAAGGGTTAAATGGTTACCAAAATGCAAAAACAGTTTGACAGGTCAAATATTTGTCATGTGGGAAATTATGTTCATGGCTACTGCCAACAATCACTAGAAAAACCATATTGAAGTAACTCAAAAACGGTGAGAGATAGGTATAGGGCAGACTTATTAAGAATTGTGTGGTTCTATTTAACACAGTTTAGTAGTTTACAGTGTTCTGTTAGAGAAAAGTGGTATTTTTGAATTTCACGTTTCGCAGGTTTGAACACATATTTTGAACACCATGTAGCATTTATCTCTAATATTTGTTCTTCAGAACGTAGGATTAAGCTTGGTCCCTTGGTCGAAATATAAAAGTTTTCCAAACAAAACACAACATGGTACGTAATAATAAAGTTATACCTGTAAATGCGTTTTTTTGGGTAAAATTCGAAAGATTTCAAAACCGTAAGTTTTACATGCTGAAACCTATATAAATAAACTTTTATAATTGGACGTAGAATCCAACAATAGAATGATACACAAGATGTTCCATTAAATAAGTACTAACTTAGACGTGCCCTGCTGTTTTGCAACACTATACAGTGTTTCAAAACAGCAGGGCAGGTCTAAGTTAGTACTTCTTTATAATCAAGAATAATTTTAATATGCGCAAACTTACTAGCCATATAATACGATAAATATACACTACGTTTCAAATGAAATGCAACACTTAGAAATAATAATGCTATGATCTTGAAAGTATGGTAAAATAATGGTTTATTAACATGTATGAGATGATGATGAACAGTTAACAAGAAAATGTTAATAGTGTGTAGCATCGCCACGCACAGCAGTGCAGGCGTTCACTCTCCGAGGCATACTTTCTATGAGATGGTCTATATCCTCCTGAGGCATTTCATCCCAGGCTACCTGGAGATGGTGCCGTAATTCATCCAAGTTATTTGAGGGCCTTAGTAGTTGCCTTAGTCTTCGACACATCATGCCCCATACATGTTCAATAGGCGAAAGATCTGGCGATCGCGCAGGCCACGGCAATACTAGTAACTGCACTTGATCCAGAAACCTTCTTGTAACATGTGCGGTATGTGGTCTAGCATTATCTCGTTGCAAAATATCATTTGGCAACGTCTGCATTAACGATACTACCACTAGTTCCAAAACATTATCAATGTAACGCTGAGCACTTAATGTGTCTAGACACAAGAGGAGATCGTCCACCAACACGTATAGCGCCACAAAGCATGACTCCAGGTGTTAGGCATGTGGGTCGTCTTTCAACAAACTCTAAATTTCGACGTTCTCCTCGAAACCGCCACACCATCTGACGACCATTGTTTCGCCACAGACAAAAACGCGATTCGTCGCTGAAGACGATGTTATTCCATTGAAGGTCCCAGTCCCGCCACTCTTGACACCATAATCCAGAAGTCTTATGCTCTTGAGTTAACTGGGGTCGTCGGTACGGACGATACGAATGTAAGCCAAAAGATTAATTCTCCTGTAGATTGTTGACATTCATAGGTGACGACCAACAGCTCTTGTCCAGTTCACCGCAACAGACATTGTTAACTGAAACCGATCTCTTGTGGCCATCCGCCTTAGAAGTCGTTCTTTACGATCATTGGTGCTGCGTGGTGGTCTTCCACTGGGACGAGGTCGTTGAATGCCTTCTTCATACCAAGAAGACCAAATGCGGGCCATCGTGGTGTGGTCTCGATTAAGCCTTCTGCCGATTCCTTGAAATCACAAACCTGCTTCTTTCGTGCCGATAATTCTACCCCTGCCAAAATCTGAAAGCTGGGCAAAGTTACGTCGTTGTCTTACTGGGGGCATTTTTTCAGAATAAATGTGTCAGTTAAACAACAAAAAATTGACACTAAGCGACTAGATTTCTTAAAATGCATAAATAAAAATTGTTGATAGTTGATGTTAACAGTGGTTCAAAGTACATAATGACTTGTTCTTTTTCATTGTAACTTCCATCGTTTTCTATATGATACTGAAACATTATTTTGCAAAAATTTCAAAATCATAGCATTGTTATTTCTGAGTGGTGCATTTTATTTGAAACGTAGTGTATTTTATTGTCAAAGTTAACCCATAAATCGCTAGTTTACTTCACTCTATCGTTGATTCACCCGGTGGAAGGAAATATTTAAACTATTTTCCATTAATGCTTATATCCGGAACTACAACAATCTAATAAACATGAAAAAAATATCTATACCAACAATTACAATAAGACGGTGTAATTAGTTACTCAAAATTTTGTTGGCGTGAGGTTTTGTTTGAAAAATTGCTGTAATTAGTTTTAACATTCGCCCGAATTTTTTCCCTATAAATTTAATTGAATTAAACAATGAGTACTATATTATTCGTATAGTTCTTTACAAACAGATTCTCATAGCATTTTTTAAATGTATATTCCTTAATGTCAAACTGTATTCAGACATACCAACGCCTTTAGCTTTTATTATGTAAAGTTTTGTAATTTACTGTAACGAATTACGATGCTTGTAGAGTTCGGTTTTCTAGTAGCGGCGTAACTTGTACAATTGTTAAATTTCATGTAACTAATTTAGGTATGTAATCTGAACTTCTAAAAGCTGCTTGTAGAAAACCTAATTACGTTTGCTACAATACTTTGAAATTAATCTATCCAAAAATTAGTTCTATATTGTCTGTAGTAGTTAGTTTACATTATTCGTTAACTAAAAAATGTATTTAAACTTTTATAATAAATTTAATGCAGCAATTTTTGTGTACGTGTTCCATGCTAATTTACTAAAATTGATTTTCAACCGCACACTTAATTGCAATTTATAGCCAAGCTCAGGCTAATACCAAAACGTAATAAATAACAAATATTACTGATCTCGCCATAGCTTAATTAAAATTTAGCTCTTACGACTAAATTACGTGACTAATTTTAACTGTTGTAATCGTGTCTATTCTTATTTATGCTGACATTTATTTCCATTATATAGTGTTAACTAGGTTGCATCACGAATAAAACTTCCATAATGAAATTGAATAAAGCGAGTTTTTAAAAAGGATTTTCAAACTTTTCCAAGCTATATAAAGGACGTAACGGCTTTCACCTTATACACAACAAAAAATAGCCACTCAGAAACTGTCTTATTTATTACAGTGGTTTACAATAGTCGGTTTATATTAAATTATGACGTAATTTAGTTATGGTGTAATGTTCTTAGATAAAACTTATTAAGCAATAACATAGTGTTTTGACGCTTTAGATATGTTTAGTTTTAGGTAGGTATACCTTGAGTAAGGATGAAGTTAGTTGTATAAAACGAGGAATTTCAGGTCCTAAAAGACCCTAATCATCCGGATTATCCGTACAGCTTTGAGAACCGAAGGAAACATTTACATTTCAAATGTGACAAAACCCCAAGAATATAAATTCGTGGTCTGTTCTTTGTCAACATGTTCGCTGAAGTAGAAAATTTCCAAGCATTTTATCAAATTGTTAAGTTTTTATTGGGCAAAAGTTAAAAACGAATGGATTGACACGTATAAAACAAGATTGAGCAAAATGTAATTTAAAATTTTACACTTAACTATGATGTACGGTTCGGATTCTGATTGTACTGTTAAAAATATGATAAATAGCACCATTTGTTTTCAACTTTGGTAGCATAAATTTAAGGGTTTTATACAAACAAATGGAATTTTGTAACGCCTCTAGAAATCTTAAGTACATCTTTGTTAAACTTGACATTTTTTCTCTAGACTATATATATATATATATATATATATATATATATATATATATATATATATGCAGGGTGTTACTTAAGTGTATGTACTTATTTTAAGGGGTGATTCCTGAGGCGATTTCGAGCCGCAAAGTTCATATGAATGTATGTCCTCAGAAGCTTCGTTATTGATCTACAGGCTGTTGAAGTTGTTGTGTTTTTTCGGTTTTTTCCAAATTTTTCGAAAACCCTTCTAGATATTACATTGAAATTTTACATATTGTATAAGGGCATCAAGGCCCTTATTTCAACTGAAAAGTTCATTTTTAATTTAACCAGTGGCGTAGATACAGCTAGATCATGACATAAATTGCACAAAAAAAATGTGTTACGCCACTGTTTTATATGACTCGTTTACACGATATTCATCAGAAATCAATTCCGAATAAAAAAGGTCTCCATACATTTTCACGTAAAACTCACCGTTTAGGAAAAAATAATTAAAAAGTGTCGTGTCGTTATAGCGTGCAGTTTATTTACAAGATAAAGATATGTCACAAAAACACAAGTGAGCTCTATCCGTTGATAAGGAAACATCGCTATGTATTTCGTTAATAATCCTGTCATGTCAGTCTTATTCTTGACAGGCAATAACTAGTTTAAAAATTTGTTCTTTTTGTTGTTTTCCAAGTGTTTTGTCTTCATAAAAGTAAGAGAAATGGTCAATTATGCTATTTCGGAGATGACCGACATGCGTTTCGTCTATGGTCTGGCTGCCGGCAATGCTAAACAAGCCAGGCGTCTTTACCAAGAAAGATTTCCCAACCGTGCTGTTCCCGATAGTAGAACATTCACACACACCCATCTGCGACTGTCTCAATATGGCAGTTTACAAAATGGAAACCGAGAGGGACGACCTCGTACAGTGAGGACAGCGGAAGTAGAGGAGGCTGTTCTCAATGAAATTGAACAGAATCCAGGATCTAGTACACGCAAAATTGGGAGTGCGTTGAATATTTGCCACAAAACTGTATGGGAAATTTTGAGAGAATATTTGCTGTATCCGTATCATCTGCAAAGAGTGCAAGCTCTCCTTCCACGAGATTTTCCAGCACGCAGGAATTTTTCCATGTGGTTTCTCCAGAAGGTTGCAGAAAATCCTCATTTCGACATGCAAGTTATCTTCACGGATGAAGCAAATTTCTCCAGAGAAGCAATCAGAAATTTTCGTAATGCTCATTTATGGAGCGAAGAGAACCCTCATGCTATAGTAGAAACAAAATTTCAGCAGCGATTTTCAGTCAACGTATGGGTTGGTATTATTGGAGATTTTTTAGTTGGACCTTTCTTTCTTCCAAGGCGCCTTGACGGCAATACCTATCGTGCGTTTCTTCAAAATAATTTGTCTGAATTACTAGAAAATGTCCCTCTTCTAGTACGTCAGCACATGTGGTTCATGCACGACGGTGCCTCGGCCCACTTCAGCATTTTGGTGCGTGAATATTTGAATTCAGTTTACCCAAATCGATGGATAGGTCGTGAGGGGCCTCAGTTCTGGCCACCGAGATCGTCTGATCTGAACAGCTTAGACTTTTATTTCTGGGGGCATCTTAAAACTCTAGTTTATAATACACCAGTTCAGACGTTGGAAGACTTACGCAATAGAATAATTGACGGATGTGCAACCATACAGAACACACCGGGAATTTTTGAAAGAGTGCGCCTGTATAGAAGCGGATGGTGGACATTTTCAGCATCTTTTATGAATGACTGCACAAAAGTTTTTCCCTTTATTGTTCAGTTTCTGTAAATAGTTTCTATGTTAGGAATAAATGCACGTTATAACGACACGACACTTTTTAATTATTTTTTCCTAAACGGTGAGTTTTACGTGAAAATGTGTGGAGACCTTTTTTGTTTGGAATTGATTTCTGATGCATATCGTGTAAACGCATCATATAAAACAGTGGCGTAACACATTTTTTTTGTAGAATTTATGTCATGACCTAGCTGTATCTACGCCACTGGTTAAATTAAAAATGAACTTTTCAGTTGAAACAAGGGCCTTGATACCCTTATACAATATGTAAAATTTCAATGTAATATCTAGAAGGGTTTTCGAAAAATTTGGAAAAAACCGAAAAAACACATCAACTTCAACAGCCTGTAGATCGATAACGAAGCTTATGAGGACATACATTCATATGAACTTTCCGGCTCGAAATCGCCTCAGGAATCACCCCTTAAAATAAGTACATACACTTAAGTAACACCCTGTATAGGGTTATTCACGCTACTCGACATGTAGTATTATACGTAAAGTATTTGATTTTAAAAAAGTTTTATTTTATGATTGGATAGAGACCCATTGACGCTACATTTTAAAACTATTTTCATGTTATACAGGGTGTGCCAAAAACACGAAAAGTATCAAAGTTGCTATTTTTAAATGGAACACCCTATATATTAATTTATTTTCAGTTTCTATGATGAAAATAAATGCGAGTTTTATTAAGGCTTAACCTACCTAAACCTTGTGGTTCTTGAAATATTTAATATTTTCTGAAAATATAGTAACAAATTTAATGCTTAAATTTCTCAACTTGTGTTTTTTTATTTTCAACCAAATTAAGACTGGACTCTACTAATTGATCAAGTTCTATGTCGCCCGTGTGAAACATTTACTAACTTATACAAGGTGTCTGAAAATTTAAACGATAATAACTTATTTCATTTAAATAGGACAACCTGTATTTTATGACAACAGCAGATGTCAAATTTAATTGTCCATCGAATAGTATTACATATTCCCATGGCTACCTCTTCATATTTTCAAGTAAACTGCACATTTTGTTTGTGCAACCTGAGTTCAAGAAATTTGTAATTTATCAAGTCACCTTGCCGTTTTGACAAGTCGTTACTATTAAATGATAGGGGTTATCAGGTATTTACAAAAGTCTTTAATTATAATAATTGCATCTAGTAGTGGTAGCATTAGTTTTTGATATTTGTATTATTAGTCTATTTTTGAGAATGCTAGTTTATCCGAAACAAGAACGTATCGACATGATTTTTATTCTTGGAGAATCTCTGCAAAGCTGCCTCCTGGCATCACGAATTTACGCAGAGAGATTTCCCAACAGAAATCGCCCAAATAAAGCTGCATTCGAAAGACTGTTGAATCAATTTAGACAAACTGCATAAAAAAACCCACTACAAGCAAATCTGTGACAGAAAACGAAGGGACTCTGTAACCGAAAATCCCCATATTAGTCAAAACCAAATTGCCCAAAATATCAACATTAGCCAAGCAAGTGTGTCAAGAATTCTTAAGGTATATAATTATCATCCTTATAAAATCCGGCTTCATCAAGAACTATCTGAAAAAGATTATGAGAAACGAGTTGAATTTTGTATGTGGGTATTAAATAAAGTGGCAGAAAATGAAAACTTTTTTAATTCTGTTATGTTTACTGATGAATGTATATTTCATAACAACGGAACTGTCTATTCTGATTCTAATCCGCATCAATCTAGGATTATTCATAATCAACACAGATGGTCAGTGAATGTGTGGGGCGGAATAATGGGTCAATATTTAATTGGTCCTTATTTTTTCCAAGAACATTTAAATGGAATGTTGTTTTTACAATTCTTAAGAAATCAGTTTCCAACGTTATTAAAAGACATTCCCTTAGACATAAGAAGAACGATGGGGCCTCAAATGGACGGAGCTCCCGCATATTTTCATTGCGGAGTCCGAGAAAATTTCAATCACGGTTACCAAAATCGATGAGATTGGGAGAAACGGATCTCAACATCGGCCCCCAAGGTCACCCGACTTAACGGCAATGAATTTTTTTTATGAGTATACGTAAAAGGAGTGGTTTATAACACACCTCCAACAACACCAGATGATCTAACACAGCGCATAAAAGAAGCTTTCCAAACTGTAAGCCCATGTATGTTGGAAAATGTCGCGGAAAATTTTAAAAAGAGAATACGTTTGTGTTTAGAGACCGACGGTAGTTATTTTGAACATTTGATTAAGTGATTTTTATTTATTACTATTCTTTTATTTTAAACTACTATTACCTACACAATAATTTAAATTAGGTTGTAGAACTTAATGACTGCTTCAATTAATTCTGATTGTCAAAACGCCTTATAAATTTCTTGAACTCAGTTTGCACAAACAAAATGTGCGTTTAACTTGAAAATATGAAGAGTTAGCCATAGGAATATGTAATACTATTCGATAGACAATTAAATTTTAAGTCTGATGTTGCCATAAAATACAGGGTGTCCTATTTAGGTTAAATAAGTTACTATCGTTTAAAGATTGTAATTATTATCCTTTAAGGCTACAATTTTGTCATTGGATTCGGAAAACAGAAGATTGTGTAAATACATTTTGTGGTCGGATGAAGCTCAATTTACGCGAGATGGAATTAACAATTGCCACAATAATCATCGATGGTCGGACGAAAATCCCCATGCTACGATAGAACACAATTTCCAACATCGATTTAGCATTAACGTTTGGTGCGGTATTCTAAATGATCAATTAATCGGTCCTTTCGTATTAGATGCGCGCCTTACTGGACAAGGATATTTACGTTTTTTAGAAGACCATTTAGAAGAAATGTTGGACGAAGCACCTTTAAATATTCGACAACGAATTATCTTCCAACATGATGGAGCGCCTCCTCACTATTCAAATAATGTACGAAATTTTCTGAATACCACTTTCGGCGATCTTAGGATTGGCAGAGGCGGTCCGCTTCCTTGGCCACCGAGATCACCGGATCTCACTCCCCTCGATTTTTGCCTTTGGGGATGGATGAAGTCGTTAGTTTATGCTACCAAAGTGGAAACGAGGGAAGCGTTACTAGATCGCATTCTTAATGCAGCAGCTATCATTAGAGCGAACAATCGTTCATTGAAACTCGCTACTAGTGCAGTTTATAAACGCGCAAATAAGTGTATCCAAGTGGGCGGTGGTGTTTTCGAACATTTTTCGTAAATTAATGCTTCGAACATTTTTCGTAAATTAATGCTATTTTGTTTATTTTTGTAATTGATTTTGTAATAAATTTTTGTTTGCTTTTTAAATATCTCTGAAACAAATGAAAATCGGACTTGAACATATGAGTTTATTTTACTTATTTTGGCTTCCTCGACATATTTTTAAAATATTGCCACTTCCTTGCGAATCACCCTGTATAGTATGTCCCGTTTAGAGACGCACCGTATGAATTTCCCATTTTAAATTTTCAATTGCATATCTCCATTCTCTATCTCTATTATAAGTTTTAGAGAAAAATTTTATTAACAAAAATTGTTCAGTATTTCGGTGTCAACATGTTTTGGCCAATTTTGTAAAAAAAATCTCAATTTGCTTTAAAAAAAAGGCATTTACTAGTTATCGCATTTAAACAAAAAATCACACGTCATGAAAAACCTAAAATTTATTTTCATATTTTCAATTTTACACCTAAATTAAAAGGAGAAAACTAAATTAAATTATCTAAATTAAATTTACAAGTAAATTTCCTTTACTAGCTAAACAAAAACCGAATGCAATAGTTTGCGCATGAATATTGTAAGGCATTTACTAGTTATCGCATTTAAATAAAAAATCAGCTGTGTATTTTGTTTTATTCAAAATAACAAGCATACATGTTTAATTAATGGATCATTCTTAATATTCAATAGTTCCGTGTTTAATGTGTTTTTGTGATACAATGAGCATTTATACTACAAAAGAAAAGATTCAGTTTATAAAATTGAGCTTCCTTGGTCATTCTAATAGAGAAATTAGTGAATTATTTTCAATCAATTTTGCAAATAGACCTTTACCATACAACAATCTCCAGAATCGCAAATGATTTCGAAAAATCTGGTTGTGTAAATTCCGATCATGTTAAGAGGCACAAAAGACAATGCAATGGAATTTCAGCGACCAATGTTTTGGCAAAGATAGAAATGGAGCCAAGAACAAGTATTAGGCAAATATCTTTGGAAAGCACTATCGGTAAATCCTCTCGAAAAGTGCCACCAAAATGAACTTTTTCCGTACTTCACTTGTTTTATCGATGAATGTACATTTCACGTAGTAGCAAATCAGAACAAACAAATTCATCGGCATTGATCGACAACTAATAAGAATATTATTATTCATTCTGGAAATTAAATTTTCAAATAAATTTCCATTATTATCTATACAAAAACCTAATCTATCGTAGAAATTTCTATTTACATGTTCAATAGGTCGCCGATGAATATTGTTACAAATATCAATTATTATTGATTTTATTTTTTATGAAAGGCCACAAAAAAAATCACACGGATTCAAGTCTGGTGACCTTGGAGGCCAAAGTATTTCACCCCCTCTTCCAATCCACTTATTTGGAAACGTACAATTTCAATATTGTTTTATTTCGGCACCATTATAGGCTGGGCAGCCATCATGTTGAAACCAAATTTCATCTTCCTCTGAAATTGCGACTACTTTCTCTGCAATTTCATTTTGCAATAAATGTAAATACAACTCTGAATTTAGATTTCCGTCAATAAATATTGGCCGTACAATTTTATTTTTCAAAATGCCTGCCCTAACATTTACTTTCTGGGGGTACTGCGTTCCAGACCGAATAATGATATTCTTATTAGTTCTCGACCAATGTCGATAAATGTGATTTGCTAATACGTGAAATGTACATTCATCAGTAAAACATGTGAAGTACGGAAAACGTTCATTTTGGTGGCACTTTTCCATTAAAATTTCACAAAATACACTTCTAGAATATGGATCTACCGCTAATAATATCTGGTGTTCCTGACCATTATAAGGCTTATATTTGTGATGTTTTAATATACGGTGTACAGAGGATTTACCGATAGTGCTTTCTGAAGATATTTGCCTAATACTTGCTCTTGGCTCCATTTCTATCTTCGCCAAAGCATTGGTCTCTGAAATTTCATTGCATTGCCTTTTGTGCCTCTTAACATCATCGGAATTTACACAACCAGATTTTTCGAAATTATTTACAATTCTGGAGATTGTTGTATGATGTGGTAAAGGTCTATTTGCAAAATTGATTGAAAATAATTCACTAATTTCTCTATTAGAATGACCAAGGAAGCTCCATTTTATAAACTGAATCTTTTCTTTTGTAGTATAAATGCTCATTGTATCACAAAAATACATTAAACACGGAACTATTGAACATTAAAAATGATCTATTAATTAAACATTTATGCTTGTTATTTTGAATAAAACAAAATACACAGGTTTATTTCGGTTTTTTCATGGCAAGTGTGATTTTTTGTTTAAATGCGATAACTAGTAAATACCTTACAGTATTCATCCGCGAACTATTGCATTCGGTTTTTGTTTAGCTAATAACGGAAATTTACTTGTAGGTTTAATTGAGATAATCTAACTTAGTTTTCTCCTTTTAATTTAGATGTAAAATTGAAAATATGAAGATAAATTTTAGTTTTTTCATGACTTTTTTTTAACAAATTGGGATTTTTTTTTACAAAATTGGTCAAAACATGTTGAGACCGAATATGCAATTGAAGATTTAACATGGGAAATTCATATGGTGCGTCTCGAAACGGTATATACGTATATGGTTGTATATGGAATGGATACAACAAATTTTCCTAAAGAATGTGCCAAATAGTCCCATTACTTATATCCAAAGCGTCAGCAATTTTTCGAGAAGAAGTACCTCGATCTTCTTCAATCATGTCCAGCACATCCTCTTCCAGCTCTACCGTTCTTGCTGTCCTTGGCCTTCCTGCTCCTCCATTTCGCCTTAATGTGCCTGTTTCACAAAGACGCCGATGAATACATTCGAAAGTTTTTCTATCAGGAGCAATACGGCCCGGAAATCTTTCAGTATACAACCGCCTAGCTTCTAATGCATTCCCACCAGCAAGTCCATAGATGTAGTGCACATACAAAATTATTAATCACGAGACTCATTCAATATGTTAGTGATATGTCAGTGAATAATACAGGAATGTTTAAAAATATTTTTGTACGCACGTCAAATGGACATGCACCAAAATGTTTTTTTTACTCAAAAACGGTACGTCGTACGATAAAAAGTCAAGAGAGCTTTTTTCTTCAAAATTGAACTTAAGAATTAAAAAATATTTTTTATTTTTAGAGAAATCAGCGGCATCCTACTTTTTTCTTGAAAAATAGCCTGTTACGTGCCAATACACGCGCCAATGGTACGACTGAAATATCGTCTTGTATTGAAAAGTATGTGTCTCCCACAGCTATTGACACGCGTAAAATTTCATTATGATATCTCAAGCCGTTTATTTTTTTTAAATTAAACTTCAACACGCTGTATGTAGATCGGTAACGAAGCGTTTGCCGACCTATGTTTATAGGAACTTTATTGTATAAAATGCCCTGGGCAATCACACTCTTTAATATTGACGCATCTTTTTTTAAACACCCTGTATATATATACACACACATATATATATATATATATATATATATATATATATATATATATATATATATATATATATATATATATATATATATATATCATATATCCAATATACAGGGGGAGGCGCAGCATTGGGATTTCTATGCAAAATTCTTGACCCTTGTGTACACGGAGTTATACCTGTACCTTTTTCAGTTAGTTCACACCACGGTGGAATTGCACTGTGGTTCACACTGACTTCTATAGTAAATTTAAAATTAAAACTGTTTGATTCCGTGACATCTTAGACATAGTTAAAACGAAGCCGATTAATTTTTTGCTTGCGCTAATTTTTTGACTCTCTACATTTGGAACTACGCTTATCACGGATAGGTACAGGTGTACCTAAATATACAAACACTGAATATTAGTTACATTTATAACAGTTTTAGGTACTAACTGATACGGAACGAACAGAAATGAAACGAAAACAAGTCTAGATACATCATTTATTGAAATATATTTATTTATAATTCACAAGACGGTCATTTTGGAATTATTTCACAATGTTCATTGCATATGGGACACACAGCATTGTCTAGTTTTTCTTTGCTGCTTGCTATCAGATCTACATGCATAACATAAACCAATGACTGATTTATGTCTTTTAGTACCTTCCGCTTTAGCAGCAGTGGTTGCTACATGCTTTTGTTCAATTGGGTGACCAAGCATGGACTCAATGGCAATTCTAAGAGAAAATATTTTGATAGTGTGAGGCATCTTCGAACTTTTGTGTATTTGTGCATTGCCATGATACGACCAAGATCCTGATTCTTTTAGCCAAAGGATTATTTTTCGTGTAAATGATGTAACTTTCGAGACATGCTACATCAATCATATAAAAAAAAATCCAGTGGCTACCGAAGAGTTTTCTCCGCTTCGTCGAATAATGTGTTAGCATTTTGTCCATATTATCGATTCCGCTTTTTGTGAAGTTATAACTTAGTATTTCCGGTTTTTCATTCGTTCCACTGACACAGCTATCAGTGTGTATAGTTGAGAGCATTATAACTGTTTTTCCTTTCTTTTTTTGGAACATATGAACAAAGGGTAACTTTTGTTAGTGGCTCTCGTTTTCTACTTTCCATCGTTTCTGAAGGTATGCATGCCTTGTTTTTGTTCAATGTGCCAACAACCGACATATACCACGAAAAAAGTAGCCGTGCGATTGGCAGAGACATAAAAAAATTGACCATTGTACCGTTGCGACCAAAATTTTTATACGGAATAGCTAAATCAAGTGGTTGACGATTCCATACACTTTCATCTTTACCACGCAATATATCATTACTAGAGCTACTTGCTTCATTTACACTATTGTCTTCTTCTTGGATATCATGTTCATCTTCATTCTCCGAATTAAACTCAATTTGTGTATGTGGATCTGCAAAAACACCTTCTACGTCTGCATTATCCTCTACCTAAAATTAAAGAATAAAGATTTTTTATATAACAATTACATTAAACTATACCTGTAATTTATTTAGGTCACTGTCTGACGATGGTAGCCACATCAGAAACGCCGTCCTCAACAATTTGACTATCAGGAGCTTCGTTATATTCCGAATCGCTTTCATCTAATAAGCTCTGTTGTCTGTTGTTCATAATTCAACCTATAAACAGTGTAAGAGAATATATCAATAAATAGTAAATTTATATATTCAACAATTTTAGCTTTTACCGTCTATACTCAGCTTTACCGAAAGCTCCCTTTGTAACCATTATATTATCCCAAAGAAAAGTAAAAAGTCCAAGTACTAATTCGCAACAAATTATAAAGTAATTTAAATACTACGAGACTGTGTTTGATCTGTCAAACCTAATACTGCAGAGTACTGCACGTTACTGGTGTCTGAATCCCCTCCAGTTTACACGTTCTTCATTTATTTTTAGAAATGGGTGATATATGCCATCTTTCTATCATTATACAGAGTAGATATTGCGTAAGGTACACACGTACCTATCGATGTGCTAGTGTTTGTATTTTTCTTTGTGTACTCAAAGGTTAACGTGCGATTAGTGGCTCCCCGAATCATATTAAAGAAAAAGTCTATTTCTTGAAATTAGAAAAATTGGAAAAATTAAAACGTCGTCTGTAGAAAAAATATTGATTGCATGGAATTATAACAACAGACAACAGCCTTGGATTTATCATTACTGCTTCACGTTTACAATTTAGAAAATAATATTAAATTTTGTACTCAACTTCTAAAAAAATAGAAATGATAAAGTGGTTTGTTTTATGATGCTCAAGTACGATAAGTGCGTTATTTAACGTAAAATAAGATTGACGGGTTAGTGCAAACCTATCGGTACAGTACTAAATTGACGCAAGCGGAACAACAATAATGAACAAAACTTACATGCAGAGGAAAATGGGAATGCTTTTCATGTTTTGGCCGCTGTAGCAGAGAGTCCTAATTTACGTTTAAGGCGAATTGCAAACGACGCAGGGTTGCATTATAGTCAAGTATTAACGATTTTTAAAAAAAGCACAATTTTCGCTCATAATAATACCAGTCTTACCAAGAGTTACGAGACAGCGATTTGCAGAGGAAGAATTTCTTCCAAATGATGGAATAATGTACCGAAGACAGGAAATTTTCACAACACATTCTGTTTACAGATGAGGTGACGTTCACTATTTACTGAACCCAACGTTGTAGAATATAGGCACGAGAGAATCCACAGAACCTTCTACGAACCAGAACCCAATAGCCTCAAAGAGGTATAATGTCTTGGTGGGATTATTAGGTAATCATATTTCAATTCCATTTCGAATTCGATTTCGATTTAGATTTCGATTTCGACTTCGACTTCGACTTCGACTTCGACTTCGACTTTGACATCCACTTCGACTTCGACTTCGATTTCGACTTCGACTTCTACCTCGACCTCGACCTCGACTTCCACTTCGACTTCGACCTTGACCTCGACCTCCACTTCGACATCGACTGCGACCTCGACCTCGACTTCGACCTCGACCTCAACCTCGACCTCGACTTCGATTTCGATTTCGATTTCGATTTCGACTTCAACTTCAACTTCGACTTCGACTTCGACTTCGAGTTCCACTTCGACTTCGACTTCGATTTCGGTTTCGGTTTCGGTTTCGATTTCGGTTTCGCTTTCGATTTCGATTTCGATTTCGATTTCGATTTCGATTTCGATTTTTTCGATTTCGATTTCGATTTCGATTTCGATTTCGATTTCGATTTCGATATCGATTTCGATTTCGATTTCGATTTCGATTTCGATTTCGATTTCGATTTCGATTTCGATTTCGATTTCGATTTCGATTTCGATTTCGATTTCGATTTCGATTTCGATTTCGATTTCGATTTCGATTTCGATTTCGATTTCGATTTCGATTTCGATTTCGATTCGACTTCGACTTCGACTTCGACTTCGACTTCGACTTCGACTTCGACTTCGACTTCGATTTCGATTTCGATTTCGATTTCGATTTCGATTTCGATTTCGATTTCGATTTCGATTTCGATTTCGATTTCGATTTCGATTTCGATTTCGATTTCGATTTCGATTTAGATTTCGATTCGATTTCGATTTCGATTTCGATTTCGGTTTCGGTTTCGCTTTCGGTTTCGGTTTCGGTTTCGATTTCGATTTCGATTTCGATGTCGATCTCGATCTAGATCTCGATTTCGATCCCAATCCCGATCCCGACTCCGATTCAGATTCCGATTCCGATTCCGAGTCCAATTACGACTCCGATTACGACTCCGACTCCGACTCAGACTCAGACTCAGACTCTGACTGGCAGACTCTGACTCTGACTCTGACTCTGACTGACAGACTCTGACTCTGACTCTGACTCTGACTCAGACCCAGGATCAGGATGAGGCTCAGGCTCACGCTCAGTCTGTTAGGCTCAGACTGAGGCTTAGGCTCAGACTCCGACTCAGACTCTGGCTCAGAATGACTGACTCTGACTGACTGACACTGGCTCTCACTCTGACTCCAACTCTGACTCTGACTCTGACCCTGACTCTGACTCAGACTCAGGCTCAGGCTCAGACTCAGGCTCAGACTCAGACTCGGACTCAGACTCAGACTCAGACTCCGACTCCGACTCCTATTCCGATTCCGATTCCGATTCCGATTCCGGTTTAAGTGTACAGGTGGTTCTTAAGTAGGGCAGGATATACAGAGGGTTTAAATTGTTTCGTACCTGATAACGAAGGAAAACCTCAAAAGACTGAATTAGGTCGTCATTATTGTATTCTAGATATTTAGCGCCAATTCGGTCAACTCCAAGGATTTAGTGGTACAAGATTTTAATTTGGCGTTCCAGGGGTATTAGCTACGTTCGGCCTCCTCAGATGATGGCTTTCAGCCCGTTTCCTGTAAGGAAATCGGCAACGAATCCACGCTACCGCCGAAGTGATTCAGCTAATAGACCAAACTCGGTATCTGTTGCTAGTTCCTCTTTTGCATCAGCTTAATTTTAAAATGATTTATTGGTAACAGGAATTGAGTGATATTTCAATTGTTTGTATTTTATAACTGCAGGTTGTGCTTCGAAATGTTAAAATACTTATTACAATAGGTATAAATTGCGGTGAAACTGCTTTAAGAGCGTGGGTCGGAATTATGTTTCGTGAACAGAGAAATTTTGGTAGTACAGGAATGCTGGTATAGTAATAAATTACTACAGAAAAGCGGAGTTGCAGAGAAATATTCTGCAGGAGAAGTGTTCTGCAGAGATGTGATGAATTGTATAAAAACTTTCGCTTTTATGCTTCGCGATGAAGTTAGGTTTTCGCAAAATTAGACTCGATGGCTTTGTACACCTTGAAGGAGAGAAATGGTGTGTGCGCGAAGGTGCCGTTTGTTACCGCTTACCGTATATGGATACTGTAACTAACTAAATTACATTACAACCACACCCTGCACATGTGCCCCTGGTGGGGTACATAAGTTTGTGTGATTTGCGGTGTAGAATCTCTCAGTAGACATGAACAGGCGGTCCGTGGTATTAACGGATGGTGGACGCTGTCAGGGCCTGGCGGAATTTAGGTAAAGTAAAAAAACAACGGCGTTCGAAATTCAACTTTCAAGCACCCCAAGACAGATTTCTCTAACAAAAAAGATAAAGTTGTCAATAGGGTTACCCGCAGTTTTAACACTCACTACTCACCGTTAGATGGACAAGAAATTGTCAACTACATACACCAAAACAATAATGATACAGATTAAATTTTAATCAAAGAAATGCTGGAAAATTCGAACAGAGATAAAATAGGAATGACGTGCCAAATTTTCATAATTATGATCCTATTTGTACCAAATCTATGCGATATCGTAAGTAACACAAATGATGTTGGGATTGATCCAGCTTTCGTGGATCTAAGAAAGGCATATTTGTATCCAGAGGTAAAAACTGCGGCATCAATAACTTGCACTCTCCATAACAATTAAAGAGCAAATATCAACCGAAATTGTATGTAAAGAAGAACTTATTAATAGATTATTCCAGATTTTCTACCCTTATCACTACTCTGAAGGTGATGTTCTTGGAAATTTGAAGTAAACAGAATTATGCAGAGAAAGATGATTTACATACTTGCATTTTTGCAAATGCCATTACAGGCAACTTGGATAATATTTCTTGACTGTGGTTTGTGATATTGAAAACACTGTTTTTTCGCCCAATGTAGATAACGACTTACTATGGTTTTCTGCGAAAAGCCCCTGTTATATTTCAATTATCATTGGTTCTTAATTTGTATGCATGAAATAGTCGAAATAATGCAAGATAGCTTAACAAAATTGGATGTTCTGATTAGCTTAAAGTGATGTTAAAAAAATCATCAAAAAGATATAAATGTGTGTATTATTTGATGTTTTATTTTTGCTTCAAAGTTTTACGTTCACAAAGCAACGTAAATGGCACTTTAGCACCTCAGGCATATGGCGAAACTTTAAAAAATTAGCTACGCAGACTTTCCTTGGTTGAATATCGACAAAATTCGCGTTTGGTTGTAATCACTCATTTTTTGTGAAATAAATCGCACGCTGAGATGGTTAATCTCAGCCTGTTCAATTCAATTCTCTTTGTCTGTCCGGTTAAAATCTTGTAATTGAATTTTAATAACTTCCTGATCTCCGAATGAGCTTAAATTTGGCATATACGCGTACTCTTGATGACAATATACGAATATGTATTTTTTGCGGCCAAATTTGGCCAAATATGGTTGAAATTTTTGTTTATAAAGCTAGGGCCTTGAAATTTTTTACTTAAGCTTTTCGCATAATACCATGCACAAAATTATCCAACCAGTTGAGTTTTAAGGGCAAGGGGTTGGGGTGCGGCCAAATTTGGCCAAATACGGTCGAAAGATTTGTTCATAAAGCTGGGGCCTTGAAGTTTAGGAATTAAGCCTTTGGCATAATACCATGCACACAAATATACGACAAGTTGAGTTCAAGACCAAGAGCTCCACCCGGGAGGCTCAATGTATTGTATTCGGTCAAAAACATCAACCTTTTTCCAATCTCCGGTTGAACTGAATTTCGGCATACATGTGTATATTGGCCAAGTAAGTTCGAAATTTTTGTTTATAAAACTAGGGTCTTGAAAAATTGACTTTCTTTGTTGGAACCAACGCCCAAATGACTAAAAAGTAAAAAATAAAAATAAAAAAAAACATTTTTAAAAAACGCTTTTATTTCCAAATGTACTAAAAAGAATAAAATAATTTTTTTATCTACCCAGTAACATCAAATATTTTTGTGACTAAAAATAAAAGTGTGGAACATACATGATATCTTATACTTATAACAAAGCCTATCAACACCTACATTCAAACAATGAAGTGCAAGGCGCTACAAAGAGCGCCCCACACTTTTATTTTTAGTCACAAAAATGTTTGATGTTACTGGGCAGATAGAAAAATTATTTTATTCTTTTTAGTACATTTGGAAATAATAGCGTTTTTTAAAAACGTTTTTTTTTACTTGTTTTCATTTACACCTTTGGTTTCTGCGCAATCATTATGAACAGGCTATCTTACATCTTTGGGTTTTGTACGCTACGTAATTATAAAGGCAAAATAAAAAAAAAGGTAATCATTGTTAAGTTAGAAGAATAAAAAATAAACTATACTCACGGATATCCCTAATCAACTTCACCCATTATCTCTTGTTCTCTATTATTTTACTCTATACATTTTATTCAAATGTATTAATCGTAATTCATTCTTGTGCAGCTTAACAACTCATATGTAAATTTTAAAAATATATTTAAACGTTCAAAAACATGTTAAACTATTAAACTATAATCCTTAATAGAAGAATTAGAATAATACAATTATAAATAATGGCTTACAACTTGCTCATAATATGATAAAGTTTATGTAAGTTTTGGACATGTAAATTTAGGAACGCTATAAAGTAAAACTTTATTACACTTAATAAAAAGAAAACAACCTTTAAAATGTTTTGTAAGTAAAATAAAAACATAAAAATAATGATATCATTTCAGATATTCAAATTTTCAAGGTATTTTATTTCTACATGAACCTGTGTAGATCATAAAAAAATATTATTACTTGTGGAAATGAGAAAGATCTATAAATATTAAGATTTGCCTTTATTATTCTGCCATTTTTTTAATACACAGAGAAATGTATCATACGCCTCTCAAATGATATCTATTAGTATTGTACTTCCTCCCAAATAAAACTCTAGATTGGTAACATATGTCATAAGATGCCACTAGGATCGGGGATTTTCGGTAAATGGTCTTAAGCGAGATGTTCAAAAATCCTGAATGAACGCACCAAATGAGACAAGTACCCACTCAGTAAATTTCTAACTCAGTTTTGAACACAAGATTGGTAATTTTGACTTTAAACTTAAAAAGGTATATTAATATTTATTTCAATAAGCTTATCAAATTTATTCGAATCTAAAATATCGAACCAACAATCGTTGAATAAACTGTGTAGACACGAAAATTTAAAAACATTAACAACATGACTTTATATGAAAATGTAAACTTTCACCATTAACACTCATAATAAAATACTTATCTTTTTTTGGGGTTTTTTAATGGTGTACTTTAAATTATACAATCTAAACGTTTCGATAACACTTACAGTTATCTTCGTCCGTAGTAATGTTTGTTAAAAGTTGTTAAAGATGTAGTAAACAATTTTGTCAAATTTGAAAAATTAATTTTAATTAAGCATAATACCGACTAACGTAATACCTTGTAATGGTTTGCAAAAGAATTACCTTATTTATTGAGCTTTTATATATTCCCCAAGATTGGATTAATTTAACAAATGGAATGATATTCCCTTTATATGCAGTAGTCCTTTACGTTTGAGAAGCAATTCCAACCTTTAACTTGAAAGCTGTGTGACTATAAATCCTCGCCAACAAATTGCATTAAACGTTTACCTTGGTAGACAGTAGTTAGTAGTAGACTACTCAATCTATCCTCACCGTTTATCAATGAGTAACTGTTATAATACCAAATAAAAAAAATATGAACTATAAAGTTTGAAAATTAACAATTGAGTACTTTGCTGTATTTAGCTACTTCAATAAAGAAAATAGTTGAATTAACTTAATCGTTGATTTGTGGCCAAAATCCTGCGACACGTAGATCTTTTATTTTGATTCCGAAGTTTATGCTGTGACGCACATGTAGATGGCACTTTCCGGATATGATGTCAAAGTTTATATTTTTAAATGGCAACCTTGTATGTTCTTCGTGAAAATCAATGCAACTCTTTCTACTGAGTTCAGAAACGTCCTATTTATTGGGATTATTTGAAACAGTATGCGCGATATTAATTATTAAATGTGCCATAATTCGAAAAGTGATGCGGAGTTTGTGTTGTTAATGTTCGCGTTAAATTAAGAATCTGGGTACACAACATTTATTAAAATAAACATAAACTGAACGAAAACAAATATATAATAAGACTTATCACGATTTTTGTCTTCCGGTGACAAAAATACGTACTTAAGTCCTTTCGGGCGCTTGAAAATCAAAAATAAACTTCACATCGAGTTACCTAGTTACTTGTTGTTTTGACAAAAGCCTACATTTCAATTACACCAGTTTCGTTCTTGACTAACACCGCGCCACTTTTCGAATTATGCCACATTTAATAATTAATATCGCGCATACTGTTTCAAATAATCCCAATAAATAGGGCATTTTTGAACTCAGGAGAAACAGTTGCATAGATTTCCGCGAAGAACATACAGGGTTGCCATTTAAAGATATGAACTTTGACATCAAATCCGGAAAGTGCGCAGCATCATCTACATGTGCGACGCAACATAAAGTCCGGAATCGAAATAAAAAATCAACGTGTCGCAGGATTTTGACACAAATTAACGATTTCGAAAATAATGAATTTATCCGTTACTTTCTGAGCGCACTGTATATTATGAATGCGTCGTGTGATTCACATACATCATAAAGGTGATGTCTTAGAACTAATATTTTACGCTCCTAGTTAGTTAGCTAGGAGCTAGCTAGCCCTCATAGCTACCTACTTTAAACAACAAACAATGTACGGCGATATGTGCGCACCAATACGAAGCTCCGTTACAAACTATATAGTATATAACTGTATAATCGTATAAAATGGGTTTATATTGTTAAAAGCAGTGACTAAAAATTAAATGCCTTACTTCGATCCGCTCGGGCTATTCTGAAACTTGTATTTCTTAACTTTTTGACACTTCACTGTAGCTTGAGAAGATCGCAGCGTGTGCTGTGTGCTGTGTGTGGTGCATGGTGTGGTGTGCGTGTACATGTGTCGTGTGTGTATATGCGTGTGTGGTGTGCGTGTGTGCGTGTGTGCATGTGTGCGTGTGTGCGTGTGCGCGTGTGTGCGTGCGTGCGTGTGTGAGTGTGTGCGTCCGTTTGCTTGCGTGTGCGTGCGTGCGTGTGTATTTGTGTGTTTTACGCAATATATATATATATATATATATATATATATATATATATATATATATATATATATATATTCGTAACTTGTGGGCTGTCTACACATTTTTTGGTGCTAGGCCGTTCTTTTTACCCGAGGCGTAGCTGAGGGATAAAATATAGGGCCGAGCAACAAAAATGTGACAGCGCACGTGTATTCCTGCAGTATAGCACACTGTCACACCACCTAATTTGGAAACCAGAACTAATTTTACGTAACATTGTTACGCTGCACCTAATGAAGGCAGGTGTGTTTCGTTAAATGACTAGATTTTGTACAGGGTAGGTCAAAAACCAATAGCCGCGCCTCCCCATTGCTTTCTAATTGAGCACGCTGTATCGACATTTTTGTCCTGTTTTTTTTTTATTTATAATGTGCCTAACATTTGCGCCCCCTTGTTTTATACTAACTTAAGACTTTGTAGATCTGACTATGCACTACATTGTTTTGTTTTCTAAACATGTCATTTGGGTGACGTCTTTGTTCAACTCGTTGCCGGTATACAAATAATTGTCTTTTCTTTAAACTGCGTGCGTTCGCCCGTGTGTGGGTGTGTGTGTGTGTGTGTGTGTGTGTGTGTGTGTGTGTGTGTGTGCGTGCGTGCGTGCGTGCGTGCGTGCGTGCGAGAAATCCACCAGCCTGATCCTCTTCTCTTTCGAGAAACCAAACTTGTCCATTCTCTTCTCTTTCCAGAAACCAAACCAGCCTGATTATCTTCTCTTTCCAGAAATCCACCTGCCTCATCCGCTCTTCTCTTTCCGGAAACCAAACTTGTCTCCTCTCTTCTCTTTCAAGAAACCAAACCAGCCTGATCCTCTTCTCTTTTAAGAAATCTAACTTGATTTATTTCCTAATAAACCAGAACGCCTTAATCCAACTTACATATACACAACCAGTACAAGTTCATCTGCCTCTTGGTGTCAAAACCTTGGAGATGGCACTCACACAATCACATTACACGCCGCTTCCAACCAGCCAACCTATCCTTAAATCCGTAGGTTCTCTAAACGTGCGTTTTTGTACCTTCTCTGCACACGTTGGTCAACCAACGTAGAGTGGATTCAATCCTTTCCCCGAGTTGTCGGCGGAATCCGCACGATTTGAATATTTGCCTTATCCAAGCTTTTGGTGCGAACCGTAATGCTATTTATAACCCCTATAGTCACACGCATTACACATATACAAAATACGACAACACAACTAAAAGTCATCCTGCATAGGCATACACATACCAGAAAAAATATTTTATTTCCCGTTCATTTCCTATTATTTATTTCCAACACATTTAGTTCCTATCATTATACGAAAACATTTTTAATTTGCCTGTTTAAATAAATTATTGCAAAAATATTGTTTAAAATAAGTTTTACATTATAAAGAAAATTGATAAACACATGTTTATACTTACATTTGTATAATGTCATTTAAGTTAGATAAAATACAGTCACATTTGCTTAACAAAACGTTTTGTGAATACAATCTTTGATAAAAAGGTTAAGCTTTCATTTTGTTGAGATCATTTCAAATTTAGGATTGAAGTAAATAAATCTCGCAATTACACATAGGGATTAGATATAATTCTTTGCAATTAAATAATCAAATAACGAAAACTCACCTATTAAATAATAGAATCGTTAACATCGACATAATTATTTTCAGACGTCAATAAAAATCACATTGAATACAGAATTTTTCTATTCACTTTAAATTAGCCACAATATAAACCACAACACTTACACAGATAGGAAAACACCCCCAAACATAATTTATTATTAACAACCCGAATTATTAATAAAACTAACACATTTTGAATTGATAAACACGGGTGGTAAACAAAATCAGCCATCTTTATTTCTCAGATGTCCAACAACAACCTCAAAACTCCTAGTTTTGAAATACGTATTCAAACACCCTTATTAATAAAACTTAATAAATGAACTCTGACAATTTATTAAGCATTTGTTATTAGGCTGCCAAACCTTGGAAACATTAATTATGTAATTCCAGAATACAGAAAGAAGATAGCGCTAACTACCCTTGTGCCAGGAGAATTGCGTAGTCCGCATCTGATCTCAGCCCAGAAGCACAGATAAATGTGCCAGAAGTACTTTTCATTTATTTTTTATAACATATTTTTATTTAAGCTCTGAAGTACATTTTATTTTATTTTGTTAAACATATTGTATTATTAAAACATTATGTATGTGGAATAAATGCCTGTTTAGTTTGGTTGTATTGTAAAACTGTATTTAACCCTCAGCTTCTGACTAGAGTAAACCATGGTCAAAAATATAAAATTTATTTTTATAAGACCCCTATATAAAAGAGGCTGTTATAATAGATTTAATCAATTATGGTTTGTAACGTAAACGGTAAATGTAGTTAATACAGAAAAAATGGAGATAATTATGGTAGTGAAATAAGAAGCGAGTAAACATTAAATAACAATCCACAGATGTTTTGTTTGTAGAACAGTCACCAAAGAAAATTATAAAGTCGATACGAAAAGATCAGATATCGATTTTTGCACGTTACAATTTGTTCTAATCTCAAGCAATTATTACAGATATGAGGACAATAACTGTAATTGTTATCGAAACGTATAGACCTATATAAAATATAAATAGAAAAATATACGATTTAAAGAACCCAAAAGCTAAGTATTTTAAACTAAACCAATAATTAGGAAACTAACACAAGATTTTAAGCAACCAAGTAACGCACATAGTTAATAAATTAACCAAAATTGCAAGTTTAACAATTTCTTTAACTACTTGCCTGATTTTGGTATGTCATTCAACAATGATAGAAATTCTGAAAACCCTTAATGAGTGTATGTTATTCGAAACCAAACATATAAATTGTATGTAAAGTTAACAGACTTTCTTTTAATTCATTAACTATGGAATTTTATAAAGTAATACATTATATTGTAAAGAAATACATTGCTCTGTAATTTTTGAATTAACTAGAAACTATTTCCTTACATGAATTTCATGAATTTCAAGTACCTCCTAAAATTTAATTAAATGCGGTATGTAAATAACAGATATCCTTAAATTTTAAAGGTTGGCTGGTGTCCAAAGTTTAATTATTCAACTATTAAACATGCTTCTTTGATATCAACGTTAGCCACTATAAAATGTTTTGCAAATTGTTGGTTTTGCTAAGTTAAGCGAAATTAAGTCACTAAGTATGCGAAGATATCAACATTTTACTCATTTTATTTTCTCTCTAATTTTAGAGCCCACCGTAAAGGGTAGGGTATTATTATTGTATGACTAGCGCCAAAATTATGTATGTATGCGATACAATTTACATCTCAATTGAGCAATGAAAACACTTATTAAAAATATTCTGGTAATATATGTGCATGACATATTTGAGAGAAAGAAATGGTTTTAAGTCCATTTTGGTCTCAAATATTCCACGGTTTTTTGCCAATATTTCAGTTTATTAAATGTCATAAAACATGTATAATTTTAGCCGAATGTGATTATTTACACAGTGCTAAAGGGAAATTTTAATTACGTATTGGGAACTATTCTAATACACATCCTGTAATTAATGAATCTATTGATTGTGGTAAATGAAAATAAAGTCAGTGTATGTTACCACGAAATTAGGACCCATACTCCGCGGAATGCAAAAAATTATATCTTTGGAAAGATATAATTAGCATATGCTGAAACTATGTATGTAATAGAAACTTAATGCTGTTACACTTACCAGTAAATTTAATTTACAATTAATATTCATTACTCGAATAAACATATTTTGCTTTTGTTTTGAATTAATTTTACCTCTGCTTAGTATTGCAACATAAAATCGTAATTTATTTTCAATGATTTTCAATTTATGATTTAACCAATAACTTACAATAATACTGTAATGAAGGTCTTTATCTTTAAAACAATATTATTTCCTAATCTCTATTCCCTCTTCGTTGATTTAATTTAATGGTAGTTTAAGCTTAAGCATTGTTTGCTTCTAAGATCGAAAATTTGTCACGTGCAAACAGAGGCGCTTAATTGATTTTCTGTAAAACGTGATATATTGGAGGATTTATTTCTATGGCCTCATATGACGTGTCCAAAATTAGTAGTTTATTGTTTCATTGGGGAGAATTTATTGGCGAACCTCTAAAATTTCTACTTCAAACAAAGTTGGGCATCACGCAAGAGTGATCACCATTCATGAACGTTGATCAAACTTTAAAAATAAAGTACGTAATTGTATCCCAAAACTCGAAATACTGAACGTTATTTGCAAGAAAGATTAAAAGTTATCTGAAATTTGGTTACTAGTTTCTACAATTAATTTTTGTTAATTCAACAACGCTTTAAATTTAATCAAATTAGTCATCCAGAGCAATCTCAAATCAATACACAACATCTGCTTCTAATTGTTGGTTCTTAAATATATGGACTGCAATAATTTTCAATTACTATTTAATATCTCTTAATTTTGCAAAAAACTCAGGTATACAGAAATCATACTAAATAAGTGTGAGAACATATTTTAATGACGGCCTTGTATTCAGCACACGTAAAGATACACTGCTTTTGTCTTTTCATAGATAAATTTTATATTTTTGTAATAAAACAGACAAACTAGATGTTTGGGAAGCATTCGTAATTTATAAACGTAAACAGAAAGTACCTTTAATGAACGAACGGGTTGATCTTATAGACTCACCTTTAACAGATAACTATTTCAAATATAGAATTATAATTTACATCAAGTTTGCTGTTTTACCTCAATGATTTGTTGTCATAACTACTTGTTTGTTATTTTAATTATCTTCTCTTGATAATGATACATGTTGTATTGAAAGGCGTAGAGAAATAAACAATTATACAAAAGAAACTGTGGAATTATATTGTATTTAAAACATTATTGCTATTAAATATGGAATTCCAAGAAGTAAGGTTAAAGTATAAGTTTATAGCGATCTTGCTTAAGAAAATATTCACATTCCAACCTACATATACAGGATGGGCCGCCACCAACGGGACGGTCTTTTGTATCTAGGCTATACGTTTTATCAAATTTCAAGGGGGTTATGTATATCAGTAGTGACCACATTTTAAAATTATTTTCGTACATACTGGGTGTTCCAGAAAAGCGTGGCTTATTAAACATGTTTTTTTTTAATGGAACATCCTGTATTTTCGTTCAATTTTGGATAGCACTATAAAAATAAGGTGCACTTTACTAAATGATCCCTATAGGTAAATATTACAGTTTTTGAGATACTTTGAATTTTATGAAAATAATAGGTTTTCGAAAAAAAATTATACTGACAAGAATCAATTAATTTAGAATGACAAAGTTCTAGTTGTAAATATTAATTCCTTACAGGGTGTTCAAAATTTACAGTTGTAAAATAATTACATTCAAATCACATTATCTTGGTAATTTTAAAACACCCTCTATTTTATTAATCTAGATTATTCAAAAAAACATTCTCTATCATTTGGTATATGGGTTTCCTATATCTAAATACTACAGTTTTTTCGTTATTCAACATTTTCTTAAATTTATTGCAAAATCCCGTATAATACAACAAAAATTTAAAATTTGATCTAGTAGGTTGCTTTCTGTGATTTCTTAAATTTATTGTTAAAATAACAGTTTAAAATGAAATACGGATTACAAGACTTGATGTGATACTGTGCATTGGGGAATGATTAGAAAATTGTTTTCTGGTTTCTAGATTGTATGTTCAAAAGTACCCCGACCGAGAAGATGCAAGAAAAGAAATTTTTGAAAGGTTGTTGAATTTCGTGCTACTGGGTCAGTTGCATATCAGAAGGTGAATAAAACAAAACAGGTTACTGGGAATAATGAAAATGAGTTTGATGTAATACTCTCTTTTACAGATGACCCTCATACAAGTACTAGAAAAATTTCGAATGAAACAGGTATCAGTCCGTAGGATATCGAAAATAATGGATATTATCCATATCATATTCAGTTACATCAACATTTGCCTGAAAGGGGCTATAATCTGCGTTTAAACTTTTGCTTATGGACTTTGGATAAGGCCGGCAGAGATACAGATTTTCGTGGAATTTACAGATGAATGCACTATTCAGAGTGATGGCATAGCAAATAGGCGTAATTACCACTATTACGATACTGAAAACATACATCCATTTCGTACTGTTGATCGCCAACACCGGTGGACTGTAAACGTTTGGGCAGGGATAATAGGCGATTACGTGATTGGACCATATTTCTTTGATGGCCACCTACATGGAAGAAAATTTTTTAATTTCTTAGAACGTGATTTTTGGATACTCCGTCGGTCATCGTTAGTTAGTTACGGCTATTTCGGGTTCTAACCCTTTATGCCTTCGTAGAATTGGTTGTTTCCTGACGGTAATGTATATTCGCTGTACCTGTAATAAATACAAATGCATTAAACATACTACCTTTTGTTTATTGTTTGTTTCTCAAGATGATTTTCGGCCTCTTGTGCTTCAATTTATCTTGGATGTCGTAGTCCCATATTCCTTGTATTGCTGGGTTGGGATGTGCCGCTAGCGCCTCTTCTAGGTTGGTTGCGGCGTTTATTGCGAACCCCATTAAGCTGGGTATCTTCAGGTCTTCGTGTATTTGGTCGTTTCTTACGAACCATGGCGCGTTTACTGCTATTCTTAGGTATTTATTTTGTACCACCTGTAGTTGTTTTATTATTGTCGGAGCGGCGTAAGCCCAGACTTCTGCGGCGTATAGCAACATTGGCCGGAGTACTGTTTTGTAGATTAGCAGCTTGTTGTCGATTGACAGCACGCTGTTTCTACCTATTAACGGGTAGAGTTTCTTTATCATCCCGTGTCCCTTGCATCTTCGGTCGTCTACGTGGAGTTTCCATCGAAGTGTTCTGTCCATTATCAGCCCTAGGTATTTTATGGAATTCTTCCACGGGATGTCTTGTCCGAACATGGTAATGTTGCGGGTTGGTTTCGCTATTCTTTTCGTGAATAGGATGGCCGTGCTTTTCTCCGGGTTAATGGTAATGCGCCATTTCTTGTACCATTCTTCGAGGTCATCCGACGCCTTCTGCAGATGTCTGTCGATTAATCCGAGGCTGCTGGATTGGGCTAGGACCGCGGTGTCGTCCGCGTATGTTGCGAGGATGGTTCCCTTGGTCTTCGGGAGATCTGAAACATATAGGTTAAATAATGTAGGGGAGAGGGGTGAGCCTTGGGGTACTCCAGCGGTAATCCTTCGGGGGAAGGACCTGCAATGCTGCAGCTTCGTCCTGAAGCATCTTCTGGATAGGAAGGAGCGGATGAGTTGGGTCATTTGGAGCGATATTCCTCGCTCCAGCATTTTATGTAGGAGTCCGTGGTGCCACACTTTGTCGAACGCTTTTGCGATGTCTAGGAACAATCCGCCGGTGTGCTTCTTCCAATTGAAGCCGCGTGCGACGTGTTCGACAACTCGGAGGGTTTGTTGGGTGGTCGAGTGGTTTCTTCGGAATCCGAATTGTTCGTCCGGTAGAATTTGTAATTTATCTATTTCTTCTTGCAGTCTGACTTGGATGATCCGCTCCAAAACTTTGCCCATCGTCGGTAGTAGGCTGATGGGTCTGTAGTTTTGGGGTAGGGTAGCGCTTTTACCCGGTTTCGGTATCATCACCGTGTCCGCTTCTCGCCATCTGATCGGGAAGTATTTCGATCGTAGTATCGCATTATAAACTGCGGTGAGGTACGCTACGCCTCTTTGTGGGAGGAGCTTCAGCGCTTGATTTGGAATGGCATCTGGCCCCGGTGCCTTCTTGATATTTAACTTCTTCAGGATGTCGCTCACCTCTTGTGGGGGTGGTGTATCGGATGTTTTCTTGAGATTCTTCCGCCAGGCGCTCTCTGACGGATCTATTTGTCCTTTGAATGTGAGCGAGATCCGCGTTCTCGTAGACGGGGCTGCATTGCGTTTCAATGCATTCTGCGAATGCGTCTGCTTTCTCTGCATCCGTGCACGCCATTCCATTCCTCCATCGGAGTGGTGGCGTGTTTGTATGCTCCTTTCGCAACGCCTTCACCATCTTCCAATATGATCCATCCTTGACGTCGAGGGATTCCACTTTCGCTGTCCAACGTGCGTTTTGTGTGCTTTAATGGCCGTCTTGACTCGCGTTTCTGCGGCGTTCAATTCCGTTTATCTTCCGGGTTTTGTGTTCGGTGCCATCTCCGTCGTGTCCTATTTTGTCCCTGATAAGCTCTCTTATTTCTATGGGCAGGCTGTAGTAATTTTGTTTTAGTGAACGTGAACTTGGCTTCTTCTATTGTCCTCTGTATGGTTGACGTGATTTTCTGTATTGCCGTATCTATCTGACGGGCGTCGTTTATCACTGGCACTGCAGGGATCTTGTCCTTGATCAGCGCTTCGTATCTCTTCCAGGAAGTTCTAGTGATCTGCGTGGGCTGTAGCGGCTCTTGATCTCCTAGCTGCAGCAGGACGGGGTCGTGATCTGAGCTTAGATCTGCTATTGTTTCCATCCGGAAATGCAAGGGAACATTCCGGAGTATGGCTATATCTAGCACGTCTAGCCTCCCGTTACCTGGGTGACAGGTCGGTTCTTGTGGGCCTTCGACGATTAGGTTTCTTGTCGCGGCGTAGGCTTCTAGGTCCCTTCCGTTTCGGTTGGGTGTCGTGCTGTTCCAGGTCTGGTGTTTAGCATTTAAATCACCTGCCATTATTGTGGGTATGTTGTCGTCGAGTAATGCGTCCAATTCTTGGACGTCTAGCACGGCACTTGGTGGATTGTATGCGGCTATTATCTTTATTCGTCCTGCGGAGCTTGTGTTCACGCCTATCGCAGTCACCTCCAGCAATTTCGTTTTCGGAGTCGGTAGCTCGTAATGTTCGATCGAGTTCTTAATGTATATTGCCGTGCCCCCTCCTCTCCCGGTGAGCCTGTCGTTGCGGTACAAACGGTAGTTCCTTATCTTGGGTTTATCGCAAGGCCTTAGATGAGTTTCCGTGACCAACACCATATCCAGGTTTTGTCGGTAGACGAACTCTTCTAGCTCCTCCCTCTTTGCAAGGAGGCCGTTTGCATTCCATATTCCTATATGGAGGGATGCGGGCTTTTGTGGGCGTTTATCCATCGACGTTATTTCTTCCTGCCCGGATGGCTCTCACGATTTTCATCGCGAGCGCGAAGTCTTCATCTTCTTCTTCTTGCGCTTCTGCTGGTGCCGGATTTCTGTTACCCGCCGCGATCTGCGAGTAACTGATGTTTTCTACCACCATTCTTGCTGGCTGTCTGCCGACCGTTGGTCTCTTTGAAGCCGTCTTCTTCGTGTTTTTCGGGTGGGCGGGGCATCCACCGTAGTTAGCTGTATGCACTCCTGTGCAATTACAGCATTTCGGGTCTCCCATTTCCCGTGTCTTCATGCAATCCCGGGTGTGGTGTGCTCCTGCACACTTCACGCATCGTGGGGGGGCGTGGCAGCCGTTGGTGGTGTGCCCGTATCTCTGGCATTGGTGGCACTGACCCAAGCCGTTTTTCTTGTGCGGTGACTCCACCCGCACCTTGAGGTATCCCACGTTGGTTACCTTGAATACTTCCTTAGCTTGTTCACTTCGTTGGAGGTGAACAAGTACCATGGCCGTTTGTCGGTGCTCGCGTCCTGCGTACATCCGACTGACCTTCTGGACGTCGTATCCGGCAGCTATGAGATCTTCCTTAACGATCTCTAGCATTTCCTCTCCTTGAGGAATCCCTTTAATTACCACCTTAAGTGGTTTTGCCTCGTCTAGCAAGTAGACGTTGAAGTGAATCCCGCTTTTATCGAGGATGGTGGTCGCTTGTCGGTAGTCCTCGGCACTACCTAGCATCACGTTTACTCCATCCTTGGTGGATCTGGTCGTCTTCGGCGCTATCCCTTCCGTAGCTAGGGCTTGGATCGTCTTCTTGTAATCCTCCTGGCGGTGGAGGATTAGAGGTGGAATCCTTTCTTTTCTTGTCGTGGGCGTGTCGTCTTTGATTTCTACGTCTACCCGTTGACGTTTGTTTCTCCTGGTTACCTGGACGAAACCTTCCTCTTCGGCGAGGGTATCTTCATTGCTTGCGTCGGCCGTTTCCATGACCGTGATGTCTGATGTTCCCGGTTGCGCTGCGATAACCTCGGTGGGTGTATCGGTGGGCGTGTCCTTAGTCTTCGCAATTTTCTTGTTTTGCGGAGGATCCTCGTAGTTTTCGGGTTCTCTCTGCTTCTTGGTCTTATTGTTAATCGTCTTGTTGTTGTTAGTCTGGTTGTAGTTAGTCTGGTTGGTTCTCGTAGTCGAGGGTCTTTTATAAACGTTGTCTTCGGGGCTAGGTATGTTGTACCTAGCGACGTACCTTCCTTCGATTGATTTTCGGAGTTCCGTGACCTCCATCGTAAGTCGGGCGACTTGTTCCATCAATCCTTTGATGACTGCCTGCTGGTTCTGCAGCTGGGCTTCCTTCCATCGGTTTTCTTCCAATAGCTGTCGCTCCGTCAGCTTTGGCATCTTGTTGCCCTCGGTGTTCGACTGTGGGCGTGGCTTCTTCTTTCAGCAGTGAAAACTGCTCGGATTCTTTTCTTTCTCGTCTCGTACGTAGTCTCGAGTCCCCTTTAATTGTATGCTCTAATAAGAACATACGAGGTACTCTAATCGATTAGATTTGTGATAAAAATCACAACTCGTAATCGGAGCCTCGTCAACCGAAGTCGACTAGACCGTAACTCGATTTCTGCAAAAGCTCTCTTACAACACGTCTGTATCGTTCGAGCGCTCGTACAGAACTTGTCCTTGGATACTCCATGAGCATATTCCATTAAATATACGAAAAAAAATGTAGCTCCAGTTGCTCATTCTGCCCGACCTGTCAGAGAGTATTTGATCAGAAAATTTAGAAATAGGTGGATAGGCTGGGGTGGTCCTTGTAATTGGCCACCTAGGTCTCTAGAGGTTACTCCAACTGATTTCAGTGTATGGGGGATAGTTCAACTAATAGTAAATCAAACAGTCCCCACTACTCCCGATGATATGAAAATAAGAATTTTTAATGCATTCAACACTATAATGCCGGAAATGTCAAATAAAATAAGATATTTTGAAAATAGAATTAATTATTGGATTCAGGCAGATGGCAAACATTTTGAGCATATGTTAGAGTAAAATTAATTTTTTCCTAGCATCTTGTTCGTTTTTGTTATTATAATTATTACTTCTCTCATTTAAAAAAATATTTTGCCGTTTTTATGTTTTTAGTTAATAACTTTTAATTTGCTTGAGTGTTAATAATAAAAAAATAATGATAATAATTATTCGAATATATCTTTTATCTCATAAATAAACATTAAATTTAAGAAAATGTTGAATAACAAAAAAACTGTAATATATAGGTATAGGAAACCCATATGCCAAATGATAGAGAATATTTTTTTTAATAATGTAGATTAATAAAATACAGGGTGTTACATTTAAAATTATCAAGATAATGTAATTTGAATGTAACTATTTTACAACTGAAAAACACCCTGTAAGGAATTAATAATCATTTGCTATAGCGATTCAAAGGGTAACAACTTTAATATTTACAACTATAATTTTGTCATTCTAATTTAATTGATTCGGTAAGTATGACTTTTATCGAAAACCTATTATTTTCATAAAATTCAAAATATCTGGAAAACTGTAATATTTACCTATAGGGATTATTTATTAGAGTGCACCTTATTCTTACAGTACTATCCAATAGTGAACGAAAATACAGGGTGTTCCATTAAAAAAAAGCATAAGTTTGATTAGCCACGCTTTTCTGGAGCACCCATTATGTACGAAAATGATTTTAAAATGTGGCCACTACTGATAGACATAACCCCCTGAAAAATAAATTTGAAAAAACGTATTGCCTAGATACAAAAGACCGTCCCGCAATAGATTTTGTTCACTAACGCTAAATCGACTTATTACCTCAGTTGCGCCAAGACCGGTCATGAATACTGCACGCGCGCGCGCGTGTGTGTGAGTGTGTGAGTGTGTGTGTGAGTGTGTGCGTGTGTGCGTGAGTGTGTGTGCGTGTGTTCGTGTGCTTGCAGGCGCACGCAATTGTCCGCTTACGCCTTCGTGTGCGCTTGCGTGTGCGCATGCGCGTACTCGTGCTTGTGCTCGTGCTCCTGTTCGAATTCGAGTAACAGTACGAGTGCGAGTGTGTGTGTGTGTTTTTTTCACTATCACTAGATCAATTTATAAACCCATTTTACGATGTTTAACAGTTTCGGAAAGATCTGGCATGATGTAGCTGCGCGTGGTTGTGTGTGGATATGTGCGTGTGCGTGTGCGTGTGCGTGTGTTTGTGTGCTTGGGTACTTGTGTGCTTGTGTGCTTGTGTGCTTGTGTGCTTGTGTGCTTGTGTGCTTGTGTGCTTGTGTGCATGTGTGCTTGTGTGTTTGTGTTTGTGTGTTTGTGTGTTTGTGTGTTTGTGTGTTTGTGTGTTTGTGTGTTTGTGTGTTTGTGTGTTTGTGTGTTTGTGTGTTGTGTGTTTGTGTGTTGTGCTGTGTGCTGTGTGCTTGTGTGCTGTAGTGTGCTTGTGTGTGTGTGTGTGTGTTGTGTTGTGTGTTGTTGTGTTGTGTGCTTGTGTGTCTTGTGTTGTGTTGTGTTGTGTGCTTTGTGTGTTGTGTGCTTGTGTGTGTTTGTGTTTGTGTTGTGTTGTGTGTTTGTGTGTTGTGTGCTTGTGTGTTTGTGTGTTGTGTTTGTGTGTTGTGTGTTTGTGTGTTTGTGTGTTTGTGTGTTGTGTGTGTTGTGTGTTGTGTGTGTGTTGTGTGCTTGTGTGTGTGTGTGTGTTTGTGTTGTGTGTTGTGTGTTGCTTTGTTGTGTGTTGTGTTGTGTGCTTGTGTGTGCTTGTGTGTGTTGTGTGTTGTGCTGTGTGCTGTGTGTTTGTGTGCTTGTGTTGTGTGTGTATTGTGTGTGCTTGTGTGTGTGTGTTGTGTGTTTGTGTTGCTGTGTGTTGTGTGTTTGTGTTGTGTGTTGTGCTGTGTGTGTGTGTATTGTGTGTGCTGTGTGTGTTGTGTTGTGTGTTTGTGTGTTATGTGTGTTGTGTTGTGTTAGTGTGTGTGTGTGTTTGTTGTGTTGTGTGTTGTGTGTTGTGTGTTTGTGTGTTGTGTGTGTGTATGTTGTGTTGTGTGTTTGTGTGTTTAGTGTGTTGTGTGTTTGTGTGTTTGTGTGTGTGTGTTTGTGTGTTGTGTGTTTGTGTGTTTGTGTGTTGTGTGTGTGTTGTGTGTTAGTGTGTAGTGTGTTAGTGTGTTAGTGTGTTAGTGTGTTAGTGTGTTAGTGTGTTAGTGTGTTAGTGTGTTTGTGTGTTTGTATGTGTGTGTGTGTGTGTGTGTGCGTGTGTGTGTGCGTGGGTGCGTGTGTACGCGTGAGTGTGGAAGCGTGTCCGTATGGGTGTGAGTGTGCGTGTTTGCGTGTGCATGATTTTGTTGTGCATTGTACCAAATTGGTATCGACTTAATAGGGATACTGCTTACCCAAAAATAGGTAGGTCTACCAACTTTCTGGCTTAATGGAGCAATGAACTTTGTGTTTCCCACAAGGAACGTGATTTAGACACATCCTCTCTCTCACTTATTCCAATTCGTTATTTATCTATTTCTCTTTTACATATCTAAATCACATATGTGGGTCAGAACCGACACAGCTACACTACTTGTCATTTTTTTTAAATAGACATACTTAACAAACGTTATCACTATTCCGTTATACATACAGGGCCTTTGAAAGGTAGTCATTAAGGTATTGAAGCGTTCCCACCCAAACACGTTCTGTATTAATATTGGTAATGGTTTTAAACAGGGTAAACGTGCCGGTAATGGCTACTGTACCAGTAATAGCCACTTTTAAAAAAAAATTACGATTACATTTCGTATTCTTCTAATCTAACATTATGGACTATATGATTTAGTTATCTAATGCCCCCTTTGGAAACTTAAACTGTTTCCTTCTTAGTGGCTGCACATGCGTACATAAATAGATGAGTTGCGAATTAGTCGACTTTTGACTGCCAAAAAATTTGTGTCAGGTGTCGGAATTTTTTTAGGTTAAAAACATACAGAGTTGCTAAGTTCCGCGTATTTATTGAGGTCATCATGGGAATATAGTTAGTGTTTAGCTGGAGGTGGTCTTTACAGAAACAAGAAGTAAATCACAAATTAGTAATGGTCGCTTAGGGTAGCCATAACTAAAACGTAATTTTTAATAAAGGTCAAATTCCAGTTCGCCTATATTGTTACTATTAGCAGTGAAAGAGGTTAAGTTGTTTAAGTGGAGGGATGAAAAATGACACTATCATTAAATGAAATCCAACATAGAGGAATCTCAAAAATATTCACTGCTGCTAATACATTTAGTTATCCCATATCTACGTTACGACGATGGCTTAGGAGTGGTGTTCCAAAAAGAAAATGGGCCGCAAACGCCAACTTGCTGAAGAAGAAGAAAATATTTTAGAGCAGTGGATTCTAACCACGGCTAGAAAGGGTTTTCCTTTCAACTATTATTAACAACCTAAAAATCAGAAATCTGGACGTACTTAGTTCAAAGCCTTTTTCAAAAGGCACCCTGAAATAAGAAAAAGGCGTCCTTAGTCAATAACTAGATCTAGAGCATCTGTCACAAAAACAAACATTTAAGCATGATTTTTGAAATTGAGAATTACTTCATGGATAAAGGTCAGTTTGACATTCTTCAATATTCGAATAGAATAATTAACGCAGGCGGGACTGGATTTGCGATAGATCCCAATTAAGGATCAGTACTATATCCTAAATAATAAACAACCAACCAATTCGAATTTACTAAAATTTGAATTAAACATTGTCCAGTTAATATTTAATTAATTGAAAATAGTAAATATAAAATATGAAACATTATGTGTACTCATTCATTCAAAACTTACAGGCTCATTTACTTAAATTTAAAACAACACTACCAAGTAATGTTACATAACCAAAGTATGAAACCTATAAAGGATAATAATAGGGACTGCATATTATATTAAAGTAGAAAAAGGTTCAAAAAAAGGTTCCATGCAAGAAATCAAAGAAAATTTGTGATATTGCTTGTAACAACTATGTTACAACTAAACTGTGTTACCAACTAAAACGGAAGATTAAGATGCACTAAAAGATTTTATGTTCAGATTTAACAATTTTTTTAAGGAGTAAACCGGGTGGTGATAGGAGAGATCACAAACTAGAAAGACATTTTGTTACACCAGGGTAAGCGGGTTACCAAGCTAACTGCACTGGAAATGGGAAGGTTCCATATAAGACGCAAAATGGTTGATATTTAGTTTCAAACAACTTAACTTACCATAAAACAACAAATAACATTCAATCCGGGAAAAATTGGCTCTGGGCGCCACCTCTATCTTAAATTTCTTTGAAATAAATAGTCCTAGGCGAGGTGTTCAGTTAATCCTACCTGACTGTAGAAGATAGAATTTGAAAGCCTTTAGGTTCAATTACCCTTAACAATAAATTTATCCAAAGTTTAATAAAATTTTGAAACACACACGTTGTCGTAAACTTATTGATCATACCCTGTATATTCATAAAATCAGAGTAATAAGACGTTATCTGGATTCTTTCTAATTTGCCCTCGTATACGCATAGACTAATGTTTAAACTGTGAAGAAAATTATGGAATAAATAAATATCATCCAATTTGGAAAAATAATAAATAGGTTTATTAATTTTTAACCACTAAAACATTAATTCGTATCTTAATAATCGAAAAAAGTAACGATCAGTGCGTTGTTCATCAATCATATATTTTCTCAAATACTATGTCAATTTTTATTGTTAAACTGTATTTAAACATTCACTAGCATGAATTAATAGCTGTAATTCAAATCTGAATTTTCTGCTTAATAAATAAATCGTGATCAGTATTATGTATTCAATGATTTAATGGAATCAAACCAATTAAATGTTTTAATCGATCTGTATGCACACTCGTCACTGATAACCGGCCCAAATATTTACATACATTGACCGTCGCACTACCCGCTAACTTAAATGTCCGTGTACATTCCCGCCTTTAAATTCATTTAAAAATGTGGCAATTTCATTTATTAAATGCCCTTCTAAGAAACAATGTTTATCGCACAATATTTTAATTACATGTGGTCATAAAATCCTTAATTATCTGTAAACGGTCGATTTAGTTCTGTTAACAGTCGCACGTATATTTAATTGAGTAATATTAACACCGTTTAATTTAATTCATAAAGCTTAACACACCTTTATTTAGCTACACAAAGGATCACTTCACGTTCCTTTTTAGATCGCGCGGGTTCTTGATATACAATACGTGTCGACTCACCATTTGCACTTTATTTACAAATTTGTTTAAACTCAAAAACTCAACGTAGGTCGTTATGATCTCTCAAAATACTCGCGTTCGACCGCCTTTTTAATTATAACTCTGAGCCTCAATGTCTTTGTTGTCTTAACCTGTCACTCTTTTTCCTTATATCCTTATATATAAGTGGTCATTGATTTTGAATCATATTTATCCCACTAAAAATAAATCAAGGGAACGACCCAATACAGCGGAAACTACAAAATCGCTGCCATCTTGAAATGTTTACAAAAGTATTAATAATTCTTTGAAACGGTCCAATTTCGCATTCAACTTCATTCCACATATCGTCAAAATCTAGATTCAACTTTTTATGAAAGTCCTATACGTGCGAAAATATTTCTTCCGAAAAATTTAGTAAATTCTCACACCATTCGTCCTTGAACATGCATCAAATTTTTCTATCGTCTCAATAGGGGTGTTACTAAAACATTATTTCTCATTCTAATTTAATACTTTCAACTAAATCTTTAAACATTTAAATACTTTTGTACATGATACTAAAATTACATTTACATTATGTACACATCAAAAAAATTTTCTCGTGCAAACCTACGTTCATATACTATCCCAAATACGTTTTACGTACAACACAATACTGCATATACCCAGTGCGTCAAAGTAATCTCATAATTTATACCTAATTTTTTCCCGTTTGATGATATTCTCTTCAGAAGTTCTTCAGAAATTGCCCTCACTCAGCTCCAAGTTCTTGTGCCGTGGTAGCAGTGAAGGTTACAGGTCGTCCTCCTCTTCAACTTATACTGAATATTTTATTTTACATTCGTCCACACTTTCGTGATTCATTAAGTTATATTTGTAGCTTTCACAAATTTTTCTATTTTAATTGTTTCAGTACTAAACGCCTTGCCGTTTTTTAATTAGTTTTTTTTTATTTGTTGTTATTAACTGCTGAATTTTGCTATGGTTTTCCGTTGCATCATCGTTAGTTTTATGTTCTTATTTATATGTAATTTTACTAGCCTGATGATGGCCATGTAATTGTCGAAATATGTCGCTTTATTGTCAGTAACATTTATGTCTTATGCCAATAAAGGATTTCATGGGGAAGTTTTCGTGTATTTAATCCATACATTTTATTTAAGATTCGTCAAACGTGAATAACAAAAAATGAACATATTGTCTGGTAAATTCATATGTATATACATGTATATATATATATATATATATATATATATATATACGATAATATGATAAGTCTGATCGGATATTATTTTACACGTTACCCTGTTTTAATCCGGGTAAAGTGTACGCAAACGAAAGGGGGTGAGCTACCGTTAAACAGGGAAATATAATGCTCTAAAACACCACAAAATGTATCTTACTATTCGGCACTTTAACTTTTAAATTTTTATTAAAGTGCACCTTGAATATTGTTGCAAAATTAAAAAAAAAATCTCTCCACCGTTTGAATCACTTTACCCTTTAGTTTAAATAAAACAACCCCCGTCCCTACCTTAATTGACATATACTCAAATTATACTCTGATGGTCCGTCACATAAGTAATACAGAATTAGAAAGCGTTATCGCCCTTTGGCATCGGTACACTGTTTGTTTACAACGAAATTTTGTATTTAAAAGAAACTCAATAATTCAAATTAACAAACATTTATTAAAATTACTTTAAAACTAAAAACTTCCAAATGCACAGTCCGTTTAAAAATTTCACCAAATCACTATTCCTTTCCTTTGCTACTACCAAAATCCTTTGGAGAGCTCAAGATTGGCGGCATATGCCATTTTACTTAAATATAACTATAATAAATAATTATTTATACCCTAAAAAGAAATAATCACAAACCATACGAACACATCACCATAATTCAATATTAAACAAAGGAGCCTAATTATGTCAAGATATACGTGAATAAATGACTAATTTCGTAAATATGTCTATAATAAATAGATATGTAGCTTTCATAGATATTATAAACTGGTGACGCGTAATTTACAATTTCTAATAAAAACAAATAAGCTCAAAATTATTCCTTCAAAACCAAAAAACGTTTATATTTATTGTAAACCAAAATGTCTATAAGCACTTGAATTTTTTACCTTGCACTTTCAGGACCCCAAGGTAGAAACAGTGAAGGCATTCTCTGGGTCGGCACGATAGTTGGACGTGCTCTACCAACTATATTCCTCACAACTCCCAAAATTCTACTGCATTAGCTTAAGACTAGATATAATTACCGCCAGCAAGGTTCTACGTAATATTTTGGTAAATTCAGTTACATCCAAAAACAACAGTCAACACGTGTTACACGTCGAAACCTCACTAGACGTCACAGGCTTACCGAAGTTAGCGGGTTACCAAGCTACAGTTGAAATGAGCGCGGTCGATATAAGGAATAAATTAATTGAAAGGTAGCTTTAAACACCTTACATTTACCATAAATCTACAACTCACAATGCTAGGTCTAGGAAAAATTGTCTCTAGGCGCCACTACAATCTTAAATTTTTCTAAAATAAATAGTTTTTTGCGGGATGTTCAATTAATCCTATCCGACTGTGGAAGACAGGATTGCAGCCTACTCAGTAAAACCATTCAAAACTCAAATTTAATCACACCCCAAAAGAAATTTATTCAGAAGCTTAATAAAATTTTTAAACACACGAGTTGTCGGAAACTTATTGATCGCACACTGTATACACGAAAACTCCAAGTCATAAACGTTAATTTGAATACTTTTCAAGTATCCTTCGTATACATATAAATTTACATTTCTAACTGTTAACGCTGAATTAAATAACTATTACCCAATTTAGAAAAGTCAAAATAAGCGGTCGGTTTAGTAGTTTTTATATCAACAAAACATTCGTTTGTTGCTGAAAAATTTAATACGTAACGATCAGTGCTTTTACCATAGATAACATCTATATCTTTTCTGAATACTTTATCTTTAAAATAATCGTATTTAAACATTTCTCTATTTGAATGAATTGTAATAATGTAACTCTGGAATTTTTACTTAATTAAAATATTCTGTTATCAGTGTTTTGTATTTGGCTGTAAAATAGTTCAAAATGATACAATTTTGTAATCCATCTGGCTCATTACGCAATTTCAGGTCGATCATTAAGCTCAAAAATATTCAAAGATCACTTCAATTACCTATAGATATAACCCGTTATGGAATTTTACACAGGTTAATGCTAACATTTTATCTCAGCTGACGCAAATCAACAACAAAAGTAAATTAAATAATGGGTATATATTGACCAATTTGCAATTGTAAATATGTGTAAATACGTGGCTTCAAAAAGAACAACAAAAACTAATTCTTATAGATTAAAAATTCCCCAAAATCTTATATACTAGACACATCAAAATAGATAAAGTTCGATTATCCTTTTACTTACAATAAGAAATTGTTAACTCAACAAGCAAGTATAAATGAAGGCACTCGTACTTTTATCCTTTAAACAAAACCTAAAACTATTTCTTACAAATTACGTTAGCTAATCCTCTGTCCGTGATATAGCACCATATGTCTGCACCCCTTTTTAAATTTACACCCACACTGGCACAAAACACAGTAGACGCAAATATCTGTCGTTCACACGCGTGTTTCACATGGACTCTTTGTTTTAATGTTTGTCCTTCAACGTAAACGTTTATCACTATAACTGTTTCTACATAAATATTAAAATTCTTATTTGCCTTTATACAATCACTTTTATATTACTAACTATTGTACACGTGTACTTCATTCATTGTCAATGATGACTACTAATCTCTTAATTAAATTAACAAACTTTTAATTCAGTTACTTAAAGGACTACTTCAGGCTTTCTTTTATTACTTTTGTCGCACGCTCTATTACTGAACACTGTCAACAAAATATTTACTGTTTTATTTTTAAACCTGCTTTTGCACTTTTTAAATCCTTGAAGAGAATCACTATTCCTTTCTTCAACTCACAATTAAACTTTTTTATTTGTAATGTTTATGTACGATCTATCCCCATTATGAGTTATTGCAGTCATTTATATATGTACTGCAAAACTGAATTTTTACAAAAAAAAAGCACTCACCATTCTACGGTCCCTTAAAAAAAACACGTTGCGCGATCTACCTTTACTTAAGCTCTGACCGAACAGTTCTCTCCTACACCCTTATTAAATTCTCCCTTTTATCCCTTCTGCCTGCCATATTACCAATCTCTTCACGTTAATATCACTATTTACCTATCACAATCGCATATTTCGTGCGTCGCTCTGCCGAGTGCAAAAACCGGATAGAGCCAACGCAAGCGAAAATAAGAACAACGTGGCCATTTTGAATTTACTTTGTAAATTCACTCACAACTCTCAAAAAAAAATACTAATTGTAATTATATTCACTGTGTACATTATCCAAAGCATACCTCAACTTTCCATGAAAACCTATCATCTGGGAGATCTCTGTTTCCGCACAATTTAACCAACTCTAGCACTTTCTAACAACTTTATTCTTGAACACGCACTTAATTTTCCATTATTGCACATATTACAAAATTTCTAAGAACAAAAACATGCATAAATATTCCTTACTGCACATTAATACAGTATCAATATATCATAAACTTACTCACTCATACGTCTACAACCATTTCATTAATACGAATTCTTTTTTACACAGCAACAAAAGACGTGGCAATCCGTTCTTTTACCAGTGCCGTCCCAATAAAAATTGTCCCAAAACATTATTTTTCAACCAAATTTAATGCTTTCAACACAAAAGTCTTTTTACAACATTAAGATATTCTTTTATATGACACACAATGTCCCATTAAACTCCAGTAGCATATCATTCATTTACACCAACTTACGCATACACAAAAAATTTTTTCCGTGCAAACTCACTTCATTTACATTCAAAATACGTTCCATTCATTATCAAAGTACTGCATATACACGATGCATCGAAATAACCTTACACACGGGTACTCAGCAATTTAGAACTTCAACATCTTTATGAAAAAAGAAGAAACGCATTAACCATGAAGCTTAATATAAATACTTTATAACAATTTTCAATAAACACAAACAGCGTCAAATACGTCATAAATACAAGACTAAATCAGTGCTTCCCAAACTTCATAACTGAATACAACTAATTTTCAATAAAATCACACAGCAAAACTAACAATGTAACAATTTCTACACACAATATTACGTAAAAACAATGGGTACCATATAAACTAAATGCTTGATTTTATTTTCACGTTCAATAGATCTCAATGTTTTCTAGAAACCAAAAATTTCTCGTACTTAAGCAAGTAACACAACGGAAAGTAATACGAAAACTGTCTTATTTTTAAAATTAAAGTAATAATGCAACGTTACTAAGTTTAGTCAATTCAAAAATACCTTGTTACCTTTTTAATTCTTTTCGTTGTGTTGTCTATCAGAAGTAATTAGTGGCACCTCTAACGAAATTAAGAAGAATCTACCGTTGTCTGTTCATCGTTAACTACTGTAGTATTTTTTCTGTAAGTTTGCGGTTATTAAATAGTATATTAAAATATCTGGTGTGGAAGGCCACACGACCTTCCAGCCTACAAAATGGAAATTAAAAGAAATGAAATAGTTTTAATAACATTTTTTTTAGCATAATTATGCAACCTCTTTTATGAGAATTTCATTACGTAAATAGGCAACATTGCAAACGCAAGAGCAATAATTTATGTCAAACAGACGTTTAAAACTTCATGACAAATAGAGGTTAATAGACATCTAGATGCTAACTTAAAAGAAATGAAATAATTTTAATTTCAATTTTTTTAGAATAACATGAAACCTCTTTTTTATACGTTCATAACGAAAACAGGCAACATTGTAAAAGCGAAAACAATCGCTGTCAGAATGACGTTTAGAACTTCATGATAGAGATTCATAGACATAAGTACATGTTAACGTAAAAAAAATTCTAAAGCAGCTTGCTTATATAAAAATATCGAAAATAACAGCTTCAGCATTTTCAATCATATTTATTTAATTTTTACATTTATTTTACTTTACATTAAAAAACTTTATAAAGAAAGTATATGTAGAATTAAATTTTCTTTAAAAAATACAGTTTTTCTTATAATATTAATCGTCATTCAGATAATGAAAAAATTTTAACAAACATTTAAATTTTACCTTAGGAATTTTTTTGCTCCTAAATTACGCGCCATATCAAAAATATATAATTAATCGATATGTTTAAGGTATATATCTAGGTATTTTTATATCTTTGAAGTATGTAGCTGTTTTAGAAATGTTTGATAAAAACCAACAACTGCTCCTAATAAACCCCCCCCCCCTCCCGCCACTGTATTTCTCCCTAAATCTGATCAACTCTAAGCTAAATGAAATCAAGTTTTGGAGTTGTCGTGAATACTAGGACATCCAGACATGATGGTCGATCGTGGCAAAACTTGGCCAAAAAATGAGCTAATAAGTCGATTTAGCGATATTAATAAAAAAAGTCGATTGCATAACCTTTTATACCTACATATGTGTATGTAGGTTGGTAAAAACAAGCTTCATATAAAACATGTCCAAGTTTAGAGAACATGCCGCTTAGCGGTGTTTTATAAAAGACGAGGGAAATGAGGTCATATGAAACGAGTCCTTGTATAATATTTTTTTCTATTTTCCGTGTTTTAATTCAAAATATAAAAGAAAATTAAAATGCTAATAAGGTTTGGGAAATTTTTTTTTGGTGGTTGCCGTGTTGACAACATTGCCATTGTCAGTACTAAAAGTGAGAATACGCAAATCATAACACATGTGAGCATACGTTACCAACATCAAAAAAAGAAATGTAAGTAAAAATAAGTCACAAAAATTGACAATTGCAGGGTAGCGAACAAATGAAAAGAGATAGAAAACGCTTGATAAGTCCGAAAATTCAAATTCAACCCATGACAGCTATTATCAATTTATTATGTGTGTGTATTCCTCTCGTATACAAGTACTTTACCTAAAATACAATGGAAATCTGATCACCCTGAATAGTAAAAACACTTACCTTTTGCCTAAACAATCTGATATTATCTTATAAATATGATCTAAATGAAAATTGCCATATAACTCAAAATTATTGGGTTTTATCCGAAATTATTACTAACGTGCTTTTAGTTAAAGCCAATCCTCACCATTTTCTTTAATTTCTGGTTACTTAGTTAAAATGACATTTATAAATTACAACAGCTATTAAACCAAAAGCCTTGCTCCATTACTGTCCTTATCTAAATGTGAGGATCACATAATCATACTTACATTTTAGTTTATGTTGAGGATGTAAGTACTCTAAGTTAACAAGAGCTATCAAAAGTAAAAAGTATACATTTTGCCAAGTCCCTTATTTTACGTCCGGTTTATAATGAAGTACGCATAGTACATAAGATAGCACCGAAGCTACCTATAAAACGTGCGTTAGTGTTGTTCATTTGCAGCTTGTGCCATACCCCGATTAAATCACATTTGGCGATGAAACATAACGGTTTAGATTTAATTAAAACTAAAATCTTTAATTCAGGTGGTTAACATTTTATGTTTGTAAACGTAAGAACGAAGTCTTATGGCAGTCTTATGAAGTCTTTTCCACACAGAAAATTAAAAATGGTTTTTTGATGTAAACGTTAAATCTTTCGCGTACTTAGTGTTGCTTGGCAAATGTCTTTATTATCTTACAAAGTATAAATATGTAATCATGTTTGTATTTTGAATTTAAACACTTCTGTTACAAATGTCGCTCTTTCAAAGCCAATTGGTGCCTTATCAAATCGTACCTACAATGAATTATTCATACAGTTTAATACAATAATAATTAATGCTTTAGTATAGTTGAAATTATGAGAGAATTCCGATATCGGATTAGCGCTTTTATTCAAGCACTGCGGTTAGACATGTATCTTTGTCGTTTTCACACATGTTATATGACAAAGGCGGAAAGAAATTTGTTGTGTATAACCCCGCCGATGGTGAACTAGAACCTACACTGTGTGTTAAAACGTAGGTTCTATTTCATTACATGCGTTACAAGAAGATGCAAATGTGCATCGGCATGCCTTTACACAAATGGCAAATATCGATTTAAAATCATTAACACAGCGGTACTTAACTTTTTACTTATATCGTTTTTAAAATGTTACGAACTTAACTAAATTAAATTGAATAATTCTCATGTATTTAAAGTATGCATAAATAAATTCATTATGATGATATAAATAATTAAGTTCCTAAAAGTACCTAAAAATCAAAAAACAATTGGTGATGAGCCCGAATACCTGCATAAAATATTAATACACAATTTACATAAAATCGTTTTGCTGTCTAATTGCGGTTTATTCCTTAATTTGGAACCTTCAACAAACCGCTTAAATTTTAAATTATGATATTTTTTACAAATTTACAATTTTTATTTTCAGTTATTTTTGTAACTTTTAATTATAGTTGTACACAAAAATAGAATTCCAGTTAAGAAAATTGAAATTCGAAGGTTTTTTTTGATTCGAAATGCATTTTAAATTTCAATTTTACACAAAAAAAGACGAATTTATTTCACAAAAATCAAAAACTGAAATTTAATTTTACAATGTGCATAAATACTTTCATTATGACGATAAAAAGTTTCAAGTTCTTAAAAGTACTAAAAACACGATTTGCATTACAACACGATAATCGTCTGGCTTTGATTTTGCAGCGAATATTAAACTTGCGTCAATGAAAAAGCCTATCCTCGAAGTAATTTTGTACATCCCTTTAAATGCAAAACTTGTCAGGTAGATTTTCCAAATTGTCCAAACCCCCTCAGGGTGGATATAGAGCCAATAAATTGAAAAGAATTCTATAAATTACAATACAAAAAATTTGTTTTTTTATAAAAGTTTTAGGATTCAATTTCCCATAAGTAGTCATTATATTTCATTTTGAGATCTCCCAAAAAAACTAAATTGACAGTTTTAGCATTTCCGGTTTTTTAGCAAAGCATTTGGGATGCATGTAAATTAAATAATGCCACCCTACCTATGGGAAATTTTATGCCAAATAACCAGTTTTTATTTTAGCAATTATAACGTTTTTCAATTCAAATATTTATCTTATCAAATTATCTGGGATGTAATCAAAATCAATCAATGTAGAAAGTATAAGAATGTCTCTTTCTGTTATTCTGGTATATTCCGTATACTTTATTTTTGGATAATTACGATTGTTTCACAAAAGTTAAGCCAGAAATCAGTTAATTCGCAATACCATTCAAGTAATTACATGTAATCACTACAAGTAACAATAGAATTTAAAATTGCTTTGTAAAAATAGGGTATAAGTAGGAGAACGTTTATGATTATTAAATATTCAGTTATAACCCGTCCTTACTTGGCGTAACTATATTGTGAAGCTTTATTTTAATAAGAAAAAATGCCCCGTCATTAAAAAAACGGATAGTTCGTTACAGCAAAGGGGAATTATTCTTGGATTATTGAATAGTTTTATTTGTAATTTTAGAGAAGACAGGCAAGAAGATGGCGAGATCGATATGATCAAGGTGGCAAAAGATCACTGTTGACTCACCATCCTAGAAGAGCACGTGTGACCTCACACAACAGGATCAAGAAATAGTGAACTTAATAAATGATGCAACTTCCACTAACTGCGTTCAAGTTAAGGAGCGATGGCAAATCCATTGCAGTGAAAAGACAATACCGAAACGTTTACATGAAAATAGAATTCATTCAAGAAAACCGGCTAGGAAGATTATACTTACTGAAGAGCGTGCTGCAGTGCTTAGGATTTTTGTCATAATAATTTGGACAAAGATCGGTCGACGATGATTTTCTCTGGTGAAAAGACGTTCCCATCATCGCAAGATGATCCAAAGGTATAATAAAAGATACCTGCAAGCAAGCGTTTGCCCACAGGTGTATGGGAATGGATGAGCAGAGCTGGACCTGGAGAATTGGTGCAAGTATCTCCGCCAGCGTTTAACTCCCTTTGATGTATAGAAATATTATGGATATGGTAAGGAATTGTAACGGTCGTTTCTACAATGGCATTCGCGAAAGTACTCTTGATGCTTTAATGTTACATGTTCGTAGGATTTGGAAAAGTTTTCGTTTTGGAAACCTTTGCGAATTTTAACGGGCAGCATGCGTCGAACAATGCAGGCTTGTATTGAAAATGAAGGATTTTATATTAATTATTAACCTATGCTTAGACAGTTTTATTTTGTTATGTATTTCGTGTTTACTTTTAGTTAAATCGCTAACTCTGTTGTAATGCTAATAATATAAATAACAAATATAAAGGATAGAAAAAAATCGATTGTTTAAATTTAATTTCCATTTTTATCGTTGGAAAAAGAAAAAGAATTTGGTAAGTTCAAAAACAGTTTTTCATTTTTGATTGAAAAGCTGCCAATTTTATATTAATTCCATTTTTAGCGGTACTTTAATTTTTTTTTAAGACGCTGTTTAGTTTTAGTTACATCCTTGATAATACGGTTTCATAAATATTCCTCTTTTGCTAGTAGTGTTTTGAATTAAAATGGAAATAAACAAGCACCATGTTATCAGTGGAATAATGAAATCAAAACTTGGAATTTCCTTGTTAATTGTATGTCTTCTAATCAGTTTAATTATACCGTAGATTAATTGATTTTTTATTTTTGTGCAACAATTTCAATGAGGTCAATTCATATTAAAAATATATTACTTCTATTATCAATTCCTGTATGTGAAGAAAATCAACTGACTTGGAGCTGTTTTAAATTTTTTAGAGTAAACCATAATCACATTTAAATTTATTATGTAATTCCATTATAATGCAATAAAAATAAGATCATTTGTTTGGTTTTATAAATAAACATATATTCACATTAATTAAAAATTTAAAAAATATGATTCTTCTTTTTATATAAGATTTTCAAGTCAGTTTCGAACCAGGAATTACGTATTTTCATAAGAATTCTTTCATTAACAAACTGGTTGCTTAAGGGAATATCTACCTGCCCGTAATATAATGGAAAATGTACCTGACTATTACAATACGTTCTTGGTTATTGCTAACATTTAAGGGGGGGGGGCAAAATTTGTACCCTCGGGGGTGGGCTTTTCATTGACGTCGGGTGTACAACCATAAGAAATATTATACATAGCATAGGGTTTAAATATAAAAAGGACTGCAACCGCAGAGCGCTTTACGAAAAGAGAGATGTGGTATTTGCACGAGAACAATTTAAATAAAATATGTCCAAAATATGCAAAAAGAATCACCTCTACACGTTGTGTTTCTAGATGAAACTTAGATTTTTAATATGGGGTCAGTTAAACAGACTTGGCAAGATCGTGCCCTAAAGGCTGTGAAAAATATACGATGTTCTTCCGCTGGGAAAAGATCTTACATCCCGGTAATTCAAATAGTTTTATTGAGGATGCAAGTTCAATATTCGCTGCAAAATCAAAGACAGCCGGTTATCGTGTTGTAATGCAAATCATGTACCTGTATATTTCAAAAATTTTAATTGCCCTAAAATGTTATTGGTTTTTAATTATTTAGGTACATTGAAGAACTTGAAAGGTTATATCGTCATAAAGAAAGTATTTATGCATATTGTAAAATTAAATTTCATTTTTTTTTAAAGTTCGTCTTTTTTAAAAATTATTATTAATTTTATTAAATACATAAATAAAAAGTTTACCTCGAATAGGATTTGAACCTACGACCTGTACTTTGCTAGAGTACCGCGCTAACCAACTGCGCCATCAAGGTTCAAGCCCCAATCGATGTAAATTTTGTCTTTATGTATGTAGTTCTACAAACCAAAATAGTAGTATTATTATTATATATTTAATAAATTATATATATATATATATATATATATATATATATATATATATAATTTATTAAAATATATAATAATAATACTACTATTGTTTATTTGATGCACCGGACTAGCTCTAATCTCATTAGGGGATAGAGTTCTGATTTAAAGGGAAATTCTTTCTGGTTCGATATTATGTGGATTCCACTTTATATAAAAAATTCTATATGTTAAATGTATCTTAACAAAATTTATACTATAACGCATGCGTTATGAATTTAATGAACTCAATTGCTAAAAATGTCAAATTTGTTAAATAATGAATTGTTGAAATTACAATTATAGTTGGATAATTGAAATATAAAATTTGGAAATAAACTAAATTTCTACTTATTTTGCAGGTGTTTATACAACTATTACATAAATATTTACACCTATACATAAACAAATAATAAGTGCAGGAAACACACAAATAAAGTCACAATAAACAGGTTATGATCAAAAATTAACTCACATGTGCAAAGTCCTATCTGCAAATGGATGTCTTCATACAGCTGGTTCCATCTGTACATGCAAGCACCTTCCAAGATGATCGAAATTCTTAATACACGAAGTTCGCTGCTACAATTCACCAAATAGCTTCACACAGGCCCTCGGGTTGATAGTCACTTTGTTTCGGTAAACGCTTTTATTTTAAGCTTTACGGTTTCACCCAACCACAAATTTTTATCGATAATGATATTATTTAAATGTATTAAGAATTTTCAACTTTATTTAAATAATGTTTTATGATTGTATAGACTTTAAATTAATATCACTTTCTTTTTAGGCTCCGATTCAAACGTTGATTATTTAAAATGTCGCAGCAAAATAAAAATCAATTTGTAGACAAATGATTACAATTTTATTTTGGAAAAACGTAACCAGCATTTAAATTAAACAAGCGAAATTTTAAAATCGTAAAACATTAATCGTCACAAATAAGAAATTTAATTCGTACTAAACTTTACGAATATGAACAGGTATCGGTAACCTAACTTTATTTTTAAACAAATGTAGGTTTAAAAACAATTGTTTTTGAACTTCTCGTCTCTCCGTTAACTTTGTATTTAATTTTCCCGATAATTATTGAGGTTAATTAACTTACTAAACTACTAAATTACAAATTATGCGATAACTTTCTTATAAAGCTATGGATTTAAATTTTGATAACAGAAATGAAATCTGTGTTAAAATCTGCATAAATCGATATCCAACTTAATATAGTTCTCTTAAATATTCTACGAAATGACTTATTCTAACTTAAAATTGCCTATATCTAAATAATCTTACAACCTACACTTAAATTAACTACATATATGTAATCCTGATGAAAATTTGTATTGGAAAACATTCATTAAATGTTCAAAATCTTAAATTTAAAGGAAAATTATATTTACCAAAGTAAATCTGTATTGTCACCCCATTTCACAAAATTTGCGTTCAAATGCCTTGTACAAGTTAAATTTCTGTGTGAAAATGAAGAAAACCTCCTATTAATCACATTAACAATACATTTTAAGCCTAACTTAATCAAAAAAACTATAAATTTGTAAAAAATATGAAATTTATAACATAACCTAACTTTTTTCTAAATATACAAATAATTTGCGTTTTAAAACGTTCATATTCACCAAAATGTTATTCATACAACTTGTAAAAACTGTTTTTATTATATTCATAGTTCATCTTGCTTGTATTGTCTAAATTTAAGTCAATTTGAGAAATCATATTGTTTAACACACTTTTTCAAAATTCTAACATAAAAATGTATTTGTATGTAAATATCTTTCTGTAAAATTGTTCTATACACTGTTCTTCATACTTATTATGCACCACTTTGTTTATCACACATCCGCTTCCATATATAAAGTGAGTAATGATCAAATTATGTTGGTATAGTAACCCTTTCTTGAATTTTACCATATTTCCTGCATTTAACTTACTTATAACATCTCCCTATTATAAACCTAACTCTACGGTATATGATAAACACCTGTAAAACATCCAAATGCCAAAATACTTTTAAAGAACTGAAATTTAATGAGACAAAACTAAGTACTGAATCGAACTTACAGAAATAACTTTATTTAACATTCCTGACATTCTTTTAAGTAGCATAATGCTTTTTATGATTAAACCAAAATGTATAAATTTTATTAAGACTTTTAACCAAAACAAATCCACTTTCTTGCCATCGTAAACCAAATTACATCAACTAACTGCATCGTAACCGTATCATGCTTGATTTCAACCTTTTTTTTAAAGAAATTACTAGTTTAAACTCTCCAATCCCTGTCTTACTCTTATCTAATCATCTCAAATATATATATATATATATATATATATATATATATATATATATATATATATATATATATATATATATATATTAATTCAATCTGTCTTACTCTTATCTAATCATATATTTTGAGATGATTAGATAAGAGTAAGACAGGGATTGCAGAGTTTAAACTAGTAATTTCTTTAAAAAAAAGGTAAATTAACATTTAAAAATACGTACAAAAAAAGAATTCCTCGAGTGGGATTCGAACCCACGATCTGTTCTTTGCCAGAGAACTGCGTTACCAACCACGGCTACCTAGGGAGCGAATCTCACTCGATTAAAACTTAATTTGTATGCGTTTTTTTATATTAGTGCTAGTGTATATCAACTTTATTTATTTATTAATAATCCCACTGAGGAATTCTTTTTCTGTATGTATTTTTAAATATTAATTTACATACAATTTGTATATTCAATGAACTTTGTTCAAAAAGTAATTCCTTCCATATATATGTATATATATATATATATATATATATATATATATATATATATATATATATATAGTTTCGGTCTATTAAATAGTTTGACCATCGTCAGAAGAACCAAATTTTACACAATCAACTTGACGTTAAAATATACAATAAAACAACAAATTATTATTGTATTTTTGTATATTTTAACGTCAAGTTGATTGTTTGTGTGTAAAATTTGGTTCATCCCCTGATGATGGTCTAATTCTTTAATAGACAGAACCATAAATATATATATATATATATATATATATATATATATACACACACAGGATTATTTTTTTAATTACACCATACACAATAAAAAATAAGTGAGAATTTTGGTTTTGAGTTTTTCTTCCACCCCATATCTACTTCTCAATTTTTTCGTTATGGATTTATTTCATTATAATAGCTGTCAATTTGTAAAAATATCATAATTTAAAATTTAAGCGGTTTGTTGAAGGTTTCGAATTAAGAAATAAACTGTGAGCAATTAGATAGTAAAACGAGTTTATATAAATGGCTTATTAATATTTTGTGCAGGTATTCGGGCTCATCAAAAATTGTTTTTTGGTTGTTTAGGTACTTTAACTGTTTATCGTCATATGAATTTATTTAGACATATTTTATGTAAATGAGAATTATTCAATTTAATTTAGTTAAGTTTGTAACATTTTAAAGACGATATAAGTAAAAAAAATTTTGAAGTACAGCTGTGTAAATGATTTTAAGTCGATATTTGCTATTTGGGTAAAGACATGCCGATTCACACTTGCATCTTCTTCTAACGCATGCACTTAAATTGGATTTACGTTTTAACGTACAGTGTTGGTGTTAACTGATCACCCGCAGTGTTATACACAACAAGTTTCTTTCCGTCTTCGTCATATAATATGTGTAAAAACGACAAAGTTACATGTTCGGCCGTAGTTCTTGAATAAAAGCGCTAGTCCGATATCGGAATTCTCTCATAATTTCAACTTTAGTACTATACATTATTAGCATGATAAATAGGATTTTATTAGTGATAGGCGAACCTGTAAACTACTAAACCCAGTAAAAACCGATATCCTGCGTATAATGTGTACCACATTATGGCTTAAACAGTAACAATCAACATAAATATTGACGTTTGATTTTGGTCAGATGTGCTAATATATTTGCAAGTTTCTAAATAAGCTTAACTACTGGAAAAAAACCTTTTTAGTTGTGGCCTATGTTCGTTCATATTGCCCAAATTATTAAATGATAAAGTAACAAAAAAAAATCGTCGTTGTCAAGTTGTGTAAATCTACAATTTCGGTAAAACCAGTAAATCACTCAATAACTAAATGCAATTCTTTAAATTTTGAATAAACTTAATTAAAAATAGCGTTGAGAAAAAGGAAAAAGATTACAATAATATCAAACAGAAATGAAATAATACCATCTAGTCATTTACACCTACGTACATTACATAAAAATTATATATGATTTCAATCAACACTGGGTGTGTCGATGCGGCAGTTAAAAAAAACAACCTGAATGATAACTTGCAAGCTCATTTTCCCAGATTTATCTACCATAAATTTTTTAATAAATCACACCAAAAAGGAACAAATCAGACAATAATAATAATTTCGTTGAACACATACATTTTGACAAACGGTAAGATGTAATTTTAGTTAGCGAAATCAAAGTAAAATACAGATGAACACCATATGACATACGAATGAATACGCTTTATATGCTGAATCGATATATAGACGTTACTTAAAATAAACCCACAGAAGGCATATTCATTTGTCTAAACAAGTACAAACAAATATTTTATTAAAATCATCAACGCATATAAATTAAAAAAAAATAGTTACCTCACAGCACAAATAGTCAATTGAACTTCCTTTTTTTTGCTCACAACAATATTTCAGCAATCGCTCCACTCGGTGTATGGTTGATGTATGGTGTATGGTTCTTAAATCTATGTTTACATAAACAAACATTTCCACCGCGAAGCAGCATTTCTATACATCCTCGGCATAAACATTTCGCTCGGAATACTGCATACAAAAGAGGTGGGTCCCTTCGTATTCGCCAGACACCATCTATCTAAATTTTTTATTAGATAATTTACATAATTTTTAGACGGCCTGGCTTTTCACGTGCTAAGAAATTTTGTTTATTTTCAACAAGATGCGCACCAGCACACCACGACCCCCAATTAGTTCGTTTTCTAAACAATTTAAAGACAAATTATTGGATTGGTAACAATGCACCTAAAAACTGATCACACATTCGCCGGATCTCACCCCTATGGGGTAACAAAAAATGTGCAGATATTTTTGGAAACTAATGGGGGTCATTTTGAACACCTTGAATGAATAATATTGTCCAATAAATATTTTTGTTATTAGTTTTAAGAACCTTTTCAGGATGTTTTGCTGGTTTTTTTATGATCTATTATGTTAACTGTGGGTTGTATTTAGCTATTGTTAATACGAAATGTAAATCGAATTCACTTATTTTCACTGCTAGACATACAAGAACGTAGGTTAAAGACTAAAACTAAACTTATGATGCAGGACTGAAGACCCAAAAAGAATTCTGATAATATATTTTGTGATGCATAATTGAATTTAAATTTAAATTGCCCTTACGACGGTGATTTAATATTTCAAACGTCAAACGTAATTCAGAGTTTTTAATACTCTTGTTGTATAGATACTGAAATACTAACAAATGACCACCTTATGAAAGTGGCCTTCGGTTAAAATGTCTAATTTTTTTATGTGTATTAGTTCTTGTCGTACTCATCAATGTTGTTCATAGACACAACGTCATCCTATGGCTAGTTTTATAAATGCAGGGTGTTAAAGTTTCAAAATACCTTCTATTCCATCTTCATTATTTTTGGTTTGAAAGTACTGATGTTCATTTTATCTTCTAAATGCGATTTTTACATCTTTATAGGATATGTAATTGTACACAAAGGGTACCATTCAATCTTATTTACATAGTGATACGCATTTTGACATTATAGTTTTTTTTTAATTATTTTGTTTTATTACAGCCATATAATTGCTACTGTGAGAGACTCTTCATTAGAGATGATATTGTGTTGGTTAAGTAAATAGTTATAAATATATATTATACAAGGTGATTCATAAGTTTTGTCCCAATCATCAATTCTTTTTAAAACCAAATAACGGAACCCTGGATGTGGGAATTGATTTTGTCATCAAATTAGTTAAGACAGATTAGGTACTACTTAAGATTGTACAGGGCGAATCAATAATTTTGCAAAATACTAATATAACAATAAGTCGAGAAACCTTTCTTTCTTTCACCACCCTGTATCTAAAAATTGAGTTGTTCCTAAAGTTTCGTTTCAATCCAAGTAAAATTATCCAGGATCCCCCTATTATAATTATAAATTATTTAATGACACATGGCACATCACAATTTTTTACTTTATTAAATTAATTTTTAAGACATTTAGTTTTCTACGAAAAAAATTTAAAAAACGAATGTAGACTGAAATTGGATTGCCTTCAAACGGGTTTGTACAATTTTTACTCTAATATTAATAATTTTCTAGGTACTACTGATTCACTTTAATTACTTTAAGATTCAATGTTAAGGTAAATACGAATTAACGTTTTACAGTTTATTTTTCGTTCTACAAGAAATTTTCTTCTACAAAAATCGACTCTGTACTTTTTGCTCTGAAGTTAATAAGTTAATGGTTTTCCAGATACATCCAGGCAATCTGTGGACCAATTTTAGCTTTGGACAAATCGATTTATTAAAACGTGTATTGCGTATCGTATTGTCGATACATGATGAACATAAGGTACTTACTGGTGCGTGATGCATATAATTAATTGATGGATTTTTTTAATAGGGACTTGAAATATAGATTTTGTTCGTTATGTAATAGTTATACTTAATACTTATTAAAACTGTGCGTAAATGTACTTGAAACAACCTCGTTATAAATATAAACTTTATACGTTATATACTTATTATATTAGGTAATATGATAAAACTTATATTTTTGACATAAAACTTGTTCTAACAAAGATATTTATTTTCAGGAAAACACATCGTTTGTGATACCGTGGATAATTGGTTTTATAACATTTATGGCTTTAGAAGCTGTCGCTATGGTCTACTCAAATGTCTTACGAGATCATGTAAATAGGGTAAGTATTACCTTACAATACGCTAATGATTACCTTAAACATAATTATTCTGTTAACAAGATAAATGTACCTACCAAGGTTTTATATTATAGTATTATTAAGTAACTGTTTGGAACAATTTAAGTTTCTCAGTTGAAAGATGTGTTTACTTGAATTCAACAAAACCGTATTTATCAAACTTACACAAACTAATATTAACAAGTTAAATGTAAGAAACCCGTCTACAATGAAATTGAATTGTATTCATCGTAACTGACTTTCAGACTGAAAAATTAATGACTTCAACTGCTGAACTCTTGAAAATACAGGAAATGTTTACTTTGAATGTTTGTTTCAGCAATTTGATGCATTGTGTAAAGCGGAAGTTGCGTTTTTCATATCAAGAACTATCATTAACGTAAGTATTTAAACAGTTTTCAATTTTATCCTTTCTTTGTAAAATTATAATATTAAATCATTAATCCACATGTGTATGAAAGTGTGAATTGAATTAAAATTTCTATTTATTCAAAATTACGTGATTTAATTTCTTTGAACATCTACTTTAATAATGACAGTGTTTGGTTTTTTATACAAACACGTAAAAATAAGATCAGTTTATATTGTCCTTCTATACAATAAATTATCCTTGAGACTTTATAGTATATCGATAATAATCAACAATGAACATCTTTAAAGCTCCCTGAAATTGAAACAGCTAAAAATCTTAAAGCCTAGCAAACAATTAATTTGAACATTAGTTTATTGTGAATGGTTGGATTATTAAAATCCCAATGTCGTAAATACGTAACAGGCAGAACATTGTTTCAACAAGGTTATATTTTAATTGCTTCATTACCAGTGGTGCGACAACTTCGTCGAACGCCGTCGTGCAAAAACAAAAAGTGCGCCTCTATATATTGTTGTAAAAAAAATTAACAAACCTTGTTATAAAATAGTAGAATTTTGTTTTGTTTTAACTTCTATCTTGCACACATTCAGCTTAGAATTTTAATTTAATTTAATAGAAATTAATTAACATGGAATGTTAGATAATGGATAATATTATTTTTTTGCACTCATTACTTTAAAATAGGTATTTCCCGGTTACTCCCGATGCACCGAAAACATGTTTTCCCGCACTGCGGTGTTTTTTACTTTCCGACAGAAACCAGGGTAATTAGGTTGTATGGTTGGTAGCAGAATTGAAATGCTGATAGGTGATCATATACCTCCCTTGCCTTCTTTAAGGAAGCAAATTCAATGCTACCTTAATGGCTGCTTCTTTAACATCAGGTGGCGTCACAATTTCTTCGGAATCGCCCATTTTGCACAAATTTAACAAAAATTATTTTAAAGAAAATAGCGACTCAATGTTTGAATTTTTGTTGACGTAACCATAACAACAATGCAACATTACAATGCGGGATATGCTACCAATCCATTTAGAATAAAAAAACCAAACAACGTTAAATTATTTGTTTTTAATTTTAGTAATTTATTCGCTACAAAAAACTTTGTACCTAACTTGTTCGGAATATACTTTTCCGAATTCGCACTAAATGCAGCACTCCCTGCGGTCGTGCTGCAAACAACGTGCTCATACGGGAAAATTAACTTTCCGAACTAGTTAGGTAAATAACTATTAAAATAACATTATGTATTAATTTTAAATTTCCGTTAGAATTAACGTTTCAATTTCTAACTCTTGAATTAAAGCAGACTCGATTGATATGATGGCAAAATTTTCTAATCGTTCTTCTACCATAGTAAGACCTTAAAAAGTTTTTAATGATTTTTAATTTAGAAAACGATCTTTCCGCTGTGGATATGGAAACTGGCATTGCCAAAAAAATGTTTGGATAAGAATAATGTAAATTATTGGTTACAATATAATATAGGGTAGTAATTGGCGTATAAGTGACACTTTTCTCAAAATTCTGCAAAAACTGCAATTCTTGCATATGTTCTATCCCATTTATATCAAATTCATTTCGATTTTTATCACTTAATATACCCTCAAGTTTTGTACAAAACTCTAGCTGTTCCGCTTCAGAGTAACTGTTAAATTCCGAAATATTCCATCAAAATTTGAAAATTGCCGCATGGGCAGATGACAGTTCGAATCCATCGTTACAAGATGTAATATCTATCAAATTAAAAAAACAATGTACTTTAAATTTTAATTCTTCATTTTGTATTGGTTCATCGTCGCCTTGGTAACTAAATTGTTTTGTAACTTTTTGAGGCCTTAAAACGCCTCGACAGTTTCTAAAAAAATCAATTAACTGACTTAAACCAGCACACGCTTGCACAATATTAAAATTTTGAGTTTGTAAAATTTTTGACACTATATTAACCTTGCTTAATATATTAAACCATAAAATCATCATGCATACAAATTAAAATTTTTTTAACTTTTTAGCAAGTGCCATAGCTACATTCTTTACAGCATTATCAAAATTTTGCGGCAGAAGTAATTTCAAAAAGAGCACCGTATATTTCGCCTAGTGATACCTTATACGTGTTATAGCATCAATTCGGCTCGACCATTTGGTATCTGACAACGGCTTTAAAGTCATATTTGATATATGTTTTTTCGAAATCGCCCATCAATGGGTTGAAGCAGAGAAAAAGTTATAAAGTTCTTGAACTATAGAAAAAAAATTTACCAATAATATGTTTGACTTTGCGCCATCGTTAACGACAAGGTTTAAACTATGGTTACAATAGGGTACAAAGAGTACTTTTGGATTGATGTTAAACATTTTTTTTGTAAGCCATTATGTTTACCCTTCATGATTACCCCGTTGTCATAGCCTTGACCGCGTAAATTAAAAATATGTAATCTATAGTTTTCTAACGTCGATAACAAGGAATTTGTTAACCCTTCCCCGGTAACATCAGTAACAGAACAAAAAGTTAGGTAGTGTTCTTCACTACTTATTTCCGAATCGTTTAAGTTGACGAACCTGTACATACTGAAATCTGTTCTTGATGGCTGACATCGGGTCGAGGATGATAGCCACCTATCCCCGACACTCTCACACACACTGCAAGACAAATTCAAGTTAGAACGAATGCCCTCAAACACATCATCGATGAAATTCTTCAACTGTCGTACTGTGACGGGTTTTCTGGAATAAACCTTACCCTTTATTACTCCCCAGAAAAAGAAATCAATTGGAGTTAAGTCCGTGGAACGTGGTGGCCACTCAATGCTCCCCCGTCTCTCCATCCAATGATGCGGGAATGCCTGATCCAAGTATTGACGGACCGCCAAAAAATAATACGGTGGGGCCCCGTCCTATTGAAAGAACAATTCTGCAAAGTTGGGACGTGCTTGCAGTTGCGGCACCACAACTTCGATCAACATGTCCAGATACCTGGGGCCATCAACAGTGCCATCAAAAAACACAGGACCCATGATACCATCGCAGTATATGCCGCCCCACGCTGTGACGTCTGGCTGATTCAACTGCGTAGTCATAATGATATGTGGGTTTTCTTCGGACCAGTACACAGAGTTATGTCTATTAACGTGACCAGACAATTAAAACAGGCTTCATCTGTCCACACCATTTTCGAAAGCAGGTCTGGTTGTTCAGTCAATTGCTTGCGCATTATCTCACATAACTGTAATCTGCGGTCAGGATCGTCCTCAAGAAAGGCATGCAACAGTCTGGGGCGGTACGGCTTAAGGCTCAGCTGGTGCATCAGACGTTGTGATGATATCCTCGGGATACCCAGCTCCCGAGACGCTTGTCGCGTAGACTTCTTTGGACTATTTACGAATGTAAGGGCTACCTTCATCTCATTTTCCTGTGTCTTTGTCGTGCGTGGTCGTCCAGACTTCGGTGCATTATTGGCGACGGAACTCGTGGTAAATCGTTAGACGTCACGGCGCGGGCAAATGAAATTCATTTTCCCATATCCTACACACGATCTCTGCATTTTCGTACTTCCAGTAGGTCTTAAGGATCCACTGTCTGTGCTCCTCGCTCAGATTTCCAGCCATGGTTTACACTAGAAACAAAAGAAAGGACCTACGTTTGGGCCACTTGGTATATAAATCCAAATTAATTCGGTTCATGTTGTATTAATTGCAAAAATAATTCAATCGTGAAGATTAATAAAAAAGAAAACAATTTTAATTTTTAAATATTCCTGTGGTTGCCGCAAAACCTTAAAGTTGTTTCTTTAAAACAAGATGGGTAATGACTAGAAATATTTAGTGCTTAAGCTTGAAAAAAAATTAATTATAAACAGTTACTTTTACACCAAGTAGATTACAAAACTTATTTAACTTACCTAAAATAGAAGCTTTTAAGTAATCAATTCGAACTAGTAACTAAGTAATAAACGATTAAACGAAAACAAAATTTACTAGGTAAATAAATATCACTATTAAAATTATTTCTTCTTAACTATTTAATCAAGCGGTATGATAATATAATAAATATAAAATAAATCTATCAAGTAAACTGTTTTTATGTAGAAGGTCGAAATACAAGTTACACACGTTAAAATACAAGTTGAAGGGCAACACGAAAAATTATTTTTTTTTCGAACAAAACAAAACTCGCTGAAATTTCTCACAGAAAACCGTAATTATTGTAAAATAATAAATAATTACTACTATTTTCGTTTTCAAATGACAGGAACACAATTTTATTTTTTTGTATTATTGAAAATTTATAAATTGAGAGGCATCGACAGCCGCCTTTGCATACACGGCCCCCTCGTGCAACGCACGAGTTTCCCATACGGACGGCGCGGGCCTGTTCATCACACTTTAAATGAAGTAAATCGGGTGTTTTTATCCTCATATAAAATAAATGGCAATGAAGTTGCACCAGGTCTCACCGCCGTATAACTGAACCAAATAAACATAACATCTTACCATTCTTATACGCAGTTGTTAACTTACGTTATTACTGCTGAATATATTTATCATTTTCATAAAGAACGATCTGGCTTTTTCTATTCGCTGCATAATTTCTTTTGAGTGGTCCCAACTTTCGGTTATATACATCCTAGATCCTAGATATGAAGTGTGTTCAACTCGCTCTACAACGTATCCTTCTATGTATAAATTAGGTGCCGTGTTATTTGCCTTGCTGATCGCCATCTATTTGTTTTAACTCCGTTCAATTTGAGCCCATATTTCTTTACCGTCTGAACCAGTCTGTCTACTAATATCTGCAATCCCTCTGGTGTATCTGATATAACAGTATCATCAGCACATCGAATATCGTTGAGGACTGCTCCATTTATAGTTATGCCTTGTTGTTGCTTTTCGAATGTTTCGGTGAATGCATATTAAATAGTAAATCTGACAGGACACAGCCTTGGCGAACGCCTCTTTGAATGTTAACTTCGTCTGTTAGATTATCGTCAATTTTTACTGTCGCTGTTTTATTCCAGTATAAGTTCTTTATTATTCTTATACATTTCTTGTCTATTCCCGTTTTTCTTATATCAATCATTTTTTCATGTTTCACAATGTCAAACGCTTTCTTAAAATCTATGGAATATGCGTAGACGTTACAGTTGATATCTCTACATCTTTCTATCAACACCTGTATGGTGAATGGCGCTTCCCATGTTCCTAGTCCTTTCCTTTAACCAAATTGCGAATTTCCAATATGAACCTCTATCTTTTTATATATGAGTTCATGTGTTATCTTTAGAAACACCTTGAGGCTAACGCTCAGTAGACTGATCGTCGGAAAATCTTCTCATTTGTTTGTATTGTGTTTTTTAGGTAGGATAATAAACGTTGACTGCAGCCAATCTTCGGGTATTTCTCTAGATTCGTACACCTTATTATATAGCTGGACAAGTTCTTCGAGGATTTTACCTTTAAGCAGTTTCAGCGTTTCTGCTGAGATTTCATCTGGACCACATGCCTTGCTATTTTTCATTTTAAATATTGCTTTTTGTACTTCGTCTTTTGTTATGACTGGTCCACTATGCACCTGGTCTATTCTATACTCTGGTATTCTATCATCATGGAAGAATTTCTCAATGTACTCTCTCCCTATCTTTAATTTGTTCTCTGTGTCATGTACTATGTCTCCTCGGTTATTATATGAGTACTTACTCATCTTCTTGTTCCTGTTAAGGCCTTAATTTTCTTGTGAAGGGCAAACGTGTCGTGACATTCTTGTAACTGCTCTATTTCTACACACTCTCGCGCAATAGTCTTTTTTTTCCTTTCTAATTTATTTTCTTACTTCTTTGTGCTTTTTTCTGTATCGGTATTCTTCTTGTTCTTTAAGTGACGTCTCTCTTCCATCATGTTTATTATTTTATTAGTCATCCACGGGTGTTTTTTGTTCATTATAGTCTTCGTTTCTAGTTGACTTTTCATTATTTTACGTTGTTTCTTTGATATTTTTCCAGCTTTCCTTGGTACCAGGAATGTTAACATTTAGTGATTTTTAATATTGTTGCTCTGGCTGTTGCGAGATTACGTTTGGTTTCGTGGTCCTTTAGCTGGAAATCTAGTTGTTTTTTTTTAATAGGAAGTCTAGTTTTTTTGAGATGCAGCTATAAATCGGCAACCAAGAGGTTGTGATCTGTTGGTACATTTGCACCTGGGTATGTTCTGATCGGTTTTACGCTACTGCGAAATCTTTTCTTAATAGTCATAAAACCTATCCGATTGCATATAATTCTGTCCTGCTTCTCTCCTGGCGCTTTTCAGGTATATAATCTTCGTGCCGGTAATTTATAGAATGTATTTGCGATGATTAAACCATTTTCCGGACAGAACTGTATTAACCTGTCACCTCTATCGTTACGTACTCCCAAGCTCTAGTTGCCAACTATGTCGTCTTGTCTTCCTTTCCCTATTTTAGCATTGAAGTCACCAATTATCATAGTAATTTCGTTACATTATACTTATTTTGTCGCCGTTTTTACTTGATCGTAGAATGTTTCCACCACGTCATCTGAGAGTTCAGTGGGGCATACACTTGAATAATATTGGTTCTAATGGTTTTGTATTCAGTTGCATCATTGCAAATCGATCTGATATTGGCAAAACATTTAGAATTGCTTTATTAGCATCTGGACTTTTATAAACTTTTATAAACTGTTATAAATCCCACTCCGTTGTAACGATTTGCAAATTCCTCTCCTGAATAATAGACAGTATATCCACTACTTTAACACTTGCCTGAGTTTGGCCATCTCATTTCGCTCACTCCGAACAGACCTATACCAAATCTTTTCATCTTCTGGATGGTATTAAAAGTCTTTCCAGATTCGTATACACTTCTCACGTTCCACGTGACGATTCTCATCTTCCCAGCTAACCGGGAGATTCATCGCACCTTTCCCCCATTGAGGGGGGGCCCGGGGTCATTGTACTTTTTCCAGCCATGATGATGACTTCCTGGGGATTATAGTACGGCAGTACCACAACCGGCATTTTGTCTGGCGCTTGTGGACATCCGGTTTCAAAGCTTTAGAGAAATCATTTTTCGATAGCTTCGATCCGGAAATGCCATAGCTGCTTCCCTATGTCATATCAGTTTTGGTCCGCTCCGGGTATTTGATTTCCCCGGTGCTACCAATATCTGGGCGACATTCCCCTATCGGCCATCTGGACAGGCGCCCAATGGGGAACTGGAAACTCCGCACTGGTGTTTGTAGTTTCAGAAAATAATTATAATTTCAGAGTTTGATTCGGAAACCTGGCGAAAGAGAGATTGAACAAACAATTTATTTAACTAACTGCTTTAAATAGCCATCAGATGCAGAACACATATTGTTCATTCATACCTTTAGTAGTTGCTATGCAACCTCGGGATTTTTAAAAAGAGGATAAATAAAACTCCTGAATGTGTTCTAAACAGGTTCGACTCTACGAGAAGTCGTGAACACTTTTAGAAAATCGAATGATCCTCACAATTTGATTTCCGTCAATATCATTCATTAGAGCTTTGTGTGGAGTAATGTTTGACCAAATTTCACTAAATGATTGTAAGTCAGAAATTTTTTGCAGATTTTCTCAAAGACAATCTTTGCAATTTGTCATCACTGCCAGCCACCGACTGAAGCAGCAGCGTATAAACACGCCTTTAGAACGTATCAAGTTCGTGGTAACCAAAACAGTTCGCTAGATTGCGGCTGGAAATCCAAACGACAACGGAAACTTCTCACCGCATTTTGTATTGATTGATGCGTCCCTTCGGGAATACGTTGTTCAAGTTCTTTCGGATTAGTTGGTCTTTTCTTTTTATGAATGGTAAATTTTAAATGTCTCCACAAAGAATAGTCCAATGGGGTTAGATCAGAGTAGCGTATAGGCCATTATACACATCGTTGAGGTAGCTTATAACAATTTGCTCAAAATGTTAGTGTGTTCCGTCTTGTGAAAACTAAACATTTTGATGTGAAAATAATTCTCCAATAGCGAGAAGAATTTCATTCCAACTCAGATGTAAATATCGCTTGCAATTCAAATTTCCATATATCAAGAATATCCCAATGATTTTATCTCCAACAACCCCTTCTCATATACGGATTTTGTGAGGATGTTGGTTGCATCCAGTGTAGATTGTGCCTTGACCAAATACGAAAACTGTGTCTATTTGTAAACTTCAGGAAACACATTGTTTGGATCGATTGCTATTCTATTCATCATAAGATCTCAAAAGTGAACTCTTCTGTTGGGCTCATCCTCACTCAATTCTGATGATGGACTTTGTTCGGTTTTCTCGGGCATGGACATATATATTATAATCCAGTACAAGTTGTCATGATGAGACTTGAACATTTTCTTCAATTGAAAGCAACACGCATTGTGCCTTCATCTGTTGCTGTTCGTTGACGTCCAGTTCGTGGCAAATCTTTAGTTTGGTGATTTATTTCAAATCTACGAATTGTTCGTCATACCTTGTATTTATTAATTTGTCGATCTTTAAAAAATGTGTTTAATAAATTTCGCACTTCATTATACTACTGAACGCCGTACCCGTGTATCATCGTCAAACCAATTGCTTCAGTTTGACTAAACATCGTTGGTTTTATGTGAATTGAACTAATTAAGTTCACACTTATACTTTATAGTAGAATTTTTTTAATTTTTGTTTTATAGAAATGTTTCTTACTTCTTTTCATATCTCTATGGAAAGTCCAAGGGGACTTTGGTACAATAATCGAGTAATCTAATATTTAAAAATTATGGCCCATGCGTAAAGAGTAGAAAAAAGTGCTTCAAGTACAGGTTACGTATTTTCATCCCTGGTTTCCAAATATGAAACATAAAATCTCAGGGATTGGCAGGAAACCACCTTCATTCACTAAATTGACTAAATTGACAAATAAAAGGAATAATATAGTTCTTTTTCTTTATGCAAATTAAAAAGTCAGTGATCTTACACTTTCTTTTCTGTAGCTTCTCGAAGGACAGGGTGTTCGCCAGCTAACTAGAACAGTTGCTTAATAATTTGAACTCGTCACCTCTAAGTCAATGAGAATTTGTCTCAGTTCAATAATGTACTCACGCATTATTAAATACAGTTCTCCTCCATAAGCTGAATTAGTACACTTATGATTTCAAACTTGGTCAACATAAAAACTTCGTTTTGTTACATGTAACGTGGTTGTCAATACGCGATTCACTTGCCGATTTGAAACTCATTTTTATCGTATCTAATAATTTCAATAAAGGTAAATTTCGTATTTTAATGTGGGATCTTTTGTTGAAAAGTATTGTGACGCGACACGCCTTCATATATTGTTATTACGCTCTCTATTCGTGGACGGCAACATCAAGTAGCTTACTTCGGGAATAAAATTATATTTTATTTCCATTATAAAGAAGCTTTATAATGGAAAGTTATGTAAAATTAAATTTTCTTTAAAAAATATATCTACACCTTTTCTTATAAAATTAATCGTTATTCCGATATTGATAAAATTTGAAATAACACTAAAATTATACCATAGGAATTGTTTTGCCATTAAATGACGCGTCGTATCAAAAAATTGCACAGAACATAACTAATCGATACGTTTAAGCTCTATATCTAGGTATTTTTATATCTTTGAAGTATGCGGCTGTTTAGCGATGGTGGAAAAATAGTCGATTGCATAACCTTCTATACGTACCTATGTATATGTAGGATGGAAGGTAAAAATCGCAGTTAAACCATAAAGTGTGATACTACATGCTTGAATACGAGATAAAAAGCTCTTCTAATATTATAAAAAAATCAGGACCGCCTTTAAAAAAACAAAGTTGATGACGGTTACTCGAAAACGAAACGTGGGATTCAAATTTGCTTTATGCCATGTCAAATAACATTAAAAGTACCTGTAGGAGGTTCTATTACTTTTTATTTAACATCAACCACAAAGTAACACTTTATCAAAAATGAAATCATGAAAATTCTCTTTTTGACGCATAACTTCGGAACGGTTCGGAACCGTTGATTATTGGATGTAGGTAAATATGGCTCAATCGATCACAAATGAGTAATACGCAAGCACCCACACACGCACGCGCACGCGCACGCGCACCCGTATGCGCACGCGCACGGACACGCACACGCACACGCACACGCACACGCACGCGCACGCGCACGCGCACGCGCACGCGCACGCGCACACGCACACGCACGCGCACACGCACGCGCACGCGCACACGCACACGCACGGACACGGACACGCACACGCACAAGCACACGCACACGCACACGCACACGCACACGCACGCGCACGCGCACACGCACACGCACGGACACGGACACGCACACGCACGCGCACACGCACACGCACACGCACGGACACGGACACGGAAACGGATACGGATACGGATACGGACACGGACACGGACACGGACACGGACACGGAAAAGGACACGGACACGGACACGGACACGGTCACGGACACGGACACGGACACGGACACGGACACGGACACGGACACGGACACGGATACGGACCCGGACACGGACCCGGACACGGACACGGACACGGACACGGGCACGGACACGGACACGGACACGGACACGGGTACGGACACGGACACGGACACGGACACGGACACGGACAAGGTCACGGACACGGGCACGGACACGGACACGGACACGGAGACGGACGCGGACGCGGACACGGACACGGACACGGACACGGACACGGGCACGGACACGGACACGGACACGGACACGGAGACGGACGCGGACGCGGACACGGACACGGACACGGACACGGACACGCACGCACAGACGCACAGTACAAAAAATTCATGCAGAAGGTTGGACAGATGGATTGCTTTCGGATTTTCTGGTTCCCACCTAGGATGGTTTCATATATTTTTAACACCGCGCTTTGTGAATGAAGTTTCATATGTCCTAAGTATGAATTTACAGAAATTAAAATTTAACCGTGTTTGTCGTATTATCCAAGTACAGTAAACTAAACGACTATTGGTATCTGCTTCAAGTAAACCTTGCACTTTTCTGTTGTTGGCATTTCTAGTTGTCTGCTGATTCGACGGATACTGGTAGTTGGGTTCCTAGTGTCAGCATCCAGTATTTGGTCGTCTACATCTGGTGACAAATTTACTCCTGTGTCGAAAAGGTAGTCCCGCATCCCAGAAGCTGACTGTTTGCCTCAATAAATTGTGTATTCTTCTATTTGGGAAACCACGTCGGTAATCAAAATCGGCTTGTTGTGCACTCCCATTACAGTAATCATAAATAGAATGCATATTCGCATAATCATTTGAGAAGCGGTAAGGCATATTAAACAGGCACTACGAGTATTCAAGAAAAAAAATAAAACTTAAATGTGTTAAAAAGATTTTGACAAAACTCATAGATTATAATCTTAGTGATAAAAAAAGGTAAAAGTTACCGGTAAGATGCAACTTTTAATCAAACAACGACTATATGGGACACTCTTAAATGAGATACCCCATTTTTACATTAAACGATAATCAGTTATAACTTAAATTGCAATTGAACCTTTTTTTAATAAAAATTTTACCTGCATTGAGACAACGAATAAAAATAAAACTACAACTTTCGTTGTCTTACAAAAGTTGAACACTGATTATTTTAAGAAAAGTTTAACACCCTGCATTTCGAAAACAAACGAAAATAGACCTACAACGTTTAGGTTTATTTGACAGAATTAAATCTAATTCAAAATTATTATAAATTTTATTAAATACATAAATAAAAGGTTTATCTCGAGTAGGATTTGAACCTGTACTTTGCTAGAGTACCGCGCTAACCAACTGCGCCATCAAGGTTCAAGCCCGAATCGATGTAAATTTTATCTTTATGTATGTAGAACTGATGTAAATTAATAATAATAATAAATTAATAGAATTAAATCTAGTATACGGTGACGAAATTTTACTATAACGATACGGGACGCCCTGTATAAGCTGTAAAAAATATATATTGAAAGTAAAAAGTGCCAAATTCGAATCCAAGAGTACTAAATTGCTTGAGAAAAAAAATCTGAGGTAAATGAATTCCACTCAAGTGCGAAAACAGTCCTTCTCAGCACTGGCGGAAATAGAATCCACACAAATAGGAACTGTGCAAATTGGCCGATGAACTCTACTAATATGAAACCACAGTTACAAGACACTTATAATACAGATTTAATAAAAGGTATGATAATAGATATCGTCAAAGTAAACTTCAGCAGATTATTATAAGTGTTTGTTATGAACGAATAAGTTCAAAGGTAAATATGTAATTAAAAATTATTATTAATTTTATTAAATACATAAATAAAAAGTTTACCTCGAGTAGGATTTGAACCTACCCGAAGGACATAAACAATCAAGCAAAAGGTGGTAGTTAAAACATTATTATTTTGTAGTTTTAGAGATTTTATGTGGCATGATAGTAGTGCTATAAACATATAGCCTTTGATAACTTTAGAACTGTAGAAAAACTTTGTTAATAATCAAGGTAGGCAAGAATTTATGTAAATAAATGTTGCTATATAAAAGAAATCTTATTTGTTATACGCCCTAAACCTACTGTGGTTCTAATAAATTTTTAAAGGATAATATGTAAGCCAAAAGAATAACCGTTCTCGCCATAAATATTGAATAAATTGGTTGATTTTCTTATGTAAAAACGTATCTAAAGTCTTCTCAGGAAAGCGATGTTCACCTAACGGTATCAAAAGTGCCCTTAAGCTGTTACGGGATGTAGTTTACAAAAAAGAACATTATGCTAATGCAATTTATTGCAGCAATAAAGTTTGTGTAATAGCATAGTTATTTCCGATTTGCTATTAAATTTTCTTCTACTAAAAATAATTTCAATTGCAGGTAGTGGCGATGGGAGGTGTCATGAGATATTGTAACTTATTAAGAAATGGTATTACATGGAAAGGTCCAGAGATAATTGAACTATGATCCAGGGATGACGGCGATGAAGGTAGTGATTGTTCGTTATTAGTAGGAGTATCATCTTCATCACTAAGCTGTAGTAGTGATAATTGTGAATTTGTATGACGTATTTGGCGTTTCTGAAGATGAGCCGTTAAAGATAAGTCTTTCTAAAATTGTTACTTATGCATAACTGGACTGAGAATATAGTTCATATTTTTTTATAAAAATAGTAATTTAAGAATTGTAATTTATTTTAAATTTTCTATTTTACTACTTTGCGTATTTGTAAATAAGTGTCGGTATTAAATGTAGTGCCAAATTGTTTCCTTATTACCTTCCAACTTTTATACCAAACTTTAGGTTTTATTCTGCATCAATTAAAATATTGCGTTCTTATAAATTTCACAAAATAGTAAGAGAATATAATCAAATTAGATGAGTATATTTTCTTTGCTTTCTTCATTTTTCAATAGATTCCAGATAGCGCGTCCTGCAATGTTCATTGTAATCACTATAAATAACTAGGTATTACTTTTTTGAGTGAAAGATTATAAAATTAGAAACAGTTTGCAGTTGAACACAATTGTATGAATGTAAATCAAAATTCACGAGCTTCTTGTAAATAACATGATTTACAATAAAAAGGAGTATACTATGAATTTCAAGTTAAAATTGATGTTTCTTATTCCAAGTAGCATGCTACAGTAAAGAGAAATTTCGCAAGAGACGAGAAGTCCTATCTAGTATAAATCTAGGGTTTGGGTCTCTTATAAAAGGACTCTTGAAGCGTATAAGCGTTTCAAGTGTAGAATTTGTTACGACGGAATAAGTGATTTTGAGCCATTGTACACTGAATTATTTATTAAACGCATACATCATTTTATTATTAGGATTTTCAATTCATTACCGAAGATCATGGGTCTACATTTAATAGGAATTATGCTCATAAAAATTCATTGTATTTGTTTTATTTCACATAATGGATATAATGTAGTTGCATGACAAAGCTTTAAAGACAACCGATGCAAGTTGAGTTATGAATGGTATGATTATTGACCAATAAGTGCTAAAATATATTATAAAGAAGTTTAAAAAAAGACAAATCTCACTTTTTTATATCATTCGTTTTAAGACGCTTAAAGCCATTCGCATTTTTGTTATAGGTAGGTACAAAAAAGACATTAAACCAAGAGTTCTTCGGCCATCATCAACTTCAACTAATGTATTCAAAAAATTTACATAAATAATATATTGTGTGAATGTAATTATTAAACAATTAGGTAATATGAAATTTCTGCATTTTCTTATACTCAATGGTTATTTGTAAAACTAGAGAAGAAAGTGGCGTTTTTCAACACGAGTTCGAAGTTTGACACACGAGCGTGACGTGGGTTGAAAAAACACCTTCTTCTCGAGTTTTAAACATAATTTTTTCTGAAACTACAATCAAAATTGAAAAATGATCGTAATACAGTAATGAAGTTCGCTACATAACTTGTCATGTATGTAGTAAGTAATGCAGACTAAGTTACTCATTCTTTAGGTTAGTTCCTGCTTGTTTAATGGTTTGGTCATTTTTTTAGTAAGGTAGTGGAGAATATTTTAAGGTAAATTTTTGTCAACACGGTTGATGAGTACGTCGCTGCTTAGTCAGAAATCATTCGTACTAGATGTATACGTAACAATTCTTGGCACTGCAGTTGGGCCGGATTATATGGCCCACCGTAACAAATCTTTATGCTTAGAAAGATTGATGTGGTTTAATTTATTTTATACTTATAAATGTATGATACAGAATTCAAAAAAATACAAAAAGAAGTCAACAACACTCAAAATCTTCATCATCACCAGGCTCGAGGCCAGTGCATGCCTCATGGAACCAAGCAGAACATTTTACGTACATTAGCATGTTAAGTTAGTCCTCTGTTCCACAAGCTTCACATAACCATGACTCCTGTGTAGTTTCTTTAGTAGACCAAGGGGTAACACTTCGCTGTTTGGAATTGATGGAACTGGAAGTTTTGGAGTTGAAGATCTTTGGGTGATTGTTCGTTTTTCTCAGAAAAAAGGTTTTTTGTTATTTGTTGAGCTTTATAATTCAATGCTTTACGGCTATTGCTTTCCACTGCTTTAGTCTTTCCATCGGTAGTAGTTGGAAGCAGTTCATGAAAAGACCTATTCGTTGTACCTGAAGAAGATTGTTGAGGAACTGCATTCATATTTCTAGCTGCCAATTGAATATCATGGTCTGAAGAAACGTCACCATCTATCATTGGCAGACTTTCGTTTGTCGTTTCAGTGTCCCCATTATGCTTTCCGATTATTTCATCGGACATGGCTCGCTTCGTTAGTAAAAAAAGTGCAAAAGCTGCGTCGGGTGATGCATCAGGATTCAGCGGGAACAATCCTGTACTTCTAAATCCGCTGATGATATTTTCTGGTGTCACGAACTTCGACCAAACACGGGATAAAGTTATATTGAATCTGGCCTTGTTCAGGCTACGTTGAGGATAAGTATCCCAATATCTTGAAAGCTCCCAGTTTTCTTCAAAAGAACGCAATACAGCCTTATCAAGAGGCTGGAGCTCATGCATTGTATTTAATGGCAAACAGAATAAAGTGATGCCAATACGCTCAGCTGTTTCAGCAATAGTAGGATCTCGGTGGCTAGAAGCTCCATCGAACACAAGAAGTGTAGATTCTGTCGGTTTACACTGAGCAAAATGTCTTAGAAAGTCACTAAAGAGTTGTGTCGTCATGGACCCATTGGGAGCCATTTTTACAAGGGATCCATGAGGCAAATTGTCTCAAAATTCTGCGTTTAAACGTTTTCCTCAAAACAATATCATAGGCGGAATAGATTTTCTCATAGCATTGCAACAAGCCACAACAGTGAATGCTCAGACTCAATCATCCCGTTTGACTTCCTTCTCAGACATAACACGTTGTTGATAGTGTATCGTGAGGCAGCAGCCTTTCTCGTCCATGATAAAAATATTTTGAAATTTATCTGCAATGTCCAATCAAGCCTGAATTAATCAGGTACAATTGTCTTGTTGAGTTTTTCAGCGCGTGTAGGGTTCATATGTTGCGCCTTTCGCACATATAAATCGGCATGTCTTTTCAGGAACAAAGAGAGCCAGTCCTTTCCATTAAACTGTTTCTCGACGTTAAAATTATTGGGAATGTGATTTATATCACAATATCGAAACACTTGGAAGTGAACGGCACTCCAATCTCACAGTATCGCTTAATGCGCTGCAAAAAGTCTCTCTCCTGTTGATGATTCAATATACTTGAATGACCTAATTTTTTTACGGTCAAGCCCTGAAGTGTGATACAAACATTTCGCTGTGATTCTTCACTTCTGACAGCTTCTGTGGCCTCTTCAAGTTGGGCATGAGACCACTGTTTGCACAAACTTTTGAATACATTGCCCCTCTTAAACCTGAAATCAAAAAAGGATATTTTTAGTGGGGATGTGGCCGAGTGGCTGAAGACTTAGAATTCAAGACTTTTGTAATCAACGATCGTTATTCGAATCCAATACCGCTCCCCGAGAATCTTTCTATAAAAAAATTGGAAATTTTTCAAGACGCTTGAATTTCATCCTCTACCATTCACTGTTGGGTTCTAATTCTTATTATTATTAATTAACTGTGCTGTTCTTAAAGTGTCGCATGGAAACAGTAACAATGTCCACACAGAACACGAGGTAAAATAAACAGTCGAAGCCATTGACATCAAATTTCAAAACTTAAACGAAAGAAAAGACATTAAAAATAGTTTTTCGGGTTATAAGGCCCGGGTCATACTATTTTTACTACTTTATTGGACCATATTAACCGAAATGACATCTTGATAACATAATAGGTACAAAAATGACAAAGTTTCAATAGCGAATCAATATTCCAAGCAGAGGTGTTTTTCAACATACACAGCAGCCAGACTCTAACTAACCACTGCAAGCAAAAGCGTGATGCCAGACGGCCGCTCACACGGTTATTGATCGTTACTTATACAGACAAGTATCTGACGTTCCAGATCGCTGATAAATACTTGAGTTTCTGCGTTATTGATTGTGGGCCATGTTACCCGCGGGGCCATATTCGCCTCCACTACCTTATAAAAATCTTAAATTAATAACATTGTTTTTTATTTTCTTCACTAGAGAGGAAAATCTCCCTCGTTTTAGAGGCGATTGTTTCTAAGGTAGTTTCAGAAAAAATAGATTACAGGACTATAAATGGAAGACTAAATAACAGATTTAGAATTACTGCTATTTTTGTGTTTAAATATCCCAGTGAAATGTAGATAATTAATTGATTAGAAAAACAGCATGGAATACAAGAGGGCGTCAAATTATGAAGATTACTGAGATCTCAGATGTAGAGTTTATTTACGTTCCTAAGTTGCGTTATACAATATTATCATGTTTTAATTCTGTTTAAATAATCAATTTCATTTTGAAAATTATTGGCAGTATAATTCCATTTTTAACTGCTAAAAAGTAGTTATTTCTGCTACAAGTTGCCAAGTTTCGTAAGATATTTTGATGTTAGGCATCAAAAGTAATATCCCTTTCAACCTAATATACCTATTACTAATTAAATAATTAATCTAAAATCCATAGTTAAGTCCACGTAATCAACGAACTGTGACATTAAACAAAACACTAATCTATCGTTCTTTACGTTCAATTATTGATCCGTTACTATTTTAAACACACTAATTGAACATTTAATAAACGTAAAGTTCAACAGATGTTAATTACTTTTGTACATCTAAAGATAATTGAGGGAAATTCAGTAAATTGATTGGGTTAATCCTCTGTCCCACTGAAATTTTAGTAAAATGTGATTAATTGCGTTGAGCCGTTTCTCGACATTTCTATAACAGCGATCTACACACATTGACTATACGAACACTTGAATTTAAATAAACCTCGATTAATTATATTATACTCAATAAAGTTTCAATGTGTATTGAATATTTAAACATTAATTAAATATTAGTGCAATGCTATTTTATATGGTTGATAAACAACGAATTTGAGAGAGTTTTGTATATGTTGGGCATACGCGTTAAACACTCGCTTTATTGTTGAAATGTTTTTGAGCGTTGTCATATTTTTATAACACTTTCAGTTTATGCGGAAGTAACATTAATTTTGCATTTTTAGTTAAGTGCCTACGTGTTTGTGTACAATACATTCAATTATATTTTAACTTTTTCATATTGACAATTTTTTTTGCCTAAAAACAGAAACGTATTTTGCAACTTGTTTTTTACATTCAATAATTATAAATGATTTCTTTCAGTAATGTTTATTTTATTCCTGAAATGGGTATTTTCATAAACTGAGAGGTGGCTGCATTATTTTAAAGGAAAAATGTACTTCTATTATTTACAGGATGGTCCAGCTTTGGAAATAAGAGAGGTGTTTAATAAAAGCGTGACATCTGAATATATGGCGCTGATATCGGCAAAATGAAAACATTTTAAAGCCATAACTTCCAAATTTCATGCCAATCTGTAAAATATTATACATTTGATATATAAAAATAAAACAACTTCGTATTATTTCGTAAATACAGAAAAACGCGAAAAAAACATTATTTTCTATGCGGAAAGATGGTGAAGTAACTGAGAAAAATCTACTCTATCGCATGGGTTGGTTTGCAAGTCGTCTGAGTCATTTAAAACTGTTTATATGAGCACTGATGATGGTTAACGCCCCGGGCCTTCATATCAGTCACGACTGAGGAAATGGTGGAAGAAGTTCGAGATACGGTAGGTGCAAATCAACGTGAGTTTTTTAGACGGTATGTGACTGTTAACCAAGCCTGGATCCAGCACCCTACCCCTGAAACTAGGCAACAATCAAAGCAGCAAATCTCACCAGATGAAAGTGCTTCAAAGAAGAATCAAAATTGATCCCACAACTGGCGACTACTATTTTGGGCTCCAAGAGTATCATCCATATTGACGATTTGGAAAGGGGAAAAACAATAACTGGACAATATTATGCCAATTTATTAACCCGTTTTGAAACAACCATATTTGGCACGTAAGAAAGTGATCTTACATCATGACAACGTCCCATCGTGAAACAATTGATTCCCCATCCACCATACTGTCCAGATCTGACCTAAAGCGGCTCATTTTTGTTTCCGAATTTGAAAAATTCGCTCGCAGGAAATATTTTTACAACAAATAAAGAGCTTATTTCTGCAACAGATACCCATTTTGACTAGTTTCCAAAATAATATTTTTCGGGCGACTTAAAACAATGGAAAGTCCTTGGAGTAAGCGTGTAGCGCTTAAAGCGAATGAAAGTATGAAAATAAGTAGCTGCAAAGAAATGTCACGAATTGGAACAATATTCCAGGCGAAATAATGTAAAAAAATTTGATAATTTCCGGAGATACAAAAGGAGGATGTAGAAATAAAAGTGACTGAAGTCGAAACGTTTTATTAGAAACGAATATGGCCGGGACAGATATCATCGTATGAAAAGAACGGCGTTAAGAAATCTTGCGTAACCAAGTATAAAGTGGAAATGTTAAAGAATGAAAAACGTTTTTCAGAGATGCACATCTATAAAGATCTAATCAAAGTTCACCATAATTGGTTTAACGAGGTATGCGAAAAAGTTGGTTGGAGAATCTGTTACACTGCAGATGATACGACATTTGTTAAAGATGGAAATAAGTAAATTAGAGTAGCTAATAAAAATGGTTTATGCACAACGTAAACACTCGGTGCTTTGTGTGATTGAAGTAAGTAGTGATATGAGCATTTAATTTTGGTGCTTTTATTCCTTTTCAGGATTCCCTTTAAATTAATTTGGTTTATTGGTTTGTATATTATTGCAATGTTTAGATTAATTTTGATAGTTGAAAAGGTTACGCTATTTAGGGTTATAATAAAGTATTGAGCCCTTTCGATGCTTCATCTACAATCCTGCAGCAGGAGGCCTAGATAATGTGGTATAAATCCCCACAAACGAAGCGAAAATAGTGTAATCAAAATTATAACACAATTCATGTTTTTATAAATTTTAATTTTCACTTAGTTGAATACTTCCTGTTGCATAGCAGCGTAAAACTACTATCTTTAATGCTATTATGTCCGTACATCAGTCGCAAGAGAATATTTATTATGGTTTTTTCACTAACTGTTCATTTTATCTTTGAAAGGAATTTTTTCTAAACTAACTTAAAATAATCAATAAACTCATTAAAATGGTCTTCCGGGCAATCGATGGTTTATGTAAATTATTGAATAAAAATAGGTTACGATAACATAACATAACATAACATAACCTTCACGCCATTCCCTTGCGGAGTAGGCAAACCAATCTGCCTCTTATGTATTTTTCATTCACAATCTCCATGCCTTCTTATCTCTGTATACCTCCATAGCTTCCTCAATGGCTATATTGTCTCTGACATGTCCTTTTATTTTTAAATCTCCTTATCTTTCTTTCTTTTATCATACATAAACTCATTAAAATGATGGTCCATGGCAATCGATGGTTTATGTAAATTAGTGAATAGAAATAGGTTATGATAACATAACATAACATAACCTTCACGCCATTCGCTTGCGGGGTAGGTAAAACTATCCCTGCCTCTTATGTATTTTTCATTCACAATCTCCATGTTTTCCTATCTCTGCATACCACCATAGCTTCCGCAATGTCTACATTGTCTCTGACATGTCCTTTTATTTTTAAATCTCCTTAGCTTTCTTTCTTTTATCATACATTCTACTACATTCAGCCAAGTTTTACGCGGCCTACCAGCTCCGGCCTTACCTCTAACCTCACCCACTTCTATTTGCTTCGTTAATCTTGCGTTGTTCATTCTCTTCATGTGACCAAACCAACGTAATGTACTTATATCTATCCATCTATCACCGTCTTTTCCTCGTCACACTTTGTCATTATACACTCATTCTTTATCTGATCCCTTCTCGTTTTACCACATGCGCTTTTCAAGAAGCTCATACCCACCCATTTATTTTTCTTTCGTGCTTTTTTTGACATACCCATGTCTCACTTCCATACAGTACTGACGGGACAAACACACCATTTAGATTGCTCGTTTCGCAGCGAGGCTCATGCCTTCGTTTCGTACCATCTGCAGTAAACATTCTACCCAGATTTACCAACTCGTCCACTTGTTCCACAATTTCATCTTGCAGAGTAAATATTCTACTCTCCTTTCCACCTTCCCTATTGAACACCACAATCTTTGCTTTGTTCACGTTTACTTTTAGGTCTTACTGACTGTATCAAACTTCCTCAGATCAATTTTTAGCTCATCCGAACTGTCACTAATAAGACTGTGTCATCTTAATACACAAAAACTCGTACAGTTACGTCACCAACCATTACACCATTTGTATCGGTACATGCTTGCCTAACAATTTATATCCATATATACATTGAACAACCACGGTGACATCATACAGCCTTATCGCACTCCTTGCTCAATACTAAAGTATTCACTCTCACCCTAAGTATTCACTCATACCTCCTCTCATCCTAACACATGCCCGACTACTGTTCTTATTACGTTTATTAGACTTTTATTTAAGCCATATTCACTTAATATCTCCCACAGCGTCTCCCTATTCACTCTGTCGTATACTTGCTCCAGATCTACAAACGCACAGTACAGCTTCCTTTTTACACTTAAACACTTTTAGATCACTTGCTGGATAGCAACCATCTGATCATCACATCCTCTCCCTGGCATGAAGCCACCCTGCACATCCCAAATCTTAGTTCGTTTAGTTTGTCGTACGCTATCAATCAGTATCCTTCCAAATACTTTATCAGGTACACTAAGCAAACCTATTCCTCCGTAGTTCTTGCAATCACTATTGTTCCCCTCACCCTCATACAATTCACACAATCTGCGTATAAGCTTTGCAACTCCATTCTTTAGCATTCAACATGTTCCTTTACTGTGTTTCAACCTCCCCACCGTTTTCCCTACCTCATTTAACCAAATATCGTTCCATTTACCATTGCTTCTACATTCTCCTTATTTAGCCCTTCAGCCTTACTTTGCTCACTAATGTACAGTTTTCCTCACTTCATAATCGTCCCATAATATTTCGTTGCTCGTATTCATCACTCCTACAGCGTTCCGTTTCGGTCCATGTTTTGTATTTTTTTCCCATTTCCAGTAGACTTTTTTGTTTCGCTCAAAAACCTACTGCATTTTGTCTCCTTCCACAGCCAACACTTCCTCTTTATTCTGACTGCCTCCTTCGCTTCTATGTTTCTTAATCTGTACACCACATGCAATCGCTTTGTCTTAGCCTCATCTTTGCCACAATCATTGTCATGTACACATCTTTTTTCTTACACACCGCCTTTTTTTAAAAATTAATTTCACCAAACACATTTTTTTCTGTCTACCTACAGTCGCTCTTCCACATATCCGCATGGCATAATTTACAACAGTTTTCAAGCTTATTTATGCACTTTCAACAGTAGTCTTTTATTTGTTCGTTCCACACTATTTCATTCACATTCAACTCTTTACTCACAGCATCTGCTTATTTCATTCTTATACCATTATCCTATTATCCTATTTGCCTACCCTAATTCTGGATTTTCGCACTACTTTTTATTTCCTTCTCCAGACCCACTTTTGCCCTAAACACACTCTCGATGCAACCAAAAAGTGGTCCCATCCACACTTTGACCCACGCATTACTTTTATGTCTCTCACCAGATTCTTAAGTCGTTCATCATACGCTATCAACTTAATCATACTTTTAGATTCACCTCTTTGCCATGTATACATATGCACATTGTTATGTTTAAACCACGTGCAGACAGGCTTATCTCCACACATATATTCACCAGACGTCCACCATTCTCACTGATTCTTTGGTCCCCGAACTTTCCTAGATAGCATTCAGTATGTTCTCCTGTGAAACCATCCATCCGTTCATATTTCCCAGTATAATCACTCCTTCGTTTGGCTTAAATACGTTCAACACGTTCTCTACATCATTCCAGAAGTTCTAACATTCTTGGTCTCTTTCTTCATTCAGCGGTGCATGGGATACAATAAAAAAAATTCTTCGAAACTCCACTTTCACTCTAATCCACATTACCCGGGGAGATACTAATTTGTACAATTTTTGCGCCATGCACTTCAGTCTAAACTCAACCATATTGCTAGGCTGCCATCCTCCATCTCCACAGCGTCCTTTCCTTTGCGATTTGTCTCCGATCCACACAGAATATCAAGCTACTTTTCGGACATTACCGTCGGAATTGCAAATTCTTTACCATGCATACCTCTAACATTACTGGTACCGACTCGCCTGTCGCCATTCATTCGTTGCACTGTCGTCAGCAACCGGGCCTGTCTGTTTCGACCTTGACCGCCCTTTGTAACCAGGTCGATCCGAGGCAATTGTATTATTCTCTTGAGTAATACCATACCGGGCAGACCGATTACTACTCAAATAGTGCCCCGGACGATGTAGCATTCCCTACTAACGGTATCGTCCTACTACCGGACAGTTATTTATCTACTGCTCCGACGCATAAGGAAGTAAGAAGTAGCAATATAACCAGAATCAAGAAAGATATAGATAATATGGAGTGTATTACTGTATGAATATATGTATATAATTTGTAATGTTTAATTGAATTGATTAAATTGTTGGACTAAATAATCGAATAAAGGGATATAATTATAATAAATAATTAATTAAGATGATGTAAATAGGGATATAATATTTAATTGTAAATAATATGATTAATGGAATTTTTTTAACTTTAGTGCACCGGACTAGCTCAATCTCAATTTGGGGATAGAGTTCAAAGTAATTTAGTTTGAAGTTAAATTTAAATCTGAAAATGTGTATAAGAAATACACTTTATAGAATTATAATGAAAGTATAAAATTTATCCTGAATACATTTTACTCCCAACGCATGCGTTGTAATGAACTTAAGTGAAATTAAAAGCTGTCAAAGATGTCAAATAAATAATTTAGAAATATACTGTTTAAATCCAAAATGAAAATTTTGAAAAAGAAAATAATTTAATACCTTTACAGGTGTTTACACAAGTAAATATTTAAAATTCTAAACCAAAACATGTATGTAATAAATATTAATTTGCAGGAAATTTACAAAAAGTATGTCCACAATCAATAGGGTTATATAAAATTTGTGACTCACATATACTGTCCTCACTGTAAATTGATGTCTTCGGATAACTCCAACTAGATGCAGGCAATGTCCACTCGATTGTAGTTGTTACCATCACCCATATACAGCTAACTCGATTCTCAGGTTGTCGAAGACACCAACTTCCAAAACTTATGATGTTTTCTTCGAAATCAGCAAAACTCCAATCACTTATTTTACTTTGGTAACTTTTTATTTAATTAAATTTAGAACTTAATGAATGGTATCGTTTTAAAAGAAATATTTAAATATTATCCAAAATTTTGTTGATAAACACTTTTATTTTTAGATGCCGATTCAAATTTTATTTAAAAGAAATTGTCCGGAGAAATAAAACAACATTAACCAAATAAAAGTGGGTTTTAATTTGGTATAACGGAATCAACTCAAGTTTGATAACACAAAAAAAATCTTTACAAAATCGTGACACAAATTAACACGTACAAAATATTTTCCAAAAACGGTATGTATCGGAGACCGAACTATTTATTTTAACCGTCGATATAAAAACAAATGCTCTCGAAAGTATTCTTCGTAAAATATAACTTTCTTTACGAAAATTTAAATTAGGTTATGAAACTTACTTTTTTACACAATTGCACAACACTGTTTTAACCTTTTAAACTTTGAACAAATTTTAGAGAGAGCGTTGAATTTCCAAAGCACTTCCTTTTATATCTTTCTGGTTGTTACCAAAAATTCAATTTTTTTCCAGACATTTTGCCTAAGTATCTAAGGCTCTGATTGGTTGACATATATTACAAATTGGACTCAAATGGAAATTTGGCCGTAACTTTCTTATACATAAGCGAAATTAAAAATTAATAACAGAAATGAAAACTACCTAAAATTTCGGACAAAAAGACACCTAACAAGCTATGGTTCCTAAAATTAATATACGAAACCACTTAATCTAACTTAAATAAGCTTATAACTATATAAACTTACAAGCTACACTTAATCTAATTACGTAAATGGAATTTTGAGAAAATTTTACACAAGAACACATACTTTTTGTGTTAGAAATATTAAATTTAAAGAAATTTTACTCTTTTGCAAATCTATCCTAAATTCACCTCAAATTTCACACAATTTTGCGGTGAAAAGCGATGTATCCTGATACAAACTGTGCTATATTATGAAAGAACTTTTACTAATTGCTTTAAGAGCAAAATTTAAGCCTAATAATGTGATGAAAGTATAAAATTATGTAAAAAACCTAGAAATTATAACCTAACCAAACTTAAATCTAAAATTGGAAATAGTTCATATTTAAAAATGTTTTCAACACTTGAAATGTTATGTTACAGGTTTGTAATTCTTGTCTTTATGATTTTCACTATATATTAGTAATGCATAATGTCATATAGTGTTGCATTAAAAAAGTCTCTTCGTCTAACACTCTTATGAATCATTTCATTATAAAAATGTACACCACTATAAATGTCTTTATGCCAAAATGTTCTATATGTTGTTCTTATTGTTAAACTTATATCAGAATTTTTGTCACTAAGTCGTTTCCAGAAATATGTGCGAAAAATGTCTAAACTGTCCATATTATAACCCTTTTATGAAATTTTTATATTTCCTTCTTTCAAAAACTAATTATACACTATCCCTAACATAATCCTAACTATACAGTTTATTTTGAAACACCTGTAAAGTGTTCACTTGCCAAAATACCCTTGAAAAATTGACTTTTATTGCAATAATTGAAATACTAAAATGACTTTACGAAAATGGTTGTATTTAACATTCTTGACAATTTTGTTAGCAGCAAAATGCTTTTTATGATAAAACCAAACTATGTAAATAATATTCAGACTAATTTATACCAAACAAATCTATTTTAATCACATCGTGAACCAGATTTATATAAAACAGTGTCTTACACATGTATCGAGCTTGAAATCACCCCTTTTTATTACCCAAATGTCATTTAAATTGTCCGATACTTCTTTTACCTCTTTCTGAACATCTCAATATATATATATATATATATATATATATATATATATATATATATATATATATATATATATATATATATATATATATATATGTATATATGTATGTATGTATATACATTTCTTTTTTTTTACTCACATAATTTTCAATCACATTATATTTCAATAGTTATTTGTTTATTTAACTTAATACTTAGCTTCTTTACGGATTTGGTCTAGTTGTTATAGAAAGGGGATTTATAGCAGTTATACAACATTAAGTAGGAACTGACCGCTTACTTCCGGCTCAAGCTGTACGTCTTTTTGTGCTATCATAAATACTATTCGCCTGCCTTTTTTCTACAAGCCATTTTACACGTACCAACATTTTACTGGTTCGATTATTATTTGGTTATTATTAATTCAAATTTAGAACTTGATTTAGCAATTATAGTAATTATACAAAAGTACGCGTTTGAGTTCAAACCTAGACAAAAGGAGTGGTGCTTGTACTTTCACGTTTAGCTTATGATTCTATGAGTTTTAACAAACGTACCTGACATGAGCTTGAAAGGAACCGTAATTGCCTAGGATTTGCATAGGAATGCAACAATCATGCTTTCGCGTTTTTTGTCTATTTATATGTATAGAGTTATTTCACAGGTTAAAATTCTACTAAATTAGATTAATGTTATTATTTGCTTATTAATATTCAAACCGCTGGGTTATAAATTTGTTCAAAACTCACCCTAATAATACACCAATAATGGTTGGTTTAGTTATTGTCATTTTCTTTACCGCACACGTGTTTCACTAACCTAGGTTATGATGCACTACTTATTAATAGAAAACTAAGATTAGGTCAGTAACGAAAAAGAACATAACTAAAATACAATAATATTAAATATAAGAAAATAGCTATAAGCAATAGGGAAATGTATTAGTGTATTTAACTCACGGCTATACCAATTATTTGAGTTAAATTATATACTACCAACTCAAAGTAAAATAAATAAAACGCAAGTAAGCTATTTGGGAATTGCATTGTGATGTTTTATTTATGTTAAGAATAGTACACGTTAATTTATTTTATTCCATATCAATAAGTAATTGTTATTTTACCAGACTTATGCGAGACTGGTAAATCGTTTTTCCGATACTTGAAATTTTTGATCTGACTGAAAATGTTAGCATAACAACTAATGTGATAAATTTGAAAGAACTTCTGAAACTGTCTAGAAAAAGGCTTCCTAGATCTTGTTCACTTTCCCAAATTAAGTCAACTTAAGGTAAACTGATAACGACAAATCTGACAAGAAACATTTGCTTATGTTCCAGAATTTCCTTTATAACGGGTGACTATTAATCATTGAAGCTGACGTCATGTAGCAAATTTTGGTTAGGTTGATACACTACACTTCATTTCGGTCGCAACGACTGAGATTAGCGTCCCATGGGGTAATCACCTTTGATGTAATTATAAACATTGTTTGTCAAAATCAAGTAGAATACCTCTCTACTTTTGGAAATGTTTATTGCCAATATTTGCTAATTACAATTATTTAACAAAATAAAATTTAAAATTATTTTTATACCAAAAATACAAACAAACAAAAATGTTGAAAATGATGACCCTGATGCTGTAGACATAAATTAATTATCCGCTTCATGTTTTCAAAAATATTCTGAAGTTCTTCCCGTGTAATAGCCTGAACTTAGTGTTCAACTGCTTCTATTAATTCATCTAAATTATGCAATCTATTTCTATAAATATTGCCTTTAAAGTTATAATAAAAGCTAATGAAATGCAGACACCTGCGACTATGGCAAGAAAGATAGAAACCGATTGATTTTACAATATAATTCTCAGTGTTGCAAATACTAAGCAAAGAAATTTTCTACATTTGACATGACGTCAGCATCAATCATTAATAGACACGTGTTACATTAAATAGGATATTAAACGTAGAAAGCACTGATTTAGTATACTAATATCATAATATGTAAGTAATATTATATTGTAAATTATTGTAAAAATAGTAAATTTGTCGATTTGATTTTGTGTTTAAAACGCTGTCAAAGGAAATTGCATAACCTGCTTACGTAATTAATAAATGCTTTCATTAGTGAAATCTGAATCTCATTAACAAAAACGAGGGAGGGACTGTCTATTTAAAAAATCATAAACTACACATATCGATGGTATATATTGATTTACATCGTGTTCTTAAATACCTACAAACTATTGTTAATAAAAGGTGTTACTCTGCATATATACTTATTAAATGCATTTTTAGATAAGAGGTAAATGGAATAATGAACGAAAAAGGGAATGAATATAGAAAAACAGTAGGTAAAATTTGTCAATAGGAGAAACAAATAGTAAAGCAGGGGATGAACATGGGAATAAAATAAGAATGAAATGTGATGATGGTGTTCTTACTTCCTGACATCCTGGTGCCCAGAATAGATTCAGTATAGCGTAAGTTAATGAAAATAAAATCATTAACTCATACTCAATTGCAAACATCTGTATTCTTTAAAAACCGCCTATATCAAAACAAACTCTAATACAAAATTTTCCTTGTTTCAAAATACTAATCCTGACAACATTTCAATCTCAATTAGTCCAATTATTCGGAATTAACTTAAAGAGAGGTCGGAGCACTACCAAAATTTATGGAACGATTATTTGTCTCAAAACACTAATTCTGACCGAAGTATAACTAAATTAGTCGCCTTGTTCATAGAACGTTTAAAAAACAATAGAAAGGGATATTTGAGTGATATAGGGGCCCATTTCATTGGTTCTCAGCTGTCCGAACAATATACACAATATACACTACAGAAATGCCAGCTCTAAGGTATAACTCGTTATTTAAGTTATCCGAAAAATCGTGTTTGCTGTTCTATAATTATTGGGCCAAAAATCGTGAAATATATATACACACATTATATATATATATATATATATATATATATATATATATATATATATATATATATATATATAAATGGTACATAATCACGCTTACGGTTCATATTCCCATACTCCTGTTTACACAATTTATTTAATTAATATGTGTACGTACGTATGTACGAGGGTAAGGTGAAAAGTTCTCAGTCGGACAATCAAAGACTGCGACTTTCAGTTAAAAAATGATTATATTTTTCTACATAATCTCCTTTGACTTCAACGCACTTGGTCCAGAGTTTCTCCAACAGCAGTATTCCTTCCCGGAAGTGAAAATCTGGAACGTTGTGAAATTATTCTCAACCTCTTAATTGGATGCGAAGCGCTTCCCAGAAACAAATTTCTTCAAGAAGGAATCCTGAGGATGCCAAATCAGGAGAATAGGGTAATGGCAGGGCAAATAGTACCTTAAACCCTGCAGTTTTCCCATCATCAACGCACCCTTGTTGTTCAGATACGTTATCCTGGTGAAAGATGATTTTTTCTTCTTCAAGCCAGGCCACATTCGCCTGTAATTGTTCTGCCTTTTGCAATGTAATAAATTAACAGGATCACTTTCGCGCCCCAAAAAACGCTGGCCATGACCTTTCCGGCAGATTTGATCGATTTTGCTTTCTTTAGCGCTGAACCACCGGCTTCGGCCCACTGCTTGGTCTGCTACTTCGTTTCTGGCGTATAGTGGTGGACCCATGTGTCATCCTTTGAGAAAATCGCCACAGAAAATCGGTTGGATCCGTATTGAATCGGTCCAAAGATTACTGAGAAAATAGTTTGCGCATATGCTTTTGATCGGCATTCAGCAAATGCGGCACCCATCTTGCGCAGAGATCTTGCATTCCTAATTCTTTGTGCAACATGTTTCGTACTCTTTCTTCCGATGTCCCCACAGCCTCAGTTATCTCACTCACCGTTACTCGCCTATCGTCCAACACGATATCATGCACTTTTTCAATGGTTTCTGGTGTGGTTGCGGTTTTGGCCGTCCTTCACGTGGGTCATCTTCGAGGGATGTGCGACCACGTTTAAATTCAGCTACCCACTTTTTAACGGTTGTCATGGAAGGAGTAGAGTCCCCGTAAGCTTTTGTCGACTTCAGATGAATTTTCTTAAGAGTTAATCCATCCAAAACGAAGAATTTATTGACCGTACGATATTCAAGTTTATCCATTTTAATGGAAAACACGCAACACGTCTACTGCAAACATTCGTGTAAACAAACAAGTTGACACTTGTCATACGTGACACGTGCACCCAGGAAGTAAACATAAAATTTTCCTGATTGGAGCGCCATCTCTGTGTCAGGCCGAGAACTATTCACCTTACCCTCGAGGTACATTTATTAAATTTGTCTTTGTTAGGAAAGAAAGCAGCCCGATTTATCAATAGTGGAACGTATAATTGCCGAATACCAAACAATTTGCATATACTTTTTTTAGGCCATAAAAGGCTTTCCTCTAATCTTTTTCTCTAAGTTAGTTGTTCATTGTAATAATCTTAACGGTTACCTTAGTGCATACTTGTTCATTTAATTTATATAATTTAATACTTTTTTCAAGTTGTTCACATTCGAAAATACGTAAATTGACATTAATAATAACCTCTTACACAACGCAGTAATGTAACTATAAATCTTTCATCAATTGATTATTTTAAAATAAATTACGTCAAGAAATTAAAGGTGTTGAATAATTAATTACACCTGTCCTCTAATAGTGGCTCCTGTACTATCTAACTTATCTCCTGCCTTACCTATTTCTAAGTGACGCATAAAGAAGAGTACATTGTCAGTTGAATACCAAATCCTCTACAAAATATAAGATATCTATGTGGACAAACAAACATAAAAATAAGCTAAGATGGGACATCTAACTACGACATAATGCAAAATCCCTACTCTAGTAGTTTTATAACCAGTAAAAAATCCAAAATTATTTGGGCATTAAACGACATTTGAAAAGGTCCACGCTGCAGCAACATCTGATGGTAGTTTTTTACGCTATATTTTGGTAAAGTGTTATGGTTTGTATTCCCTTTTTCTTTTTTATACCCCACGGACTTATGTAACTCGAAAAGTTACATACAGGGCTGAATTTACCCTTATTTTGACTCAAATGTAATTTACTTAAAGTTAGCAAATCTAGTTTGGCTCGCGTCTGAACATGAAATCTTTCACCACCCTTAATTTTTTTAGACCCCGATTACATGACGATGGTATTTTCAACTCGCTAAATTTAAAATAAACCATTCAGAAGGTTTTCTAGGTTTATACATCCTGTGCAAAATGATGCAAGTGCGCCATTTATCAACGAGATTTTTTACGTACTCTACCTTTTATGTTACAAAGTCTTACTAAGAACATGAATTTTCATTGTAAAGCATTAAAATTGCCAACATTTTTCCTATACTTTAACGATAGTTTTCGTGATAATTCAAAACTCGGTATCATCGATTTAACGTTTTAAAAATCGAAAAGTGGCACTTAAACTGTTCAAAATAATGACTTCAGACATGACAGTATAGTATAAAAAATATCCAAATATTGTCCAGAATTAAAAAATGTTATTCGATAACTATACTGAAACCATATTTGAACGTTATTTAATGTTTCTAATAGTGGGCAACTAAAATTTCCGCAAAATCTGCTATATTTAAGAACTTACTATAGGCTCTTATATGAATGTATACGCTCGTTATACGTTACTGCCCTTTCTCTTTTAGTCAGTAAAAATTCCGGTAGTCAATTTACTGTGTCGTGTACAATATGTTGAACTTTACATAAATTTTAATCCAAAATTAATTGTTTTAACGGTTAAATATTTTCATTGCATGTTTAAACATTATTAATAACGACATTACACAGTTGTTAAAATATTAGTAGGGTAGCATTTAAAAAATACACATTTCCTATACAAATGGTTTGTTACAAGGACTCAAGAGACATACGATATGGTACAAAATAGTGTGAAATAAGCCTAATAATCCAAAGTGTCTTCACAAATTGAACGAAGATGATCCTCGCCATCGTCCTCAGTTTTGTAAATTGTGTAGTGAGACTAAACTCTGATTCTACTGCACTGTACATGTTCTTTGGTAAATTGTTACGCGCTAAATTCGTACTAGACTTCGTATAGGCTTATTAAGGTTAGCGGGTTGCCAACTAAACTCCCCGAAAACGGAAAATGGTGGTAGTCAGATGTCAAGAATCAAAATTCCCACGTATTCTTAAATAAAACTCGAAATCGACAGTAAATATCACAGGCGCTACTACAATCGAAATTTTTTGGTAAAATGTGCTCGAGGAAGATGATAAGCACCTAGAATGGTCGTAGAAAACAAGACAACTTCCCTCGAAGAATTAATCTTTTAATTTAAACTGAAAACATATTTTGAATCTCAAAAGGTATGTTAAGATTGGCTTGAATAAATGCATTAAATTTATTTGTATTTTCTATTCATTTACGTCTTTTTGGGGAAGAGGCTCGTTGGCAACTATTAATTATTTTAGAAACACGTCTCTTCCTCCTTGGATCTTCATTAAATTAGAGTAAAGGTAACTTCATAAACTAATAAAACGCATTTTCTTAATCAAGTATTGCAAGTAGTTCTAATGTACTACGTATATAATACTAATGTAATTTGATTAATTTGTCTTGTTGTTAAGAGCAACGCCGAGACACAAAGGCCACTACAATCAAGACCTATCGACTTGACCTACCAAAATAGTTAAAGCAGTAAAATAGTTTCTAAAAATTTGGACACTTTTCTATTCAAGCTAATCTCAGTCTTTAAAAGGAGCTGTAAAATTGCTTTTAGTGCTAAAAACTGGTTAAAGTAATATTAACATTGTTACTTAAAGTAATACCTATGTATGAAAATATGATTATTTCTAATGATTAATACGAATGTGACATATCTTACTAATTTTCATCATCGTAAAACAATAAAATTTAGTTCTTGTAGATCAAAGTACTGAGTTTAGTCGTTTTTCTGATGAAAATAATGGTTTTGGTATTTTTGGGCTAAAATGAAGACCACCACCGTAAAACTAAAAGTTTCGCTCCTATTCAACAAAGTGACGCGTTACGTGGCTTTCTTAACGAGATTGGTGAATAAATAAAGTTTTGAGGCATCTTTGGCTTCAAACAATAGCCAACGCCGTAAAACAGGCCATTATAGATTGCCCGTTTCGCAGCTAGACTAATGCCTTCGTTTCTTATTATCGTCCACATACTTCCAATCACCTTCCTTCCAGGATTCACCTTTCGTCAAATCTCGCCATCCATTCCACCTTCTGCAGTAAACATTCTACCCATATATACCTACTCGTCCACTTGTTCCACAATTTCATCTTACAAAGTAAATATTCTACTCTCCTTTCCGCCTTCCCGATTGAACACCACAGTCTTTGTTTTGTTCACAGACTGTATCAAACCTTCTCAGATCAATGTGTAGCTCATCCGCACTGTCAGTAGGTAAGACTGTGTCATCATACGCCATAACTCGTACATTTACTTCACCAACCATTACACCGTTTGTATCGGTACATGCTTGCCTAACACCATCCATGTATCCATGTATACATTGAACAACCACGGTGACCACAGTGTAGCTTCCGTTTTACACTTAAATACTATTCGATCACCTGTTGGAGAGCAACCATCTGATCAAAACATCCCTCCCTGGCATGAAACCAAGCTGCACATTCCAAATCTTAGGATGTGTAGTTTCTCGTACTCTATCATCAATATTTACCAGGTACTCTGAACAAACTTATTCCTCCGTAGTTCCTGCAAACACTCTTGTTTGCCTTACCCCTATACAGAAGTGCAATCATCGCGCTGTTTCAATCCCTCGGCACCTTTCCACCCTTAAGTCACTGCTCCCTTGCCGTTTTTCAACCTTCCTACCGTTTTCTCTACCTCATTTATCCCAATATCCTCAGTTTCATTCACCACTCCTTCTACATTCTCCTTATTTAGCCCTGCAGTCTTATTTTCCACACTACTGGACATCTTTCAGAAATATCCTTGCCAGCATTTCCTCACTTCACAATCGTCCCATAATATTTCGTTTTTGTTTCCCTCAAAATCATTCTGCATTTTCTTTCCTTCCGCAGCCGTCACGTCCTCTTTGCTTGTTTTCAATGCCTCTTTTGCTTCTTTGTTTCTTAATCTGTACACCTTATATAATCGCTTTTTCTCAGTCTCATTTTTTCCAGCAATCGTTGCCATGTACGCATCTTTTTTCTTGCATACTGCCTTTTTTACCGATTTATTCCACCAAGGCACATTTTTTCTATCTACCTAAACTCGCTCTTCCACATATCCGCACGGTACAACTGACAACACAGTTTTTCAAGCTTATCCATGCACTTTCATCGTCAGTATCTTTTATTTGTTTGTTCCACACTGTTTCATTCACATTCTACCCTTTACTCACAGCAGCTGCGTATTTTATTATCTCACCATTATCTACTAATATGTTTTCCCTAATTCTGGACGTTCGCACTACGTTTGCTTTCCTTCTCCAGACCCATTTTTGTCCTAAACACACTCTCGATACAACCAAAAAGTGGTCCGATCTACACTCCGATCCGCGCATTACTTTTCTGTCTTTCACCAAGTCTCTAAATCGGTCATAAGTCACTATCAAGTCAATCATACTTTTAGATTCACCTGTTTGTCATGTATACATATGCAAATTTTCATGTTTAAACCTCGTATTAGATACAAACGGCTTTTTCTGCATACAGATGTACACCAGGCGTTCACCATTCTCATTGACTCTTTGTTCTCCGAACTTTCCTAGAACGTGTTCAGTATGTTCACTCGCTACATCCACCCATCCGTTCATATCTCCCACTACTATCACTCTTTCGTTTGGCTTAGATACGTTTAGCACGTTCTCTACATCATTCCAGAAGTTCTCACATTCTTGGTCTCTTTCTCCCTTCACCGGTGCATAGCATGCAATAAGAAAAATTCTTCGAAACTCCACTTTCATTCTAACCCACATTACCTAGGGAGATACCGATTCGTACTGCTTAACACACCTTTCCGCTCTTTTATTTATTATCCCGCCAACTCCTTATGCGCCATGCACTCTAGCCTCAACTCTTTACCATAGTGTTACGCTGCCATCCTCCATCTCCGTTGAGCTTTGTCTCCGATGCACATAGAATATACAGCTGCCTTTCGTACATTACATTCCCAATTTCAAATTCTTTTCCACGCATATCTCTAACATTCCACGTACCGACTCGCCATTCATTCCTTGCACAGTCGTCAACAACGGGGCCTGTCTGTTTCGACCTTAACCACTCCTTGTCGATTCGAGGCAATTGTTTTGTTCTCTTGAGTACTACCATAGCGGGTAGACTGGTTACTGGCCAAATGGTGCCCCTGACGATGTAGCATTCCCTACTAACGGTATCGTCCTACTACCGGAAAGTTATTTGTCTACTGCCCCGATACGTAAGGAAGTAAGAAGTAGAAATATAGACAGATATAGTTAAGAAAGATATAAATAATATAGAGTGTATACTTATTGCACGAATATCCAAATGTACGTATATACATATACATTTTTTTTACCTTTCAATCACATTATGTTTCAATTAGACTGTTCTCTACGCTATTCTTGATTCTCGTGCTACTTCCTGGCGGATTTGCTGTTGTTTATTTGCGACCAAATGATTTAATTATTTTTAATTTATATTTCTGCGTTAGAGTTAGTTATTCGTTATTTAATTTTATATTTATTTATCAAATCTGTTTTATTATTGACGAGAACTGCGATAACTATTTTTTAAATTTCAATTTTATTTAATTGAAGGGTACTAACAAATAACGATTACGGCCCTGTTAGCCCCCCCCCCTCCGACTTTAAATGTCTACTTCTAGGATTAATTAATTATAATGAATATTAAATATAGTAACAAAGGTATAAAAGATTAAATTATGAATTTGCAGTCAAGGAAAAATACACCCATAAAAATGTTTTGTATGGGGATCTCGGAAACGGCAAGAGATAGAAAGTCGATTAAATAGGACAAAAGTTGCGCATTCGAGGGAACATATTTATGGTGTTTGTAGAACTCAGATATCTTTTTTCATTTTTGAGATATTTAAAAAAAAATATTTAATAGCTATCAAAAAAGCGAAAGCACATTTTCATGGTCACTTTTTCTACTCTATTAAATCGTATCATCCAATTTATGATGATCAACTTTATTTTTTTAAATACAAGAAAAAATTGTTTTTACTTTATTTAAACTATCTCTTTGATTCTGACTTTATATTTTTGATGCGTTTCGAACGAAAAAAATCATTTTCAAAGTCAAAATCGGTTTTTAAGGATGAAAGTATTATTGGAAACAGTAGGTACTTAGGATATAAAAATATTAAAATGTATTATTTACATCAACATCATTCAGCCCTTAAGTAGGTCTTGCTTTTCTTTTTATTTATCGTCATGTCAACTAATGAACAGTTAATAGAATAATTCTGTGGTTCAATACACAATAAACTTGTGCAAAAAGGCGATATTTACTGAAATTTCCAGAACGTCGACAACCAAACAAAGCGATATTTAATAGACGCGTAAGTAATCTGAAAGAACATGGATCTTTTAAAAAACCTTTGAACCATCGCAATAAGCATGTAAATGCAGAATCAGTTAAACGTTTTGTTGGCAATTTCTGAGGATGATACAATTTCAACTAGAGTTATTGAAAAAGAACGTAACATCCCGAGATCAACAGTACAAAGAATACTCTCTAAGGAAAATTCCATCATTACAAATACAGGGTGTATCAAACTTTATTGCCCGGTGATAGAATCCCGCGAATGATTTTTTGTGAATGGCTAACTAGAAAATGCGATAACGGTGAATATTTTCCTTCTAATATCCTATGGTCTGATGAAACATATTTTAACAACAATGGCGTATTTAACAGAAAAAATCAACATTATTGATCGACCCAGAATCAGTTTCGTGTACGATCATTACGAAATCAAAATCGATTCGGTTTTAATGTTTGGTGTGAACTTCTGGGGAGACGAGTTATAGGACCGACATTTTATGAAGATACCTTGACATCACAACGCTATTGACACATCTCGGCTAATGAAATCGAAGATTTACTAGATGGTATTCTATTAGCAGAACGTAGAAGCATTTGGTACCAGCAAGTTGGTGCGCCTCCCCACAATTCCCGTGAAGTTATGAACTATTTAGCAGAAAACTTTAACAATAGTGTGATTGCTACAAACGGTACTGTGCGTTGGCCTGCAAGGTAACCGGATATCACCCCATTGGATTTTCTCTTATGGAGAGTTTATCAAAGAACAAGTATACTGGAAAAAGTTTGACGATATTGCAGAATTGAGAGTAGATGTGAATGCAGCGATCAGGAAAATCACACCAAATATGCTGAAAAATATAATGGACGAAATTGTGCGACGTTGCTATGTGTGTTTGGAATATGAAGGTGACATTTTTGAACATAGACTAGATTCCTTGTACGATATTTATCTAATCTTGTTTTACTTTGTTTATACTTTAATTTTTTCGTAGTAATTTAAAGTTACCTAATGTTTATAATAATACTTTTATCCTTAAAAACCGTGTGTTCTCGATTTTAACATTGAAAATGAATTTTCTCGTTCGAAACGCATCAAAAGTATAAAGTGTGATATATCGTTAAATTGCGAATCAAAGAGAGAATTTAAATAGGTTAAAAATAATTTTTTCTTGTATTTAAAAAAACAAAGTTGATGATACGAAGCAATGAATCAAAAATTGGATGAGACGATTTAATACAGTAAAAAAAGTGGCCATGACAATGTGCTTCCGATTCTTTCTAGCTGTTCAAATAAAGTCAGAAAAACATAAAAACGAAAAACGAAAATTTCAGTTTTTTTCAAATATCTCAGAAATGAAAAAAGATATCCGAGTTCTACAAACACCATAAATATGTTCCTTCGAATGCGCAACATTTGTCTTATTTAATTGACTTTCCATATGTCACCGTTTCCGAGATCCCCATACAAAACGTTTTTATGTGCAACACGGTGTACAGTAAACAAAAATAAAAGTTGGATCAATTTTTTACAATTTCCAGAATCCCTTCTAAGGCAAAAATGCTCTGATTTTACGGCTTTGCTAACTTTGCCTTACCTCAAATCGGGTAAATATCAACTTCTGAAAAATGTATAATAGTTCCAATTACACTATAAATTGTTATTACAGTTCACGTTGGTTTTCATTTTACTGTCGTTTGGTAACTTCGCAATTAACCTTTAGTGAACCTACAGGAGGCAAATTTACCCTCAAATCCTACTTGCTTTCCCAATACATTTAAGTATGTATAATATCCACACGGCTCCCCTTCCTTTTCCTCTAGTGTTTCTTCTATACTCCTGTCTTCCTCCTTTAACTCCTTACACTCTTTCATTATATGTCACATATTCTCCATCTCTTGCCCGCATAATCTACAATTTCTTTCTTCCTCTCTTCTCCAGTACTTGTTTCCCAGCTCTACATTACTGTATCTGAACCTCGCTATCATTCTTTTCTTAGCTCTTTCCGTCCTTCTTTCAGATATTCTTGTATTCCTTCTCCTTTAATCTTTCTTACCTTACGTTGTATTTTGCTTGTTTTATTTTTTCCTATCTTCTTGATTTTGCACATCCCTGTCTCTTCTTATTATGTCCTCTCTCACCCTCCCTCTTCCCTTAATCTCTCTACTTCTTCTCTCACATGCCCATTTCTCTTGCAATATTCTTCTCTGACATCTTGACCGTATTTCACTCTCCTTTCCCTTATCTCTTTCCAGCATGCCCGTAATACTTAACGTTTCCTTCTTTCTCTCATTTCTTCCTCATATTTTAAAGCCCTTCTTCCCGCCACTACTCTTACTTTTTCTTCTTGTACTTCTTCTCTTATAATGTACCCCAATGTGTCCTTATCTAGCCTCAATACTCATTTCAAATATTTCCCTTGTAGACCTTCCACCTTTTTTTTGCTCCTTCCACACCCCAGACTTCTGCCCCATATAGCACCACACTGTTTATTAGTTTATCGGACAGCAGCTTTCTTTTATCTAAGTCCATTCTTTTCCTTCACCTGCTGGACTTCCTCCTCCCTCCTTTCCACTCGCCCACTTTCTTTCTCCCTTTCTGAATACTAGTGTCTTCGATTTCTTTATGTTTATTTCCAGTTCCTTTCTTTTCATATATCTTCGCCTTCATCATTTCCGTTAGTTCTTTTTCCTATTTGGCCACCAACATTATATCGTCTGCATATTCTCTACCACCAACCTTCCTATCTGCTGCCCTCTTAATATGTTTTTTATATTATTAACTAGTGACCTGACCCGGCTTCGAACAGGTGCAATTTACTAATGAAGAAATGAAGATAATCTATGAAATTAGGAATGTTTTGCCAGTTCTGCCAAGTGCATCTAGGCAGAAGATTCCTCCGTACTCGTCATTTACTGCTATCATCAATTTGTCGTATGCGGTTTTCTGCTGCTGATTCAAAAGTTTGTACCATTATTCGTACGAATTGACTCAATAGGGTATATAATTTTTATTTCGTATGAAAAATACAATTACAGTCTATGAATAAGCCGGCATCACATTTGGTTCACATTATACGTACAATTGATGTACACACTTCATCTGCACAACGTCTTTTCTTTTACTCAACAGTGTTAATCAAGAGGTGATCCAATGTATGATACCGTAAGTTGTCTGACATTCTGTTTAGCGATTTGGACTTGATTTGGAAGTTGATGGTCTATTACTGTTCTTGGGGGCACTTTATATGTTGAAAGGTAAGTTTGCACAATTTCCCGTTTGAATGTTGGTTGCGAAATGTTGTTCGAATGAAATCCCTATAAACAGTCCAAGCATTGACGACAGTCACATCTAGGACCCAGGCGAAGGATGACCACCACCATCTTTTTCTTCTCATGCTAATTCGGTATTTTGAAGCATTTTCATCAAGACGATCCGTTCCACCCCTGTAACGATTATATTCCGAAATTATAGATAGTCTATGACTCATTATAGTTCTATTTTCTTTGTCTACAATACCTTTTTACATTCGAAATGGGCTGAGTTCCATGAAAAGTAGATGATATAGAAACGACATTATTATCCAGCCTTTGCCAACCATTATGCAATCATCAATCGCGGTTATGTGATCTCCACGGTTTTTATTTTTTGAAAACTATTTGTTTGGATGCAGAGGGCAACATTTTGGTATTCTGGTTTTCCTAATAGTACCAGTACACTCATACCCTCATTGTCTCAGATAGAAAAAAACGTTGAAACCAGTAAAAAGGCTGTCAAAATTAAATCAATATGGTCGCCCCTTTTCTGGAAGCTCGTCTATCATGCTAATTAGAGGAGCTACGCATTTCCCAAACTCTTGTTCGTACAAATCGAAATTGACCAAATAACCACTGGGTGCATTGAGACACCACCTCTTGTAACCAAAGCGAATTGGATTTCCTCTAATAAATGGCTTACAATAGTGCCGTCCAAACTACTTTAGCATAGACTCGTCGAAGTCTAAATTCTGTTCTGGAACCCAATTTTCTAAAAATTTGTTTTTCAATTTATCCATCAATGGTCTAAGTTTGCCTCTGAATCCGTTTCTCCTCTTAGAATTTCGGCCTGAGCCGTCAGTTGCCCTAGACTGAGATTGTCTACCAGACCCCCGTCGTCCTTGTCCGCTTAGTCTTCGTTGGTAAGGATATTTGGATCTAGAGGTTCTATATAAACGGTAGATAGTCGAAATTGTCGTCATAAACTAGGTAAAGAGGCCCCTTCTAGAGTAAAACCCCTCCTAAAAAAAATATACGATCGTTAGATTTATTGAACTGCCTTGAAAGTGACAAATCAGAACACCCTCTATCGGTCGCAGGTTCATAACAAAATTTACTCAAATTATGATGTGTGTGTGAAGTTGTGAAAAACTTTAATTCGAAATTGATAAAAGCACTCACACATAAAAATTTGACGTCAGATAAAAAATCCAGTCAAATCTAAACAAAGAAATAGTTTTGTTAATAAGTGTAAGTGTTATTTAACAGTGAAAACACAATATAGTGTGTTAAAATAATTTTTAATCTATTCTTAATGTCAACCACATATGTTAATTTATAGTGCAGTAATAATTTAACACATATTTGGTAAATCATATACTTCAAGGTCTGGTAGAAAACAGAAAAAAACCTACATATACCAAAATCTAAAATTAAAATTAAAATTAAGACGTATCATTATGCCTTTTTTTAATTATGAGATGCTAAAATCTATTTAAACGAAGATTTTCTTCTTGCCTGTTAAAGTTATTAGGATGTTTATATATCACAATAGCTCACGTTGCACACGAACATAATAATGAGTTTTTCTGGACTGTTTTTAAACCTACAAGAAAAATTAAAAAACATCTTCCTAACATTATGTTGTTCATGTGGAAAAGTGTACAATAGAACCAAGAAAGGTAGTTTTGCTACAAGACGTATACAGTGTATGTGATTTTGTAGATTAGGTCAATCAGAGAAGTCTGCGGTTGCTGAACGTGCTTTAAATAATTTAAAAAGTGACATTCAATTTGATAATATAGAAATATTTTCAAGACATACTCATTATTATGTTCGTTTACAACGTGAAGCTATTGAGTTATTTAACATCCTAATAACTTTATTAGGTAAGGACAATTAAAAAGACAATTAAAAAAAAGTACAATGATACGTCTAATTTTAATTTTAGTGTTTGGTATGTCTAGGTTTTTGCTATGTTTTTTCCTAGACGTTGAAGTAAATGCTTTAAATTACCACAGCACTATAAATTAACATATGTAGTTGAGATTAAAAATTATATTAACGTACAAAATTGCGTTTTCACTGTTAACTAACACTTACATTTGTTAACAAAACTATTTCTTTGCTAGATTTGACTGGATTATTTCATTGATTCCAAGTTGCTATTGCCGAATTCCTTTAGTGATTTCAAATTAAAGTTTTTCGCAACTTTACGCTCACACACCATGTGAATTTTGTTAAACTTTCTCTTTCTTTATGATATTTTTCACTGTTAGCCTTCGACCGTTAGCGATTGTTCTGATTTGTCATTTTCAAGGCAATTTAACAATATTTAATCTATTAAGATTTAGTAGTTCTTTACTTAAATTGTATTGCATAGTAGGCTTTACACGTTTATCCAACTGTTATATTAATAGCAGGAATATGTTTGCGTTTTCAAGCTTCATATTTTATAAAATTGTGTAAACATCTCAAACATTCCTAAAAGATATTACTACTGAGGACGATAACTGTAAATGACATGAAATTTTTAGATTTGTATAACATAAATACAAAACTGAACCATTAAATACCCAAAAAAAAAATCAGTTTTTCTATCTTTTGGTTAAGGGAAAAAACAAAAGGTATCCTTTTCAACATTGATGAAGTAGCCCATTTAATCTCATCAAAATTGCACAACTCTATGCAGTGCATAATCAATATTACTTACTTCCTAATATGTAATTTTGTATTGTAAGTTAATGATGAAAAATAATACATCTGTGTGGTGATTTATAAGTCAATAAACTGTGTTTATGTTTTCAAAATTACTAATTAGCAAGTTGGTTACGCCATTTTACGATTGGGTTCCCATTATTTCTGTAGTACTTGCATCACAATCGTTTTATTCCCGGTTTGTAAATTGACATAATAAGTTTTAACTTAAATTGCATAACAGTTAATAAGGATTTATCGCTTTACAGTTATACACACGATACATAAGATTTTGTGTTTACATGACAACTGTACACATAAACACAATGTTTTGTGTAATAATTTAATTAAAGCGTTAATATGCTAATACAACGTAGATTTAAACTTACTGTTTAGTATTTCATTCCCATACAATATTAAATTTACTTTACCCGTAACGATTACGGTTGTATTACTGTACAAGCTTAGAAATTCTGGCACGCTTAACATATCTGTTATTAATTTAATTCAGTCTAGTGTAACAACATCATGCCTCAATTATATATATATATATATATATATATATATATATATATATTATTTAGATAAATCTATTTAGATAAATCTATGCAGGATGCAGTCAATCAATATAGGACCTTATCAGTCTCAAATCTCTTTGATTTAGTCAAGCTTTCGAGAAAATTTATTCCCACCATAAAGGCAACTATAAAAAACAATATTACCATTATGTAATAATTAATGTTAAACTTACTATCGTGATTATAAAAAGTAGACAAAAATCCTCACGATGGCATGTTTAACATTATTTATTACATAATTGTAATATTGTTCTTTATAGTTGTCTTGATGATGGGAATAAATTTTCTCGAAAGCTTGACTAAATCAAAGAGATTTTAAACTAATAAGGTCCTATCTTGATTGACTGCATCCTCAATAGATTTATCTAAATAATTATATTTTAACCAGTCAAGAATACCACTTTCTTTATCTATATATATATATATATATATATATATATATATATATATATATATATATATATATATCAGGGTGACATAGAAATAGTGCCACGCGATAGAGGACACTAAAATAAGAAAAAAGTTCCTATGAACTTAGGTCCGCAACGCCTTCGTTTTAAAGATATAGGGTGTTGAAAAATTTTGTATACAGGGGCTTTTTACCACACAGAATTCAAACATAGCCTTAGTTCTTTTATTACTGATAGAGGGCGCCACGTACAGGTTTCCATCAAGTTTGAATCGATCCTAACTTTTTTGCCTTACATTGTATGTCATTTTCTGCTTCAGAAATGTATACCTTATTGAAGTCGCTAGGACCAACGGTTTACGAGAAAAATGCATCCGATGCATGCAAATTAAACAAGTTCAGCGGTACGAAATGTTAACCGCGAATCAGTTAGACAAATTTTCTATGAACAACTTCTTCGCCCGTATCATTTCCAAAAGCTTCATTCACTATTAGAACATGACTATCTTCCTCGTGTACAAGTATGCGAATGGTTGCAAAATCAAAGACATGATATTTTTTCTTCAATTTTGTTTACTGATGAAGTTGGTTTTAGCCGTGATGGTGTTCTGAACCTACGTAATATGCACCATTGAAGTGATGAAAATCCTCATCAAACCGTAACTAGAAGTCACCAATATGGGTTTTCTAATAATGTGTGGGCAGGTATAATTGACAATTACTTAATTGGCCCATTTCAATTGTCCAATCGATTGACAGGTGAACTGTATCGAAATTTCTTGGAGAATGAACTATATACGTTAGTAGAGGATGTTCCATTGGCTATTATTGGTAGAATGGGTTACATGCATGATGGCGCGCCAGCCCACTTTTCTCGATTGGCAAGCGAATTTTTGGATAGGAAATTTGGAAATACGTGGATTGGTCGAGGGGGACCTGTACTCTGGCCAGCTCGAAGTCCCGATTTTTCATTTTGGGGATTCATGAAAAATGATGTTTATTCTGTAGAAATACATAATGAAGAGCAATTATGGATAAGAATTATGGAATCCGTAGATAGATTCCGTGATAACCCAGGAATATTTCAAAGATGCCGTCAATCCTTAGGAAGAAGAATTGAAAAATGTATTCAAGTACAAGGACAACAATTTGAACATCTAAAAATGTAATGTTTTTTTTTAATCACTGCCCTTCATTGTTGCTATTAAAATTTAATTGTTGAAGTGTTATGTCATTGTTTTTGCAAATAAGCTACTTTGGCGCTTTTGGGTAATTTGCATGCATGGGATGCATTTTTCTCGTAAACCGTATATATATATATATATATATATATATATATATATATATATATATATATATATATATATATATATATATATATATATATCTGTGAGTGTCCCAATAGTGAGGTATAGTTCTTTTATAACGTTATTATAATAGATACAAAAATTATAAAAGCGCAATAGTGAAGCATCTCAAGGTGCATAATCCAAAATTATCTATAACTATACAGGGTACTCTATAACTTCAAACCTATCCTAACATACCCGTTTGTAAATAGCACATATTTTGTATTTTATATTTGAACACGGCTGATATGATGTTTGATTGGAGGATTTTAAAACTTTTGGTCACTTTAAGGTTAAAATCGTCATGAATTCAGGACCCTGTATCTGTTCTAAGGTAGTCAATTTTCTGTATTTTATGACTAAGATTATTTTTTGTAAGTAAGTGAAGTTTACCAGATCAATTATGTTTCGCAATTATTATCCTTTGTATACAGGGCGAGTCAAAACGCAAATCTGTACTTTTCTCTCTTAACTTAAATAGTGCACCCTATAAGTTTTTGTGCACTCTAGGAAACGACTAAATAGTCATTTCATTTTTACTATTTTCCTATACCTAACTTCGACGGTTTCTAAGATATTTTTCTTTTATTAACAAAATCCAGTTTTTTTATTTAATGTTTGATTTTGTCAAGTTAGCTATGACTTACACGAACTTTTTTAGGATCTGTTTTGGTAAAAGTCAATAAATTATTCTTTTTATCTTTGCCTATTTCATCTTAAAATTATCAATTTAAAATTTCAAGAATTTAAACCTTTTGAATAATCTTTATCACAAAATCTAGATCACTTTAACTGTCAAAAAAACGTTGACAATTAGGTAACAATCAGAATTATTGTCAATCTGAAGTTGTGTTATGTTGTTCTGAACTGTTTAGTTTCACAATGAGCTTTTCTGGTATTGGTGTAAGTCACTAAAATATCCTACTTGCAACGAGAATGTATAAGCAACGATTTCCTGACTGCAGACACCCGACAAAAAATCGTTCGAAAAATGTATTGAACGATTTAAACATACAGGTAATGTTGCTTATGAAAAAAGGGAAAGAGAAAAATCTGCATTAAATCAAAGAAATGAAGGTAATGTGCTTTTGAAAGTTACGGAAAATCCTCATATCAGTGTCCGTCAAATAGCAATGATGATGTAAGTAAAAGTTCTGTGCATAGAATTCTCAGAAGACAATATGCATCCTTATCATATTCAACTCCATCAGGAATTTTGAGATGAGGATTATCAATGAAGAATAAACTTTTGTGAATGGGCCCAAGGCAAAATTCATCGACAAATTGACTTTTTTAATTTTGTATTATTTGGTAACGAAGCCACTTTCCATAGAAATGGGTGTGTCAACAGAGACAATTTTCATTATTACTCAACAACTAATCCTTACCACACTGTAATACGCAGCCAAACACGATGGTCAATAAGTTTTTGGGGCGGTATTATAGGTGACTATGTAGTAGGATCACATTTCTTTGGTGGTCGAGCAAATATTTATTCAGATTTTTTACAAAATTACTTACCCCAACTTTTGCAACATGTTCCCCGTAACATACGCAATCAAATGTGGTTTTTTCATGACGGGGCACCAGTTCATCATACCGCTCCAATTCACAACTACCTGAACAACGTGTTTATGAACAGATGGATAGCAAGGGGTGGGCCGTCAAATTATTAATGTCGATATGCTTCAAAACGTGCAACGATCTTATGAAGAAACATTGTATTGATGTCACTTTGAACATTTGTGCTAAAAGTTTTCATTTGTTTTTTTTTTTTTTTTGATACTATTTGTTAATGAGTTTCTGTGAGTACTAGTTCTATTTAAATTAAATTAAATTTTATAATGTGTTTATTATTATAAAGCCACACATATCAAAAAAGAGCACTTATTAAACAATTATTCAAATTATGATCAAACCACAATCCATTTTAGTTTTTTTAATAAAAGTATTTATACTGTTCATATCCTAATAACTTTAAATTACGTATTTTAAAGTAAAATAGGAAAAGATAAAAAGAACAATTTATTGATTTTTACCAAAACAGATCGTAAAAGAGTTCGTGTAATTCATAGTTAACTTTATAAAAACAAAAATTAAATAAAAAAACTGGATTTTGTTAATAAAAGGATAATATCTCAGAAACCGTCGAAGTGAGGTATAGGGAAATGTTAATAAAAATGAAATGGTTATTTAGTGGCTTCCTAGAGAGCACGAAAAATATAGGGTGTTCTACTTAAGTTAAGCGAGAAAAGTGCAGATTTGCGTTTTGACTCGTCCTGTATACAAAGTATAATAGTTGCGAAACATATTTGATCTGGTAAACATCACTTACTTACAAAAAATAGTCTTTGTCATAAAGTACAGAAAATTGATTACATTACAAAAGATACAGGGTCCTGAATTCAAGACGATTTTAAGCTTAAAGTGACCAAAACTTTTAAAATCCTCGGTATACGCCAATCAAACATTATATCAGGAGATTTCTAAAAACGAGCCGATTTCAAATATAAAACAAAAAATATGTGATGCTATTTAAAAAAAGGTATGTTTGGATAGGTTTGAATATAGATATATATATATATATATATATATATATATATATATATATATATATATATATATATATATATATATATATATATATATATATATATATATATATATATATATATATATATATATATATATATATATATATATATATAATATATATTCATAGAAATTCTGTAATAGTAGGTAAACATTTTTTTTCACTATCAATCATGTAAGTTGCACTTACAACATGTCGTTATAGGGAAGTAACTCAAATTTACAGAATCTTTACAAGTTGACATGACAACACGAATATAACATTATTCCACTAGGGAAGTAACTGTTAAGATGTGGATATCATCATAAGATTAACTTAATTATTTATTAATATTAATTGTAAACGTATAAGCTGGACATTGTTTTCCATTATTTTTAATCACAGTTTACACAGAATTATTCAATAACAATTTTCAATAAACAACTGTATTGTATATGTTTTTCATCAAATGACAAACGTTTAATATAGTACCAATGAAAAGACCACTACTTAATTTTGGTACAATGCCATGAGATTCTCCCAGTGAATTTTTGCAATAAAATCATAAAGTAATTGTTAATAGACAATATAACGTGTTGATGGTGAAAAAAATAATGTACTTTACAAGTAAGTAAGGATTTACCCTACCTCGCCTTGTTAAATACCTCGCGTACGCTCGGGATTGAAATAATGCTTGGTAGAGTAAATCCTACTTACTTCCCTGGTAAAGTAAATACTATTTATACCTATTGTAAAAACTTTACTAGTTAGCCAGCACTATGTTACTATGGAAATATTGATTTATTTGCTTTTACTATAGCTGGATATACACAGAAAAATGTATCAGTGCGGTAAATTGTGGCAAATAATCCTTAGATAAGGGAGATAGGGAACATGTCACTGTTAAACCATAAGTAACCTCCTAACTCTTATTTTATTAGACTAACATTTCTGGTCAAATTCATTGGAACAATTAATAGGTACATGTGTGTTTTTTTAAACGAATATTTGGTCAAATGTAGTCAATTTACCTACGATCACTGATCTTTCGGAATTCTGAAGAATATGACCAATTAAACGTGTAGTATAAATAAAAGTGCCTGGTTTAGTCGAACATTTCTTGTTCCTAGCGCAAACGCGAGCAGAACTTACTTCGTTCATTTCCGTTCCTGCTGCGTTTCAATGCCGTATATTGTCGTATATTAAATTTCTTCCCTGTACAAGGGATGCAACTACTTTTAGTTACATTTTACATTTACGTTTTGTGTATATTATATTCAATGGAGTAGGTCCCAAAGTCCACGGATTAAGAAATCCCCATGTGTTAATGAATTTTGTTGCAATACGATGGTATAAGAAAACGTGTTGATAACGTCATTAAATACATAAAATGGTGTGCATGATAATGCAATTTCAGCTTCAATAATTATAAATGGAGATACCTTTGTTTTGCATCAATAACGCATGCTGTTGATACATCTGCTTTCGTCATCTACCGCCTGCATTCGTTCTCTGATCTACAGTTCGTTTAATTGTACGTTAATGAAGACAATTTAAAATTACCTTATCTTATATGGTCTACATTTCGTTTATTTGTACGCAAATGAAGACAATGGAAATTTCCTTATCTTACCGTATGTTTCTCATATTGATGGGAAATGAAGTTCTCAAATTGAAGTTCACTTGAAAATAAAGTTAATGCCTTATATTTCTGTTGAGTACAAGAAAATGTAAGTACGTATACTTTTAATGCAAAGTAAGTTTTAAGGAAATAGCAAATCAGTATAGTGGTGTTCAGATACGGTTGTAATGAAAGAAACAGCTGACTTCGGTTACGTTTTCTAAGATAAGGTAACTGTAATGTTTGTTGACATTAGGTCAAGCACACATTATTATTATTGATATACAGCGTTGATCATATTCCATTTTGAAATGATAGATTATATTATGGTATAGTTGTGTGAATTCAGGATTATTTGATATCGTAAAGCTTTACGAGAAATACCGTTTAGTTATTTTATGCTGAAATTAATCAGATATTTTGTTTTCTTAAATATACAAATAAATACAGCTGTTTAGTATTATTGAGATTACCTGTGGTATTAATGTACAACTTTCTCAATGTTTGTTATATTTTAATTATTAAACCTATAAAATTGAGTGACGACCAACAAGAAAAAACAAACAAATGCTATACTGATCACATCTATGAGCTTATCTCTGCATCCCTCACAACCTGTTAAAAAGAGTTCTTAACCTATAGTAAGTTTCGTAAGCATTGTACCTTGCGAGCTAGACCCTGGTGGAAACTTACCTTTTTAATATTCCAGTCCGTTAATTTTTTATTTGTTATAGTTTTTAAGAATGAATAACAGCGATATTAATACTGCTTTACTGATTGGAATGATAGGTTACGGAATAATAAAACGAAGGAGTGGGTTAAAACTTGGTGAGCCAGGAACTGAACCACGGGGAATGTAGTAAAAGACAAATTAACTAAACAAGACAGCGTAATTCGTAATGCGATTCCGCCAAAGGAACGTCCTATTCCTACATTAAGATTTCTGGCCAGTGGACGATATTACAGTTGTTTACGATTTTTTGTTGGGATAGCTGAACAAACTCTTGAATACATTATTCCAGAATCATGCCGTGTGCTGTTCGAAGTACTGTCAACAAGGTATTGAACCAGTGCGTTGTTTGAATCTAGTGACATGACCTGCGTAAATCCAGATGAGTCAGACGATGTAATTGGAGATGGAATAACACTGCCATGCATCTCTTGTATGGTTGTCTTTCTAGTTAGCTCCTCAAGAAAAGCCTTTATTCAGACTTTGATAAGATCTGAAGCTAAGTTTCCGAAATTTTGCTGACCAGCTAATTCTAACTTCATCGAGTTCATCTTCGACTTGCCGTGGTCTAGGGGTGTTATTACGTCAAGAAGACAATTCTGCAATGCGTGTGAACAACTGTCAAAAACCGGTCTTCTTTTATTTGCATCATTCTTCTTTTTTCGGCTGCGACTTGTCTTGTAGTTGCGGGTGATTTAAAAACCTGCAACAAATAAGCGCATAAATATAATAGGTTAACTATGATTGTATTATTTTTGTTGTAGTGTCCTACAGCTTAACAAGAGTGGCGATAAATTGCAACAGAATTTAAAAACCGTTGGCGGTTCGTAAATTGTGGAGGTGCATTTGATGAGAAACATAGAATTGTACGTTCACCTAATTCTGGCTGTATGTTTTTCAACTACAAAGGATCTTACAGTATTGTACCTATTGCTTTAGTTAGTGCTGATTATAGATGTATTTGGTTGTCGGCAAGCAGGGTAAAATTTCAGACGGAGGAGTTTTAGAGTGGACAGACTTTTACCTTCTTCTTCCTCTTCTTCGTTTTATAAGACAACGTCTTGTAATTTTCTCACATTGCCCCTTGGGACGTTGACGTTCAATTTTCACGCAATCGCTTAGGAGGTCTTCCCAATTATCTCCTAGTGTCTGGTTTTTGTGTTTTGTCCCATTTTGCCAGGCGCTGTTCGTCCATCCTATCATCGTGGTCTCTCCACTATCGTTGACGTGATCTTACGCATTACCACGTCCTGTACTTCCAGACTTTCTCCTAGTGTATCATTTTTTATTCTATCCCGGAGGGTTATTCCTTTAATAGATCTTAGGACTTTCATCTCTGTTGTTCTCATCATCCTCTTTGTTTTTTTCCGTTTCCCCTCTCGTTTACACGGCATAAATAAGTACTGGTATGCTACATGTGTTGTAAATTCTGGTTTTGATCTTTTCAGTCATATGTTTGTTCCTCACATATTTGAGGAAGTCTACTATTCTTGCTGCTTTATTATTTTGTATTCTGGTGTCTTCTGTTAGATGTCCGTCACTTGACATGCCTACCCCATCACTTGTTGTATAATCTTGTCGTCGATTGCCAGTTTAGATCTGAATGGTACTTTAGAGATCACTATTGATTGTGTTTTTTTCCGGTGGTATAAGCATATTAAATTGTGTAGATGTAGTTTGGAACCTGTTAAATCGTCTTCGTTTTCTGCCATAAATATGGTGTTGTCTACATTGCACATTATTTTTATTGATCGGTTTACCATCCTATATCCCGTACGACTTTGCTTTACGCTTTTCATAAATTGGTTCATAATTATGTTAAAAAGAGCCGGACTTAAGCAATGTCCCTGTCTAATGACTGTGGCTATCTGTACTTCTTGAGTGAGTCGCTTGTCAGTTTGTATCCTAGGTTCATTATTACTGTTGAGCTCCATTATTATTTTTAGATATTTTGTGCTAACGTTGTTTTGCTTGAGTATTTTTATTACATCGTTTAATCGCACTCTGTAAAATGCTTGTTTTAGATCTACGAAGCATATGAACATCGGTTTGTTAAACTCTATCGATTTCCCAATAAATTATCGCAAAATAAAGATTGCATTTATTGACCATCTAAATGATTATTGTTCTTCACATCTAGTTACCTTCTAGCTGATTTTTTGCCTAAGAATTTTAGTTAGGATTTTAAGTATGGAGTTCAATAGCGTTATTCCTCGATAATTAGTAGATTCATTCCTTTTACCTTTTTTGTGTATTGGTATGGTTATACTGATTTTCCATTCCGTAGCTATCGATTCGGAGTTTTCAATCTTCCGAGGCAAACTTGTTATTTATTCCTCAATTCCTCTGCCAACGTATTTTATCATTTGATTGATGATTTTATATATAACAGGTGATTTTCTGTTTTTAAGTGTGTATTGCTTCTTGTACATCTTCTTGCGTGATATTTTCATGGTCAACATTGTGCTCGTTGTTCTGTTCCTCGTCATCGTTGTTGTTTGTTGTAGAGTTTTGATACAAGTTTTCGAAATATGCCACCCAGGTATCCATTTCTATAGTGATTATTTGTATTTCCTCATCGATCGTTTTTTTCCCCTTCCGTACCATATTCCATACCTTCAGTTGCCCACCTAGCAGGAGATGCTCCATATCGACTTAAAACTTTTCCCAGTAATGTTTCTTGAGTTGTTTGAAGGTGTTGTTTACTCTATTTCTCATTTCTGTGTATCTTTTGTCACCTGCTTGTGTTCTTCCATTTAAGTATTTTATATACGATTCTTTCTTTTCTTTTACCAGAGCTTTAACTTCGAGAGTAAACCAGGGTTTGTCCTTTTTTCTCCATTTTTATTAACTGTCCTCACTCCTATCGCTTCCTTAGCACCTTCAATCATATTTCTTTTGATTTTATTTCAGGCTTCTTCAATATTATCTTTTTGTGTGATGTTATTTCTATCTTTTCTTGCAGTCTTTGTTGGTAAAGAATATTTGTGCTTTCATTTTGTAGAGACTCTGTATTACATTTGTGCACTTTCTTAAATTGCTTATTTCCTTGTTTTTTTAGTACATTCAACTCCCGATATTTGCACAGGACTAGTCAATACGAGGTTCCTACATTTGCTGACGTTAGTGTTCGTACGTCCGGTATATGGCTGTAATGTAGCGCTTTATTTATGATTACGTAGTCAATCATAGATTTCTATTCTCTTGCGTTGGTGAACGAATATTTATGTTGTTCTTTGCGATTGAAATATGTATTATTGATGCGTAACTCATTATGTGAGTATATTGTTATTAGCATATCCACGTTGTCATTAATAGTTTCTTCGTTGAACTTATGCATAACTCCTGGTATTTGGGTGTTACCGATTCTGGCGTTAAAGTCGGGCATCACACATATTTTGTCATGGTCTGGAAGCTGGTCGATCGTCTCTTGCAGGTTCTCGTAAAACAGTTCTCTTTCGCCTCTTGGCTTTTTTTATGTCGGGTACGTAGATCTCTATAAAATGAATATTTTCCTTTCCAAATTGTATTATTATGTACATGCTATTTGGTCTATATGTTTCACTTCCTCTATTAGATGTTCAAATCTTTTTGTATTAGTATGCCCAACCCAGCATGTGCTCTGATGTTGTTATAGACCAAATACTCACTAAAGTATCCAATCCGTAAAGGCAATTGCTCGCACGGCATATCTCAGTGGTGTGGGCGAGGTTCTTCCTTAATGCTGTAAGAGGGCACTCATCACAACTCGAACAACGCCAAATTCCGGCAAAAATTGTCAAAAAGGCGCCACCTGTTAAATACATTAACAGCGGGAAAAACTTCATAAACAGATCTTAGATTGGCCTAACAGGGAACCAAAATGTTCACTCAAAAATAAACTACTCTACTACTAAAAATTCTATTCCAAAAATCTTAACGCGAGGCTTACCTAAATTCCAACGAAATTTTAAGCTTCATGTAAAAGCCGCAAAACGCAATAATAAAACCCAAAACTCATTAAGCATTTCGACACACAGCGTTAAAATCATTGGCTCAAATACCCAAAAATAACTGATCAAAAACGGTAATTAATAGTATAAGTTAAACGAGAAATACGTCCCAACAAAACTAATTCGACACGATCGAAAATTTATACAATCCTAAAAATCGAGGTGTAATTAATTTCTAAATTCGGAAAAAATACACAGCTTCACCATAACATGTTTAGTAAATCAGGCCAATAAATGTTGTCTACAATCGGTATGTTGATTCCTATAAAAATTACTTCAAAGAAATTGCGACTACTCTCAACACTCTCGTATGCAAAAACAAACAGCTGACCGGTCAACGACCGATTTACTTCATAGTTTACGTTACGTTACTCAACTCAATAAATCTCATTTTCAATAAAATTATTCTTCAACAAAATAAATCACTTTAACTCATTTTACAACCTGTCGTAATTAAATCATTTTGCCCTAAAATATGTTTGAAATCAAGAAAATATTGCTTAACTCTTTAAAAGTGACGTTAAAATTCAATAATCAATCAAACCAAATTATTTCAATTAGACACAAAAATATTGACGTAAGTGTAATGTATATTGAATAATAATAAAAAACACCATCGAAATGTCAACACAATTGCTACATAAATCAAAACATTCAAATAAAATCATCTAGTTTACCCAAAAGGCTGTGAAACTAGCTAGTGTCAGTCGTGGCCTTACTAAAATTATTGTAAATTTGAATACCCAAAATAACAAAAGATTATAACAATTAAGTTTCATTCTCCTTGTAACGCATGGCCACATACAATTTCAATACAAATTCGTCGTATAATAAATAAAAAAGGCACTCAGATAAATTTTGAATCATAATACTAATGAATACGCTTGCATTAAAATTTTAACAATACAAAAAAATAAAACGTGAATTGCAAAGGACAGCGTATTCAAACGTGAGCAAAATAAACTGCCCACAAGCATTTATTAAACTTTTTTCAACTGAAAAGACATCTAGAGGATGACCTCGGCGGCGGCGGAAATATGATCCACGTTGAAATTGCACTCGATTTTTCCAATATGACTTAACTCGTGAATAATTCTCTTTCCAATACGTTTTGATTGATCTTACGATTGGTTGTACGTTATACTATTACTTACACTTGCATAAGACTTGATTACTTTACTCTACTATGTACAAGTTCTAAATAACTCTTATTAATTTAAAACATCAAAAGAACGAAAAGCTTTTTATTTACAGCGAAATATTTGTTATGTGGTCAGCTGCACACACGAAGTCGTCAAGAAAACTAGAACCTGAACTATTTTACTATTGATCCGCACACAAGATGCGATGAAACTCAAAAGGCATGACCGGCACTTCCACTTCTTCCACGGTGATTTCATTTAACCTCCAGGTAATGTAAAATATTTCCCTACCGACAAACAAACACATCTTCGTGGGTGCGGCAGAACCGCCAACAAGAGCCTTGTCCCTACGGCATCTCTAACAAGACTAAATTCAATCTTATTCAAAATCTTCCCCAACATCTCCCTCCTAGATTCATCAATTATAAAAAAATTACTTAAAATTTTATATCACTGTGCGAAATAGGAAGTAATTAAATCTTGAATTAACATTATTCGTGACAACAAACAAAAAAACAATTTTATTTCCACATCCTATACCTCCCAAATTACACTTAATTTAATCGTCACGAAAATTTATTCTCTGAAATTACGATAACAGATTGAAGAAAGAAATGAGATCACCTGTCTGATCCTCTCAAAATTAGAACACTAAAGTTAATTTGCAATAAAAACCAGCTCAGCTCGAATACGTAAAATAAGTGACTAGAAAGCTTCCAGAATTATATACTCCTTTAATTTTTAAGTACATCGAAAAAAACTTATAAACAATTTTAATCCTAAATATATTAACACGCGGAAACAAAACATTTTAAATCTACTTACTTACTTAACCTTCACGACATTCCCTTGTGGGGTAGGTAAAATAATCCCTGCCTCTTATTTATTTTTCATTCACAACCTTTCTCCATGCTTTACTATCTCCGCATAACTCCCTAGCTTCCGCAAGGTTCATACATTGTCTCTGATATGCCCTTTTATTTTTAAAACTCCTTATCTTTCTTTCCTTTATCATACATTCTGCTACATTCCTTTCCTCTAACCTCACCCACATATATTTGCTTCGGTAAACTTGCGTTGTTCATTCCCTCAATGTGACCCAACCAACATAATGTACTCTTTTATATCTATCCATCATCGTTTTTTTCCTCGCCAAACTCCGTCATTATGTATTCATTCTTTATCTTGTCCCTTCTCGTTTTACCACATGCGCTTCTTAGGAATCTCATACCCACGGCATTTATTTTTCTTTCGTGCTTTTTTTTACATACCCATGTCTCACTGCCACACAGTACTGATGGGACAAACACGCCATTATAGATTACTTATTTCGCAGCTAGGCTCATGCTTTCGTTTCTCATTATCGTCCACATACTTCCAATCTCGCCCTCCATTGTACCATCTGCACTAAACATTCTACCCAAATATACCAGCTCGTCCACTTGCTCTAAAATTTCGTCTTGCAAGGTAAATACTCTACTCTCCTTTTCACCTTCACGATTGAACACCACAATCTTCATTTTGTTCACGTTCACCTTTAGGTCCTTGCCCTCACAGACTGTATCAAACTTCCTCAGAGCGGTTTGTAGCTCATCCGCACTATAACTTAATAAGACTGTGTCAACTGCATACACCAGAAGTTGTACATTTACATCACCAACCATTACACCATTTGTATAGGCACATGCTTGTCTAACACATTAACGCGGGCGTGCCACAGGGATCCGTTATAGCGCCTACACTTTTTCTACTGTACATAAATGACCTTATTTCTTCAACAACTAATCCCATCCATTGCTTTGCTGACGATAGCACTCTTCACTGTAGTTCATTTCAGTCTACTCATAGTGATAATCCACCTTCTATGTCAAATCAAAAAAGCAAAGCTGAAATGACAAATTCAATCAACAAAGACCTTCAACGTATTCTCGAATGAGGAAGCAATAATCTAGTTAAATTTAATGCTAACAAAACTCAGTGTTGCCTTGTGTCCGCCAAAATAGATCGATCATTTCCTGTTGTAAGTATGAATGGCTCAGTTTTCAGACTCTATTACTCTGTTGGGTATGACTGTATCTTCTGTCAGCTACCAAAACAGCTGCTCGTAAAATAGGCTTTTTGCACAGATCTAAGCAGTACTTTACCTCTCGACAACTCCTTCTGCCCAAATTCGGCCTCATCTGGAATATAATTCTCACCTCTGGGTTAGTGCTCACCAATACGCTCTCGATATTGTTGATCGTATTCAAAAGACAGCGATTAGGCTTATAAATGACCCGTACTTAACTTCTCACATACAGTCCCTTGAGCATAGAAGCATGGTTTCAGTTCTTTCGTTGTATTATCGCTATTACAACGGCTATTGTGCTGCTGAATTATATTCTTTGATGCCATCTCGGGCTATCTTTGCGAGAAACACTCGGTTCGCTCATTCGCATCATCAGTATGCAGTACAAATCTCCACTTGTCGTACCAAACGGGCGCAATCCACATTTTTCTACACGGCTTCTAAACTCTGGAATGATCTCCCTAGTTCATAGGCATCTATTGGCAATTCATTATCCCTCTATACATCCTCCTAAGTGTTTCTGAGTGCTTTAGCACGATAGGCCAATTTTAGCCTGTTCAGGTCCACAATGATAAGAAAAATACATTGAACAACCACGGTGACATCACACAGCCTTGCCGCACTCCTTGCTGAATGTTAAAGTATTCACTTACACCTCTCGCACCCTAAAACATGCCCAACCACCATTGTGTACTGCTCTTATTCCATTTATTAGACCTTTGTTTACGTCATACTCATTTAATATTTCCCACAGCTTCTCCCTATTCACCCTGTCGTATGCTTTCTCCAGATCTACAAACACACAGTACAGCTTCCTTTTTATCCTTAAACACTTTTCGATCATCTGCTGGAGAGCAACCATCTGATCGACACATCCTCTCCCTGGCATGAAGCCACGCTGCATATCCCAAATCTTAGTTTGTGTAGTTTCTAATAACTTTTAAAACCAAAATTTCGAAAAACGAGAAGAAAAAGAAATGTCTAAATTGCTTTTACTTAAATTTTTCACACCCGATGACAATGTCCTTGTAAACTCCGCTATAGAATAAGATGTGATTTAGGTACCTTCCTTTCCCTTTTTTGTTTGTTTCCCATAGCATACAAATGTCTATTTTATGTTTATATCTTCTCCAGGTTCTCTTTTTCCTTTTTCTCGCCGTGTCATCACTTGGTTTGTTCCATCCGTTATCCGAGGTTAGGCCAGTTCTTTGAGCGGTTCCTTGTTTTACGGGTCGTAGGCCCTAACTTTGCGACCCAACCCTCCTCCTTTATTCGGACTTGGATAAACATTTAATAACGCCTTATTCAAGAAGAACGCTAACCCATGAGAAGCGAATACTCAACTACCGTCTATCTTAAACCAGAAATGTTGTGAAAAATTCGTTCGTACTACGTTCATGCAGATTCAAAACCTTTCATACAGCGGCCACTTACACCTTGTACCATTTCGTTCTATCTGTTAATTCCACTTATTCGATTACATCGACTTTTGACTGAATCAATAAGGAAACCTGGACAATCGACAAAGGCGAATGGAGAAATTGCAATTTTGTTGAGCTTTCTGTTGACAAAAGCAAACAGAGATGCGTATTGTAACTCTTTCAACGCAATAGGAAAGTTGAATAGCAGCCCGATATGCTGTCAAAGGCCAAAGCTAGAAAGTCTTAATCATGTTAATTATTAGCTATTACCTAACTTTACCACCATTGAGAACGTAATAAATATATAAAATTTATCCGGGCTTGGGACCGGCATCGGTATTCACTGGGCTATTCAGTCCGCCTAGCTATCTCCAAAGGCGGAGTTACTGACTTTTATAACAATTTAAAATCGAACAAACTGATGTTTGCTGTAAAGGAAAACAATGATATGAATGATTTTGTTCTAATTGTTGATGAAGCATTTACATTAGATAAACATTTAATAACGCCTTATTCAAGAAGAGAGCTAGCCCATGAGAAACGAAGACTCAACTACGTTCAAGCAGATTCAAAACCTTTCATACAGCGGCCACTTACACCTTGCACCATTTCGTTCTATCTGTTAGTTCCACTTATTTGATTACATCGACTTTTGATAGAATCAATAAGGAAACTTGGAAAATCCACAAAGGCGAATGGAGAAATTGCAATTTTGTTGAGCTTTCTGTTTGCAAAAGCAAACAGAGATGTGTATTGTAACTCCTTCAACGCTATAAGAAGGTTAAATAGCAGGCCAGTATGCTGTCAAAGGCCAAAGATAGAAAGTTTTAATTATTAGCTATTACCTAACTTTACCACCATTGAGAATATAATAATTATATGAAATTTGTGAGTAAACTTACTTTTATAAATTATAACGTGAGTTTTGGCCTTCAGGAGACTCAGTAGGTATTCTGCGTTTCTTGACTTTCTTCTTCCGAGTCTTCCTCCTCATTTTCATTATCTTCTTTTCCGGACTTTGCCGTGGTAATTCGTCATCGCTCGTGAAGAGAAGTAAAACAAAGACCACAATTTAGGAACCTAAACATCGTCAGGTCCAACTCCGCTTCTTTTAAAATCTTCTACTTTTTTTAATTCTTTCCGAAAAGCTATTCTAAGATATTGTAATTGTCTGCTTCTTTAAAAAACTAACTGTTTGCAATAAGCAACTAGCTCTTTGTAGCTGCCATTTTTCATATTTTTGTTGGTGTATTCGGGACAAGTCGTTTGCCACAAACACGGTTTATTTCGATATAGCTTCCGTAAGCCGCTAACAAATTCCTTGCTTGTCATTTTAACCTGACTAAAATACCCAACAACCTTCTACAAATAGTATCACGCAGATGACGCTTTACAAATAGTCGGCAACCGAATCAACGTCAGTTAAATCGCTGCATTTATGAAAACTATCAAAACTATCGCTACAACTTATTTTGTAAATTAGAGCGGGCAATACTTTTTATTTTACTTGTTTTCTTAACTAGCAATTTTGTAAATCTTAACGATAAATTGCCCAAATCGGTCAATGAATCTTGCCGTGTATATCTAGCTATTTGTTTTGCTCAGATATCATTTTTCGTGTATAAAATTTTTTTTTCAGTAGGCATCTAGTAATACGTTATTTTAACACATTTACGTAGTGTGATGTCACAATTTTGTCGCTGTTGTCAACGGCATCGCACATCGTCATTATAAATAAGTGCAAGCCTCTACCAAATGGGGTTGAAATTAACTATCGTGCAGAATTAAAAATTCTTTTATAACTTGTGCATTCCGTTATAATCAGAAGCCCGCGTCTGTGGAATGTAGACTTTATAAATTCTTAACCAACTATTTATTATTAAAATACTTTCATAATGAGATAATATTTTCCCAAACTTGCTTTAAAATAAATTTTTACAACTCTGAAAACAAAGTAAATTGTACGTACTGTCACATTTTTTATTTGCATATAATAATAGTTATGAAATAAAAAATGGTAAACAAATATTATTAATGCATTTTCTCGAGGCCAAATTAAAAGAAAAAATGATGACTATAAGCCGAAGATATCTAAAATACTTAGCCTTTGAATAAATCTGACAATATTTGGAAAGCTCACGAGGTAATCATTCCCTAATAATAAATCTAATTAATCTTCTCATTTTAGTTTAGTACGATACAAACCATATTCCACGTTTGTAGTGAAAGACACCAAAAGCCAAACTAACAGATAATTTACTGTTACAAATATAGAAACTCCGGACCTGGAAGGAAAGTTTGTGGGTGAATATCTCTCGGTTAAACATAATTAAAAACGGATTTAGTGCAATAAAATTTATGGAGTATGTTTTAGTATTATAGAATAGGTGGAAAGTTATAAAGAAAACAACAGATCAAGGTAAGATTAGCGAGTAGTTAGTCAAAAATAGAAGTTGAAGGAATTAAACACCGATAACATTAGGCCGAAAGTGACCGTGAATACATCTGAAGATAAGCCGCGACAACTTTGTTTTGAACGTAAACAGAATACAGGGCTGTAGTTAATATACTAATTCAATACTGTCCTTTCTAAATTTTTAATTTTTGATAAGTTATATAACTGTAGCTAAACCCAACAAAGAAAGTAAGGCCTGTAAAGATGATGGAAATGCTAGAAGTCATAAATACGAAGCCAGACAAAATGGAAAAGAGAGATGAAAGAATGGAAAAAAAGATGGACGGCCTTCAGAATGAGCTGATTAAACCTATAATGGAAATGAACTATTGAAAAAGGAGAAATAAATTGCTCAAACAGAAAATAGTAAATCAAGATAGAAGAGTAGAAGATTGGAGAGGGAGATAAAGAAAAAGAAAGTAATAATACATGGAGAAACTAAAGAAGAGAGCGACTTAATTCTGAAAGAAAAAACGAGAGCAATCCTAAGAGCTGTGGAAGTAACAATAGGGATGGAAGAGGAAGTAGTAGAAATTAGAAGAATTGGACAAGAACAAGACAATAAAAGAAGACCAATAGGAACAAACATTTTCATAGAAGAGGATTTTACAAGGGAGATTCAGGAACAGCGAAAAGAACTTAGACAACATATGAAAGTATTTAGAGAAGGTCACCATGTAACTATGAGATTAAACAAACTGATAATAGACGGCAATACTTTCTCCCTAAGGCAGATAAAGGAACGATAAAAGTATGCCATAAAGGAAAATGAAGAGAAAGGAGCTGAAGAGAACGAGATGCAACGAGAGGTAGACCAATTTATAAAAAAAGGGCAGAACACTAAGTGAAAGATCCTCAGAAAACAAGGGAGAGGATGAGACTTTAAGATATAAATCACTGAAGATTACTAAAACAAGGAAAATGGATAATACTTCAAAAACTAAACACAAACCAACACAGGACGGGAATTGGAAACGGCACAATCAAACAAAAAGGATAACGAAAATGAGAGTATAAAGGGCAATATGAAGAAAAGAGAAATTAAAACGGGTGTAAAAGGTAACGTATATAGTAAAAATATATGTGAAACAAACACAATAAAAAATTGGCGGGTGGGAACCTGGGACGTAACATCCTTAACAGGAAAGATATGGAAGTTCTGGATGAAATGGAAAATTTTGAGCTAATAATTTTAGGTATAAGTGAAACAAAAATAACAGGAAAGGGAAACTAAAATCTTGGAAACAATTATAAAATATATTACTCAGGAGTGGAAATGGGCAACAGAGCAAAGGAAGAAGTAGGCATAATAATTAAGAAGTAATTAGATAAAAGGGTAATGAACTGTGAAGCAGTGTCATAGAGAATAATTTCTAAGATACTGGAAACCAATGAAAAATAACCATTATACAAATACTTATGCGCCAAAACATGCAGTACTGGAAAACTATGTTACTGTTATTGTTATTATTTAGTTATTGGGATGATACTGTAAATGTTCAAAATGTGCTCTACTGCGCTGTAGACAGTGTTCATAACGATCACGCAGGTTTTGAAACATATTCTGAAACATAGGTTGCTTCAGAATCCTGAAAAACGAGACGATCTTCTGATGTAATGCTGGACCGCTCTTAAATTTCTCCTTTAACATTCCACACACATAAGCATGGTGGTGTCAGATCGGAGAATGAGAAGGTAGGGAACTAAGTCCCACGGGAAATGATTCGTCCTGGAAAAGCCAAAATCGTGCACAATATTCAATCCAGACGTGCCTATCTTGCTCCGTCAATCGTTGTCCAACATGTACGGAAATTGACCTAAGTATTTAAACAACCGTCGAGGTGACGTATTGCTGATGTTTAACTTCAGGGATGTTCGCCGAAGACTTCGACTGCAACACGTGATTGAGGACACGTCCATGATTTTCATTTGAGGACACTGTTACTGGCCTACAAGACCTTCCCTTCGGTTAACACAATACACTACCCGTACGACGAAATTTTGTAACGAAAGACAGCATAACTGTGTTTCTTGGTGCCGGCTTATTAAGGTGTTCACAATATTGCTCCGCTACTGACTTTAAACTCGGCCCACCTTAATAACAATTTCCGTACGAGCGAAAATAGTATTCCACTGTGAACACTTTCTCCTCCGTCGCGACACCCATTGTCACTTCCAACCACACAGCACAACTAGCAATACAAAATGGTGATGCAACAACACGCAGACGCAAAGGCATGCGTGTGCGGGCTGCGCGAAATCCATTACTGTATATTTTGGAATACCGCATATGCACCAATAGAAGGAACATTAGAGGAGAAAATGAATTAATTTTATGAATCATTACGAAATACACTAGATAAGGCAAGATATATAACAGATAAAATAATAATTATAGGAACTGGAATGCTAGAGTAGGGAATGACACTAATAAAGGAATGGGCAGTTTGGGAGAATTTGGAGAAAAGGAAATAAACAGAAATGGAGTGAAAGTGCTGGAATTCTGCATTACAAGCAATCTGAAGATAGGAAACTCCTTCTGGTATCAACCTATGGAAGATCGATACACTTTTATCGCAGAAGGCAGAAATGTAAAGAGTGTAATCGACTATATGGTATATAGCCAGGATTTGGACAGCGCAATAAAGGAAATCAAAGTGCGAAAGGAGGCAGAGCTTAGTACAAATCATGGCAAAAATATCCCAACCCATAATTGTGAATGTAGGATGCAGTGTATATAAGAAGATTAATATAAGTCGACTAAAGAATGAAAAGTTGAAGAAACAATACACAGAGGAGACGGATAATGTCCTAAAAAACCCAACAGAGAAAAAATACCAATTTAAATTTAGAATGAAGATGGAAAATGTTTAAGGACACTATACTAAATACGGCAACGAAAATATGCGGAATTAAAAAAATTAGAAAAGGAAATAAACGATAAAGATGGTGGACCGAAGAAGTGGAGAACGTGGTTAAACAGAAGAAAATGGAATGGAATAGATACCAAAAAACGAAAACAAATAAAGACAAAGAAAAATATGACGAACTAAATAAACTAGCGAAGGAAGAAGTGAAGCGAGCCAACAAGAAGACTTGTGAGAATTTAGGAGAAGAATTAAACGAGGGCTATAGAAATAATACAGAAAATTTTGGAATGGATATGAGAGATAAAGGAAAGAACGAGCTAAGTGAGATAATGAACAAAGACAATACACTGGTAATAAAAGCAGAAGGCATGACAGATAGATGGGGAGTTCTTTGCTGAAAAATTCGTAAAGAAGAAGAACAAGATGACATAAGAGCAGAAGACAGAGAACAAGAAATACACGAAGAGGATACGGAGATGTATAACACAAACAGGCAAGAAGTAATGGAAGCAATAAGAAAAATTAAAACAGGAAAAGCATGTGGAAAAGATAGCATACAACCTGATATAATAAAATGGTTGGAGAAAATAGGAATAGACTGGTTATGTGAAATATTCAAGGAAGCTCAGAGAAATTACTAAATGCCTGAAGAATGGAATAATAATCATAATAACCTCAATTTTAAAAAGAAAATAGAACAAAAATCGAGAACTTTCGAACCATATGCCTATCACCAGTAATATACAAAACATACACAAGAATTATAGAACAGAAAATAAGAAGTATACAGAAGATAAACGAGAAGAAGAGCATGCAGCTATAATAGAAAAGAAAATGGAAACGGGAGCAGAATTAATCCTAGTATTTCTAGACCTACAAGCAGCTTTCGACACAATACAGAGATATAATATTTGAATGTCTAGAAAAACTAGTACCTAGAAACTTAACACAATTAGTCATCTCGGTATATAAATACACAAAAGCTAAGATACAAGTAAATGGGAGTAGATCAAAGGACTTACAACTCAAAATAGGAATCAAACAGGGAGACAGTTTAAGTCCGCCATTATTTATAATAGTAATGGATAGGATCTTGAAAAATGTTAGAGGAAGAAACATTAAATTTAAATCCACAATAGGCTATAGAAATATGCAACCAATTCAGATTGATGCACTACTTTATGCTGGCGATATAGTTCTAATAGCAGACAGTAAAAAAAATGCAAAAACTCTAAAGTGTCTGGATAAAGGAGATAGAGAACATGCTTATAAAAGTTAACGTGGACAAGAGTAAAGTAATGGTATTCAATAAAATAGCAGAGGAAGAAATATACAACTATCAAGGAAAGATGATGGAAGAGGTAACAACAATAGAATACTTAGAAGTGCATTTACAAATGGGAAATAGGATTTAGAAATAGCAAACAAAATAAAAAAGGCAAATAAGACATATTACACGCTCAACTAAACTGTCCATGGAAATAAAGAGATAAGTGGAAATATTAAACTAATGATACATAATACCATAACGAACCCTATGGTGTTACACTCCAGTGAGACCTGGACTATCCAACATAAACACAAATCCAACTTAACAGCTATGGAGATGAGGGTGCTAAGGAAAATAGTCAATAAAACTAGAATGGATCGGATTAAAAACGAAGATATCAGAGTCCAGCTACAACAGGAACAATACACAGAAAAATAGAGAATAAGCAGATGGAATAATTTGGCCATCCTATACGAATGCAACCGGATAGACTGCACAAGAAAATGATGGAGGCTAAACAATATAAACGTAAGAAGAAGGGAAGACCAAAAACAACATGGCTAAATTAAACTATCAATATTGGACAATTTAGGGGAAAACGGCAAAAGATCCCAGGGACCGGACGAACTGGAGGAAATAGACTCAAGGAACAGAGGAACACAACCCGACATCGGTGTAGGGTACGAGGATGAGGAGAAGAAGAAGTTAAAGTGGTAAATTTATAGCATAACCGATTGGGAAAAAACGTTTAACAAACTGCCACAAAAAATACTAGATTTCTGAGTTTGTGCAATTCATTCTCATACATAGTGGTACAAGATTGATCCGCACAAGGCGCTTTATTTAAAAGCCGACTACGGGTCTAGACTCAATGGAGAAGGTGGTGAGTGTTGTAAGTTATTGATTAGCTGAAATTATTCAAACTCCATTTACTTACCAAAAGCCCTTAATTACCGTTGCAATAATTAAATTATTGATAAACGTTAATTGAAATGTTTGTTTTTATTTAACATAAAAATAATTAAATAATCGACAACTGGTTGTAGGCATAAATCTGGCGGTCTTTAAAGTGAGTGATAAATTTTTTGTTTGTTGGCTAATTAATTATCAAAACCGTGCTATAAAAACGAAACACTTACGATAAGTGTAAAACACACACACACACGTAATTAAGTCATGTATCTATAGTATACTTTTATTATAACATGTATGTGAATTGGTTCAAGTTCTTGTAGTAAAAATCCTTCGACACGTCGATTTTTTAATTTGATTCCGTACTTTACACTGTGTCGCACATGTAGATAGCGCTACGCACTTTCCGGATATGACATCAAAGTTCATATTTTTAAATGGCAACCCTGTATGTTCTTCGCGGAAATCGATGCAACTCTTTCCCCTGAGTTCAAAAGTTCCCTATTTATTGGGATTATTTGAAACAGTATGCGAGATGTCAATTATTAAATGTGGCATAATTCAAAGAGTGATGCGGTGTTAGTGTTGTAAGTGTTTGCGTTAAATTAAGAATCTGGGTACTAAACAGTGCATCACATTTATTAAAATAAACATAAACCGAACGAAAACAAACATAAAATAATACTTGAAAGGGTTTTTGTCTTCTGGTGACAAAAATACGTACTTCAAGTCTACCTACAACAATACATAAATATGCGCTTGAAAATAAAAAATAAACTCCATATCGAGTTACCTAGTTGCTTGTTGTTTTGACAAAACCCTACATTTCAATCACACCAGTTTCGTTCTTGACTAACACCACCACTTTTCGAATTATGCCACATTTAATAATTAATATGGCCCATACTGTTTCAAATGATCCCAATAAATAGGGCATATTTGAACTCAAGAGAAAGAGTTACATTGATTTCCGAAGAACATACAGGGTTGCCATTTAAAAATATGAACTTTGACGCCATAATCGGAAAGTGCGCAGCGCCATCTACATGTGCGACACAGCATAAAGTTCGGAATTAAAATAAAAAATCGACGTGTCGCAGGATTTTGACCACAAATTAACGATTTCGAAAATAATGAATGTATCCGTTAGTTTCTGAGCTCACTGTATACGTTACAAACGTGAGATTAAATATGAAATTGAACATTATTGTTTAACATTTTTTAGGGATTAAAGAAGCATTTAGTGCACATTCTAATACTATGCTCATTACAGATATTATTTTTACAACTAATACATATCATTGTGCTTTCACGATCAATATTTGCAGGGCACACTAACCATCTCTTTCTCGTAATAGTTTCACTTGTTTGAGCGGCTGGTGGACCAGAGATATGGATAAATCTGCTTAGACACTCCCGGACACTACACCGTAGGTTAGGGTTAGTAAATCTTCTCTGCATATGTTGTAGTTTCGATGTTCTTTCGTAAAGACTATATATGCGTTGAGTGCTGCAACATCAATGATGTTGAAGAAAAATGTCATAGGCCATCGTTTACTTTGGCTCTTGGATGTGTATGTCGACACCATTTGATCCATGACGTTAACACCACCTTTTGTTTTGTTATAATGAGTGGTGAATTCAGGTTTTCTTTTAGCGTCATGGTGCATGGTGCTTAGTAAACTACGCATTGGTTCTTTTGCGTGCGTAACCTATCATGGATACGTTATTTCGAAAACAAAACAATGAAAAGCAGACTACACGATCCTTTGAGGCTTTCATTTCTTTCGGAATGTCACGCTTATTCTGACGTAGTGTACCCACAACAGTAATATGTTTATTCAACAAATAAATTTCTAGCGGAACGCTAGTGAAGATGTCTGTCGTGAGATTTAAACAAGGATTATGAATGCCACACACAAGAGTTTGTGCTATTTCAAGCCCCAGATTCACGCATCAAAAATATTTTAGGTCCATATTTTTCCCGTTTACTTTACATATATTGAACAAATCTGCATCTACCTCTAAACCCGAGTTGTTCATCTATAGTTACATTAGTACCCGGTGTGACGCAGGCTTTGCATTGCTGAATGAATAAATCCCAAACATAGGACACCATTGCTACTTTATCGGTTTTCAAAGACGAATCTTCGTATTTCTTCAAAGCGAAATATGCACATTGTGGCTCGGTATATAAGATTGGCAAATTCACTATAAAATAGTTCTCTCGGAGAAATATCCCAGCTTCTGCCAACTCCCGCATGAATAAGTAAACCACAGAATGACAAAATTCATCACCAGTTACATCTTTCCATGGTTTTCCTTTTGCTCTGTAAACACGTCTCCCCTCTAACTTAATTCAGTTCACAATTTCTTGTGCAATAACTGGAGTTACAAATAACTGAAACGCTTCATTTAGTGTTGCAGCCATATGTTCTCTTGTTAGTCCTGTCGCACGCCGAATAATGTTATGTGGTTGAATTTTATTTTTTGCTGGAGGTTCCAAGCTCCAAACCAGACCACTTGGAGTAACGTAATCACTCGTTGAAGAATCATCAATATAGTCAACATCATCCTCTGAATTATCGTCAACATCAACGTTTTCTGCCTGTGACACATCACCTTCTTCAGAAGGCAGATCATCGCTTTCAGCTACCCACTGCCACACTGTTTCTTCATAGACACGGTCGCTAAATCTCTCGTTCACTCAATGCAACTGAATGAAAATCAGCTGTGTCTACTTTTATACATCCAGCAATAGTGGAGGTTTCAACTTGCACAGACACGTACAATTCTTCCCAGCAGTGGTTGACGTATTATAATAACTATCAGCCGTGAAACTGATTTTACATGAACTAGTTGTACACGGGCTTCGGAGGACCGGTTTATGCAAATGCGGGGTACTAATAGAAAAGATTTATTTTTCGATTTCTAAATACACTTGAATGTTTTTTTAATCAAGTGTGTTGAATGAATACGTGTTTAGAGCATATCTGAATGCTCAAGCCGATTGAAATTATTTTTAGCAAATTATGAGTAACTAAAATGCTCTAATTTGTAATAATAAGGTTCTATTATATCAATAATAAACCAAAAATAAAATTATCAAACTCAGCAGACAAAACTTTAACAAGGAACGATAAAATTTACGCCCATATCGAAATGGACTATGCACCAAAATAATAAATTTTACGGAACGAATTCCTAATCGTCGGACAGTGAAACACGTCTCTAGAGTTCACGTGAATTTTGTTTAAACATATATTAATGCATTTATAGCTTACATCTGAGTAATATGATCGGTTGCTATACATGGAATTTCCCTATTAATAAATGGTTCCTTCTTGCAAGGTTCAGACGTTTTGTTTAATTAATTACAATCTAATTTCTTCTGTAATAATAAAATATAACTTGGCGCAAATTTAATTATGAATATAAAATTTTCCACATTGGGGGTCGTCTGTTATTTTGGGCATTAGGTGCAGGTAACGCAATCTAATATCCACAATAAGATATAGACTTAAACTTGCCGTATATTAGCAAAAAATTGTGCCTGACCTCCTGGTTCTTGATTTAAATACAGACTTAAGAGATAAATTGTACATCATTACCTCAAGTTGCCACAAAGGTACATTACAAATTCTATCTTAAGAAGGTCGATAGGTCACCGCCAACTTGTGGTGACTTTGTAAATACAACCAATGGACAATGTGGTTATGTTAATAATTAAAGACGCAGCGAAGGATTTCACAATGAAACGTCGGTTAGACAATTTCCCTATGATAAATTTACACGCAAGGAAAGCGTAACTTAATTTCAAGACAAATAGTTCAAGTTTAAACAATCTGAGCAATTAAAGATATCGTTTAAACATAAAGTTTTGAATTTTAGTTCATATTCTTTTAGAATATACACTATATCAGCCAACAGCTTATATGATATTATTTAGTCACCTCTAAATCGCTAGTTGCTTCCTCCATAACAATGGAAACTAAAGATCGGCGCGTTAATCCTGAACAAGTAATTCCTTTTCCATACAAAATTAAAAAAGGCAAAATTACTTCAGATAGAGAAGATAGGCACTTCAATTGAATGCTCTTGATGATGTTTATCCAAAAGCCATGTACTTACTTACTTAACTTTCACGCCATTCCCTTGTGGGGTAGGCAAAACAATCCCTGCCTCTTATTTATTAAATCTTTCTCCATGCTTTCCTATCTCCGCATACCTCCCTAGCTTCCGCAAGATTCATACATAGTCTCTGATATACTCTTTTGTTTTTAAAACTCCTTACCTTTCTTTCCTTCATCATAGATTCTACTACATTCAGCCAAGTTTTACGCGGCATACCAGGCCCGGCCTTTCCCCTAACCTCACCCACATATATTTGATTCGTTAATCTTGCGTTGTTCATTCTCTCAATGTGACCAAACCAACGTAATGTACAACTTTTATATCTATCCATCATCACCTTTTCCTCACCACACTCCGTCACTATGCATCTTGTCCCTTCTTGTTTTACCACATGCGCTTCTCAGGAATCTTATACCCACGGCATTTATTTCTCTTTCGTGCTTTTTTTGACTCGCCCATCTCTCACTTCCTTACAGTACTGACGGGACAAATACGCCATTTTAGATTGCTCGTTTCGCAGCTAGGCTTATGCTTTCATTTCTCATTATCGTCCACATACTTCCAATCACTTTCCTTCCAGCATTGACCCTTCGTCGAATCTCGCTCTCAATTGTACCATCTGCAGTAAACATTCTACCAAGATATACCAGCTCGTCCACTTGCTCCACAATTTCATCTTGCAGAGTAAATACTCTACTCTCCTTTCCACCTTCCCGATTGAACACCACAATCTTAGTTCTGTTCACGTTTACCTTTAGGTCCATGCTCTCACAGACTGTATCAAACTTCCTCAAAGCGGTTTGCAGCTCATCCGCAGTGTCACTTAATAAGACTGTGTCATCTGCATACACCAGAAGTCGTACATTTACGTCACCAACCATTACACCATTTGTATCGTTACATGCTTATCTAAAACATTTATCCATGTATACATTGAACAGCCACGGTGCCATCACACAGCCTTGTCGCACTCCTTGCTCAATATTAAAGTATTCACTCACACCTCCTCTCACCCTAGCACATGCCCGACTACCGTTGTATACTGCCCTTATTCCATTTATTAGACCTTTATTTACGCCATATTCATTTAATATTTACCACAGCTTCTCCCTGTACACTCTGTGATATGCTTTCTCCACATCTACAAACGCACAGTACAACTTCCGTTTTACCTTTAAACACTTTTCGACCACCTGCTGGAGAGCAACGATCTGATCGACACATCCTCTCCCTGGCATGAAGCCACCTTGCACATCCCACATCTTAGTTTGTGTAGTTTCTCGTACTCTATCAATCAGTATTCTTCCAAATACTTAACCAGGCACGCTGAGCAAGCTTATTCCTCTATAGTTCCTACAATCACTCTTGTTCCCCTTGCCCTTATACAATGGTACAATGATCGCGCTCTTCCAATCACTCGGAACTTTTCCAAACATAGGCATACATTGAATAATTCACACAATTTTCGTATAAGCTTTGCACCACCATACTTGAGCGTTTCACCAGTGATTTCATCTACGCCTGCTCCCTTGCCGTTTTTCAACCTTCCCACCGTTTTCTCTACCTCATTTATTCCAATATCCTTCCCAGTTTCATTCATCATTTCTTCTCTGTTCTCCTTATTTAACCCTTCAGTCTTACTTTCCTCACTACAGTACAGCTTTCCGAAATATACTTGCCAGCATTTCCTCACTTCAGAATCGTCCCATACTATTTCGTTTCTAGCATTCATCACTCCTGCAGCGTTTTGTTTTGGGCCACGTTTTGTATTTTTGACCAATTATCCAGAAGAGTTTATTGTTTTCCTCAAAATCATCACTTCCTCTTTACTTATTCTCACTGCCTCCTTCACTTCTTTGTTTCTTAATCTGTACACCTCATACAATCGCTTCTTCTCAGTCTCATTTTTTGCAGCAATAATTGCCATGTAGGCATATTTTTTCTTACATACTGCCTTTTTTACCGACTCATTCCACCAAGCACATTTTTTCTGTCTACCTACAGTCATTCTTCCACATATTCGCACGGCACAATTGACAACAGAGTTTTTCAAGCTTATCCATGCACTTTCAACGTCAGTGTCTTCCATTTTTTCGTTTCACACTGTTTCATTCACATTCAACTCTTTACTCACAGCATCTGGGTATTTCATTCTCGCACCATTATCCACTAGTTTGTCAACCCTAATTCTGGACGTTCGCACTACGTTTGCTTTCCTTCTCCAGGCCCATTTTTGACCTAAACACACTCTCGATACAACCAAAAAGTGGTCCGATCCACACACCGATCCGCGCATTATTTTTGTGTCTTTCACCAGGTTTCTGAGCCGTTCATCATACACTATCAAATCTATCATACTTTTAGATTCACCTCGTTGCCATGTATACATATGTACATATTTATGTTTAAGTTACGTATTGGATACAAACAGGCTGCTCTCCACACAGACGTTCAGCAGGTGTTCACCGTTCTCATTGACTCTTTGGTCTCCCAACTTTCCTAGAACGCGTTCACTATGTTCTCTCTGTACACCCACCCGTTTGGCTTACATACGTTCAACACGTTATCTACTTCATTCCAGAAGTTCTCACGCTCCTGGTCTCTTTCTCCATTCACCGGTGCATAGCGTGGAATAAGAAAAATTCTTCGAAACTCCACTTTCATTCTAACCCATATTACCCGCGGAGATACCAATTCGTACTGTTTAACACATCTTTTCGCTCTTTCACTGATGATCACCCCAACTCCTTTTGCGTCATGCACTTCCGTCTCAACTCCTGACCATAGTGCCAGGCTGCCATCCTCCATCTCCACAGCATCCTTTCCTTTGCGCTTTGTCTCCGATACACACAGAATATCAAGGTGTCTTTCCTACATTAAATTAAATTAAAAGTTGTTATTTAACATGTGTTAACATGTATTTAACTGAAAGCACCGACATAAAGCTAATTATTTAACTTATAAAATACGATAATCTTGTATGTTTAAATTTTTATTACAAAAAAATTTACAATTTACCCGATTTCTTGTTTTATTGTTTTGAAAATAAAAGGTATTTGAACTCAATCGAAAACAGTAAACTTTTAGAGTAAAACTTCTTTAAATTTCTTATTTATTAAACGAATATTGAAAAGGAAGTGAAGTATGTTAATTATGTAAATTATGTACAGAATGTTAACCGTCTCATTTGGAATGAAGATATTCATGAAGATAGGGTAGTATAAATTTGCGTTATTACAATACAAGCCAAGCTTTTTCATTCGGCACATTGCATTCTGCTACTTTTTTTTGTAATTTAACCGAAAATTCTCTTTTTGTTTGTTATCATTACACCTTTAAAATTTTTTAATGCTTGTTTTAGAACATAGACAGTTCAATTTTATTTATAGCATGCTATTTTTGAACTGCACGTCCTAACGAAATATAATCTGCATGGATTATTAAATACAAATATTTATTCTAATTATTTGTTCTAAAAATCAGAAATATTATTTAAAATCCATGGAGAATGATTAAAATTTTCGGAAAGAAATGTTTTGAATGCTGTCATAGCATACTATTGTTTGGTTAACTAAAACACTGCTTTATGTGGTACTTTTAAAAACAATTGGAAACACATTTTCCAATTTATAAAAATATTCATTTAATTTCTTTTTTACATTTTATAGCTATGGAAATTTTTAAAACTTTGCTAATTTGACAAGGATCATTAATCATTAATCTTTCACAACATAAGCCCAAAATGGTTACAATGCGCGCTAAACCCCGCTCACCCAAAACTGCCATGCTACAAGTTGATTCAAACTTGTATTTACTACCGTCAAATGCACATTCTTCTATGAAAGTGATCATTACGTAATCTTACGAAAGCTTCTTAGAATAAAAAATTCGCTACATCTTTAAAATCGTTAATTAGGTCACTTCAACGTAAGTGAATTAAAAGTTTTACTTAAAACTACTCTATCCTTTATTATTACATGACACTACATGTAAAAGTAACCTACAAACTTGATTTCACATTACTGGCTAAAACTATTGAGTATCAGCGTGGCAGGAACCGCTTAATATCTAATCTAAGTTGACTAGAACTTTTACTGTGTTTACTATAATCGAATGCACATTCTTCCAATATAGGGATTAATAAGTAATCTTACAATATCAAAAGCTTCCTAACACGAAAGATTTACTGTATTTTTAAAATCGTTAACAGGTTACTTTTAATGTAGGTGAATTAAAAGTTTTTTACATTCAACTATTCTACCCTTTATTATTACATAACGATCTAATGTAAAAGTAACACATAAGATGTACTAGCTTAAATTGTACTTACTTAATTTACAAACTTGATTTCACATTAAAAGTTAGAACCTAAAACTGCATAAGTAGTGACTTTTTTAACTTGTACAAAACAAATTGTTTAAGGGTTTACGGTAATTTGAGCAAATTATCAAAAAAAGAAACCTCAATCACACAATTTCGAAGGTTATATTAAAACTAGTATATTGTATCTTGTATGAAAAAATTTAAACCTAAAACCTCTCGTTTGGATCATTGCTTATTAAAAGCATTAGTGTTCTATTGTTGCATTATTGTCATTCATTTAAAATAATAAAAGTGTTTTTTGAAACAAACACATAAAATAATGCACACTACTCGTGCGCTGTTACTTTTTAGGTACTCCATTTTCTTTCGGTCTCGTGCCTAAAAAATCGATGACAGTGCATTCGTATCGTATTATTCTATTATTAAACAAACAATAGTGCCTTGCTTGTTATCATTATAAGTAGCTATTTTCAAACTAAACAGCTTGAAAATTCGTAGAACGGGCTCTAGGTCAACGCGTGCTGTATCCATTGTTAATGCTGAGACCATACGTCATACGAAGTGTAAGCATCTAACATTAATCAATCACATGTTCGACAGAAGGAGAGCATTCAGAAGTTGTGAAGCCATCTCCGTTAGAGTTACAACACCACCATGAACGTGAAAAGTAATGATTACTTACTTTTGGTATTCATAGTGATGAATACCATAGGAAGCCTGACGGCGTTCACCGCAAATTTCTTCAGTATACGTTGGCCGCCCATCGGCTCCCAATTACGTGACGGAAACATAAAAAATCACCCATAACCAAATATGAAACAAACATGCATTCAGTTCCTAGGTGACCTATTAGCTCGGATGTGTGTTCAGAAAGTGTGAAGTATTAAAGTACCTAAAATTTCCTTTCCTAAACATGCTGTAGAACATTACCTAACACAATTTAATGGTTAAAACGTAAGATCTGACAATGTTCATTGAATAGCTATAGAATCTGAATCTGGCCATTCCGCCGAATTCCTAAAACACCGATTCTATACTTTAATGGCCCAAAACACCGACGTCCATTTCCCCGAATACGCCTATTCTGTCGAATTTTAGAGATGGGCCATTACGCCGACACGGACCAAAATGCCGAATGAGATTTAGGACATTTGTCCGAATGCCCAATACACCAACACTATATTTCAAAATTCCAAACGCCGAATGCAACCAAAACGCGCAGTACCATTTCGCTGACTGCGCCATTGCGCCAAATTTCAATGTTAAACCATTCCACCGAATTTCAATGTTAGACTACTACGCCGAACGTGACCAAAACGCCGACGACCTTTCCGCCGAATTCGTCCATTCTGCGGAATTTCAATGTTCGACCACTACGCCGACAATGACCTTAAGGACGAATGATCAAAAGCCGAATACACAAAATGTCGACGCGACAGTTTCATAGGTCCAAAACGCGGATGCTTGATGTAGTAACAGATGCTGTCGCCAGATTTTAAGCAACTTACAAATGTTAGTAGAGTTTAAAATAAATGTACTGAAATAAAAAGTTTTGAGTTGTGCTTTTCGTCATATGTGCTTATCTGTATAATGATCTTAATTATATACCAGTGCGAATAAATAGGATATTAATAAAGGATAGATAGGAAATCTTACCTTACCACATGAAGAGAAAGTTACTGTCATTGGTCAAAAAATTTAAAATTGAATTGAAATCGGAGATGCTCGTGTTGAGGTCCCGTGTGATTTTTGAAAAATAAATGCTTGAAATGAAAACTGTTAGAAATTACTCAATAACACATTATAGACACTGTGTTGCAAATTCCTTTTACTAAAATAATGTTTTTATTTTCTGTTATATAAAGCAATTTAAATCAAACAAATAAATTTATTGAACTACGTTACATATTTACGCCACCTATGGGCGAATGGCTAAACCCCCAAAGGTTTAAATCTATTCAACAACAGATAACTGTGTTAGTTTATTGAACTCTCGTTAGAGGGTCCGGTTAGAACATTAAAACACAATAGATCTATTTATTCAATATCGATCGGTATCAAAGAAATCAATTCTAACAATTTTTCGTTTTAAAAGCGTACTACATTTCTCGCGTCCTTTTTGCGGTCGCCATTTTATGACGCTATGGAAAATTTCTGAGCTCTTCTAAAATTTCTAAATCGATCATTTTTCCGGATATAAATTAGAAGAATTAATTGTAGCAAGACAACATGGACTTTTTGAAAATTACTGTTCCAAATTTCACCTTATATAATACTTACGAATCCTTCCTTTTAGTAATTTTCTTTTCCATTTTTCTGCAATCATGGTTACTTGTCCACTATAGAAGCTGTATTACTGCGATAATTAAAACGTTCGGAACTGGTAACCTAGATTTACATCCATTCGTTGGACGTTCTACTACTACAGCATCAACGATAGGGTAACTATTTCTACGCCACCAAAGGTCAGAACTATTATTATTTTCCGCATGGACCAATTTACTATATTCTCTCTGTACGTGCTAGAAGTTGTACATCGGCTCTACAAGAGTTTAAGTAACGTGCTACTCTAGACATTAAAGTCTTTAAATCGCTTAATGTAACTACAGTTTAATTGACTTACGATTAATGAACTTCCTTATGTGAACGTGGTTGGTAGCTGTAACCACTGCTAGAATTTTACCGATGCTAATACTGTTTGATAGAAATTGTGGACCACACCCAACGCTCACTTTAAGTTAGTGCCCATGTTGCTTTTGTAACGCACAGTAGGTCAACTGCGCACAAACAATGTTGATTGCCGAGCTGCACGACAGTAGCTGGTGTATGTTAATTTTCATTAAATATTAATTTTCATACGCACAAATACGTGATTTCCTTTCCTTTTTTAATTAAATTCTTGCGGTTTAACTATAACTTTACTTAACTTTTATGTACATTTATATTTACCTACATTTGCCTGTGAATTTAAAAACTATTAGTTATATGTAGGTGAGTAGAGAACCCTTTCCTTTTTCCTCTGCTTAGGTATTACAGACATTCGTCTTTAATACCTAAGTGTCTACGTCACTGTAATTCTTGGTAATACCCTACATACCGATTATGTTTTTTTTTCTTTCGTTCGTAATAATTCAATAAGTAGATTGATGTACATGTTGAATTAGACATTTATTTTATTTTTTTTTTTCTGAAATAAAAAGTTTACAGAAACGTTAAATTAATAGTTTTTCTCGCTGCTCGGCTAGATGTAATAAGAACATCCTTATTTGTTATGAACCGCTTGAAGGTTTAAAATCTATTGCTTTCCGGGAAATAATCGATTTTAAACCTTTCAGTCTTTATCGGTAACCGGTAACCATATTTCGCATTTATTGTATTGATAATTTTGTTTTTCGCTCAACTCCATGCTCTTGGTGGTTTTGATGGATTCGCAAAACCTGCTATTATTTAAGTTAGTAGAGTTCATTACAGTTAACTTCACAAATACTGATGTATTGGTTTGAACTAAATTTTTGTTTTAGTATGCTCATTCTTATGGTTAGTAATCACTTATTTATAGCTTATACATATCTTAGTCGTAGACTGTTCAGGAGTCCTTCTCCTCTTCAGCCCTGGTCAATCCTTGCTTGTTGGTGTTGCGATGTTTTGTGTTATTGTATAGTTTATAATTATGAGATGTGGTTATTTTTGGTGTAAAAAAGGGAGATTTATATTTATTTGAGTATTTAATAATGTGTTAATTGGTTGAAGTGAGTGTGTTCTTTAGTGGGATGTATCGTGCTTAGTGTGATTAATCCGATTCGTTGCCCGGTTTTTTGCTAGCTTGTCACCGAATAGACGGTGGGATGCGGAGGGCATATGGGATGACCGGTTGGTCAGGTACAAGAGTAGGAGTTTGGAGAAGGGGTCGGGAATGTTAAGGTTACGGATCTTGTGCAGGAGACCGGCGCGCCAGACCCTGTTGGATGCTTTCTTAATGTCGAGAAAGCCAGATTGCATTTCTTGTGATTGAATGCTCTGGTGGTCTCTGTATGCAGCTTCAACAAGGGATCGTGACACGTTCGGTTGGGACATAAGCCGAGTTTGCTGTTGGGAAGGAGGTCGTTAAATTGAGGTGGTCCCTGATTCGCCTGACTAGAATTTGCATTTTCCGAGGCAAATCAGGAGGGAGATTGGTGTATAGGAGGAGGGTGGGGTTAGGTCTGCGTGGGGTTTGGGTATCATGACGTTGGAGGCCGATTTGCAGTCCGTCGGGAAGTGGGATAGGATTAAGCATTGGTTGTAGATGTTGGAGAGTAATCGGAAGGCTGCACCGGGTAAATGACGGAGGATTTAGGCCGTCATGACCTGGGGCAGAGTTTTTCCCATTTTTGAAATATGTGTGGACCTGGTTGGGCGTGATGGGGCATAAAAGGGATTCTCGTTATCGAGTTGGATTTCAGGAAGGTTAAAGTTGCGGAATTCTTCAAGGTGACCCTCGAGGAGTGCCTTGAACCGGTTATCGAATTGGGGATAATCGGGGGATTGGAAAGTGAATTGGAGGTGATGACCTAAGAAATCGACCTTTCCTTGATCGGAGGAAATTAGGTTGCCCTGTAAGTCGGTTAAGTGGGATTTAGAGTTGACATTCGTTCTGGTCAGTCTATCGAACTATTGCCAGAAGAGTTTACCACTTCTATAATCTAGCTGGGAGGTGCCTTTGGCCTAGGAGTCTTCGGCGTGTTTGTTGGCTTCTCGCCTGCTTAAGGCGTTAAGGCGATTGTATTCGGTCTTCAGAGCCGAGTCCCTGGATTGCAAGAATTGACGATAGATTCGTCTTTTCTCTTTGATCCAGTTCACAATGTGTTGTGGGAGCGGTTTGCGAGAAGTGTCGATGTTTTTTAGTGGAACAGAGATATGACAGCTTCCGTAATTACGGAAGTTAGGTCTCTAGTGGCTCTCTTGAGATCTTGGGTCGTTTGAAGTTTAGGTGTAGGAGGTTGTCGGAGAACACATTCCAGACTGCTTTTGAAAAATCTTTAATGACTGTGTATTGACGAGGTGTAGGGGGAGCTGGACAAAATGAAGTTTTAACCAGCAATGGTATGTGACCTGATGTGATCGTGGTGCCTAGAAAGCACTCACGATCGAACTAGTGAGCTATGTTTTCGGAAACTATGATGTGATCTACTATTGAGGCACCTAAATGTTCGAAGTATGATGGCTGTGTGTTGGCAATTCGCAAGAGCGGCAACTGCAACAGAGCCGAAGATAACCTGTTACCGTTGCCATTAGTTGCGGTGTCACCGAATGGGATGTGGCGGGCATTGAAATCACCTAGGATAACTACATTAGAGAGGCTAGAGACGTAGATTTTTTGTACTTACATTGCTGTATCGAGTGGAAGGACGGAATTCAACAATCTTCGTTAGAATTCGATAAAATGATTTCAGTTTAGTACCCTTTGGTTACCACAATTTTATCCACATTTATCATTTAGAAAACGTTCATGCAACTCAACACCCATCTCGACCTCTTTCGTTAGCTTGTGACACTTCGGCCATAATATTTACCTTGAGCATATACTGCTTTTTGTGCAGCATCAAACACTGACGCTAATAAATGTTGCATTCACCTTATCCGCCACTGATATCTGCTGTTTTTTACCCAAAGTTGTTCCTTGTATCACATTCACGTACTGTAACTATACTTCCTACACGTTATGATGTCTCACATAACCACTACTTTGGTTAAACAAGAACCATTTAGCCAAGACAACTTCATCATAACCTGGAACTATCGGTCTAGTCCAGTTCGCAAACACGAGCACTGTGTCTTAGAATTGGCCTTGCATGGTGGTGTAATTTTAACACTGCTGTTGGTTAACATTCTAAGACACCGTATCTGAACAAAAAGCAAAGTATTGTTTTCGTAAAAAACGTGGAGTTTTCAACAGATCTGCGTGTGCGTGTATGCGCGCGTGTGCGTGTGCGTGTACGTGTGCGTGTGCGTGTGCGTGTGCGTGTGCGTGTGCGTGTGCGTGTGCGTGTCGTGTGCGTGTCGTGTGTGTGCGTGTGCGTGTGCGTGTGCGTGTGCGTGTGCGTGTGCGTGTGCGTGTGCGTGTGCGTGTGCGTGTGCATGTATGAGTGTGAGTATATGAGTATGTTCGTGTGTGTGTGTGTGTGTGTGTGTGTGTGTGTGTGTGTGTGTGTGTGTGTGTGTGTGTGTGTGTGTGTGTGTGTGTGTGTGTGTGTGTGTGTGTGTGTGTGTGTGTGTGTGTGTGTGTGTGTATGTGTGTGTGTGTGTATGTATGTGTAAGTGAAGAGTGCGTACGTGCCTGCCTGAGAAAGGCTCTAACAAGTATAGGTGCTTTATAGATGGCGCTGAAATGTAAGTAAGTATAAGTAGTAAGAAACAAAGTCTACTTTTTTCAAGATAAGAGAAAGTGTGAACGAGTTGTCTCTTTTTACACGCTTTTATTTAACTCACACTGCTTGTCGTATGCATCAAGATCTGTAATCGATTTTCACTTCTACAAGTCCAGTCGACCTGAAACTCTCACAATAATGCAACCTTTTAGCATTTACGTTCATCAAACTGCTTAACTAAACTATAATTAACATAATTTTGTTATGAACGAATAGGTAAGTTCACAAGTAATTAAAATTTATTATTAATTTTAGTAAATATATAAATAAAAAGTTTACCTCAAGTAGAATTTGCACCTACGACATCTACTTTGCTAAAGTAAGGCTCCAGCAAACTAAGCTGTAACATTAGTCAAGTTGCTTTGGTTTGTGTAAATCTTTGCGGTATGGTAGGCTCACATTCCATTAACATAAGTAATTTGACTGTAATATCATTGCATTTAAAATTTAGATTACTTACATAAAGACAAAATTTACATCGATGGGGCTTGTATCTCGATAGCTCAGTTGGTTAGAGCGCTACTATAGCAAAGTAGATGTCGTCGGTTCAAATCCTACGCGAGGTAAACTTTTTATTTATGTATTTAATAAAATTAATAATAATTTCTAATTATATAATTAAAATAATTTTCAGTTATCAATAGTTTAAATAAAAGTTTCAATGTCAAACTGGCAGAGCACTTTTTGGTGTAATGGTCGGTGCGGGTTCGATTCTTAGTCAATGCAACTTTTTCTTAACTATCAACAAAGTTTAGATTGACATGGTTGACCTTACAAATTACTTAATTTTTTACACGATTATTTGTAAATTAAATCATAACTAATTATTTTAAAAATGCTGAATGAATTAAATCATAGACCTTGGGTTTAAAAAAAATAGGTATAGCGTGGTTGATAAATCGATATAAATATCTAACTAAATAATACTATGAAAAAATAAACTTTTTTAAAAAGCACGCTTTTATTTACGCGTATAAACTAAAAAGAAGAAAATACATTTTTTCTTTGCACCCAAACGCGTGGGGTGCTCATCATAATTCATTTCTCCTCGTCACATGTTTATAATATGAGCGCCCCACGCTTTTATTTTTAGTCGTAAAGATTTTTGAGCACATTTTGGTGCAAATAAAAAAATATTTTCTCCGTTTTAGTGCACTGTCTATACATAAACGAAAGCGAGCTTTTTAAAAAAGTTTCTTTTTTCATAGCATTATTTCTAGATATTTCCTAATGAACGGTTACAACTGGAATAATAAATATATGTGCTTTCAAACCCAGGCAAGATGATTGCAGTTTGCTGATACCTTCGAGTGGAGCTGATTTTATTTTGAATAATGGATCAGGAATTACATGTATAAAGTCTGCCACACCACCATCCAAATGACTTCGTGTCTGCGAAGACCTTCATTATATAAAGGGTCAATATTACACCATACCCCAAATGCAATTCTTGCTTATGTTTAGCCAAAAATCTTTCATGTAGGTTTTACCGTCGCAGTAAGCTTTATAGTTGGCCAAGAGAGATTGACCACCATCATCAAACAAAAATATGTGTATAATTTTTTCAAGTTCCACGGCAGAGATCTTAAATTGTTCCAGGTTTATGTATAGACGTTCATTCAGCCCATACATAATAGCATTGAACACTGTCATTTAATTTAAATTATGATTCATACAAAAGCTGATTACGTTCGACTTCTTCTGCTGACATAATGAATCCCGCCATTTTGATAGATTAAGTATGTACGTTGGCGTTTTTATTTTTAAACAGGCTCGAACACAAGTGCTTACATTTACTACTTGTATACTCCTTAAATTTTCACTAATCAAGGCAACAGTCGCTATACTACTTTGCGGCTGTATTATTGTTTACTTGTTAGTATTTATCATTGTATTAGTTTATTAATTAACATGATGTAAAACACATAAGGTTATCTCCAAAAAGTGCAGAAAAATGCTACCACAAAGTGCAATTTGGATTTCGCTTTTCATAAATAATTTTTGTAATAATTGATGTATTGTCACAAAATTCGGCTAGGAGGGGTTCTGCGGGGTGGAAAATTAAAGTCTACTCTCATTTTCAATATAAAATTTAAAGGGTGCCACCTGCGGTACTTTGCATATATTTAACACGAAATAACTTTTTTGAGCCACAATGTATTTAACTTCTAAATAAAAATTCTTATTCTCCAACGTCTTTCAACTAAAAAATGTATACCGGCTAAGAGTTGATTTGAGCAACCCTTTCTGTGATATCTGGATTTAAAAAATTCATTCCGTGTATGCCTACAATTCAACACAATATGAAGAGAAGGCGTTTTAATAAAATAACTGTCACTAACAAGTGCTGTCAAATCGAATATAGAAACATTTTAATACTTAACAATTCAACCGTACATTTTGACCATAATAGCCTATCTTTTGGTAGGTGAAGTTCGTGAAATTCGTGAAAGACCTCTCATTGTAAACTGTGTTCTTATGTTGATTCTCTTGATACATTGTTGCTTTTTTGTCGGTGTTTATGTTTTAAATTTCAAGAAGAAATGACCGATATGTTATTGGTTTTTGGATATTGCCAAGGAAATGGTTTAAAATCTTGCAGGGTACACAGTGAAAGATTTCCCATTCGAAGGTTACCAAACCATAAAGCCTTCGCGGCAGTTGAAAGACGTCTTCGTGAAACGGGTAGGTTTGCGCCTGTTTCTATTAATTATGGTCGTGCACGTACGGTAAGAACTGTGGAGGTTGACGAAGATATTCTAAATCGGATTGAAGAAAATCCAAGACTCAGCAACAGAAGATTGGGCTTACAGCTAGGGGTAAGCAAAGATACTGTTAATAGGGTAACCAGAGAACAACTACTGCATCCATTTCATCTTCAACGGGTACAAGATCTTTTACCCCATGATGTTGAACCACGCCTAGGTTTCTCCCGGTTTATTCAAGAACAAAAACTTTACACGACGAATTTTATTCACAGATGGAGCCACTTTCACGAGGAGTGGCGTAACTAACTTGGATAATGTACATGTCTATGCTGAAGAAAACCCCTCATGCGACTAAAGTTACCCATTATCAGCATGAGTTTAAGGTCAATGTGTGGGCAGGAATCATTGACACTTTCATAATTGTTCATGTCATTTTACCACCTCGAATAAATGGCGCAAATTATTTGGAGCATCTATAAAACGAATTACCAGACTTATTAGATCCCCTATCCTTGCAACTTCGAAGGGGAATGTGGTTTATGCACAACTGTGCGCCTTCACATTTTAGGTTAAATTATTTGAACGAACAGATAGAACAAATAGATGGATAGGTAGAGGCAATGATGCACCCGCAAATAGGCCAGCTCGATCCCCTGGCATGACCCCGATGGATTACTTTTGTGGGGAAAAGTAAAAACCGTTGTCTATTCTACACCAGTACATACAGAAGATGAATTAAGGAGACGTATTCAAACGTATTGACGTTTTGAGAAATGATGACGAAATGCTTAAGACAATCCAACTTAATTTTTACGGCGTATTAATCTTTGTACACACGGTGATGGAGGTCATTTTGAACATTGTTGTAAGCATTTCTTTCATTAACTTTTTGTTGTTGATAAATTTATTAACTCTTTTTACTCGAGAATAAAATTATACAACATTTAACTTGTTATTGTAATTTTTGGTGTTATTCCTGCGGCAATGCAATGCAATGCAATGGTGAGTCTGAGTAAGAAATCAAAATTTTAAATCCAGATATCTCAGAAACGGTTTCACAAATCAAATCTTACCAGGTATACATTTTTTAGTTGAAAGACGTTGGAGAATAAGAATTTTTATTTAAAAGTTAAATATATTGTGGCTCAAAAGTTATTTCGTTTTAAGTGCATGCAAAGTACCGCAGGAGGCGCCCCCTACATTTTACATTGAAAATGAGAGCAGATTTTAATTTTCTACCCCGCAACCCCCGCCGCCCCCCCGGATACTGTGACCATACACCAATTATTACAACAATTATTTATGAAAAACTAAACCCAAATTGAACTTTTGACACTTTGTACCTCCAAAATCAACTACTTTTGGACTGAGGTAGGTCGGGTTAGATCGTCATATTTTAGCATCAGGAAATTGTGGTAGAATTTTTTCCGCACCTTTTAGAGACACCCTGTATAGTACAAAATTGTCTCGAGTGGGAAATGAATCCACAACCTCCTCTTAATTGCAAAAAGATCTGGAGATACCTTCACTTAATTGAAATATAATCTGTTGGTAGGTCTGTCATGTCATGTGCCTTAGCCATCAAATATAAGAAACGTACATTTTTAAAAATAATAAATAAATTTAAATTAGTGTAATCAGAATCAATAGTATATTACAGTACAAATGCAGAAAGTACGAAATTGGACATGCGCGTGGGTCAGATTTGCGCACGAGGACGAAGCCCGAGTGCGCGAAGACCCACAAGCGGGTGCAATTGGTTTCTCCACGTGTTATGTAAAACGTTTTGTTCAATCGTACACTAAGAAATATGTATTTTTTGGAAATAAATAAAATAAAATAAAAAGCATTTTCTAACATAATGTTACCTCATGCAACTTTTAATAATTGCACTGTTAATTTTAATACAAATAAATAAAGCGTTGATTTCTTTATAATTGTATCTACCTATAATTTTAATAATCTATATAGTATATTACAGTCACTAGTGAGTGCAAAGCGTTTTTCAAAGTGCAAAGTGACACGTTACCATAAGAATACTTTGAGGAGGGGTAATCATTAATTTTCGAGATGCGTAACCATAGTTAGAAACAACAACTTTCTATTGTAGGATTGAACAAATAATATTTATCAGAAACAACTAATTCAATTTGGGTTGAGCATGAAATAATTCAAAACGGTTTCCATACTTATTTACAGCTACCATTTAACTTAAATGTTTGAAATAATTTATTGCTATAATGCTATATCAATTTACAATGTACAGTTGTACGGGTCTTTAATATTGTAAAGTAAACACTTAAACTTTTACACATTTACCAATATTTATCATTGTTTGTAGGGTTAAGCAAAATGTATCTCATTTCAATACAGTTAAGTGTTTCCAATGCTACACACAATCTGTCAACTGCAAAGCTGTAGGATTTAAACACCACAACCCTCTTCATAACTTTAGGGAATTTCAATGCAACAGATTTTAAGTGACCATTGCTACTCAAATGTAATTTAACTTATTATTAAAATTAACTATCTATTAGCTTGATGGTTAATGCGATTAATTTTAATACAGGATGCAGAATGAAACTAAGCTAACCGTAGTAGGTATATGACCTTTACCGCATAGTTGTAATTCATAAACACCAATTATATTACCATTACTAAAGTTACTTTAAAGAAGATTGTGATAATCAGCAAAATTGTAAAAATTAATGTTTTAACTGTTTATGTACTCTAAACTAATTTTAAGTGGAATATACGCTAACCCAGTTAAAATTTTTTAGTCATGAGTGTGATTTACGATTTTATAATAATGCAAGTACTTTTTAATTCATTTAAAAATTTTGATCGTAAAAATGTAAATAAGCTTTAACATGTAAATACAAAAATATTAATATAAAAACTAAATCAAAGCTTGTATAGAAAATTTAACAGTAACTGACAATAACAATATGAATTACACATACCAACATACGTATCATAAAGTCAACTAAGGCAAATTACATATCCACAAACTCAATGTAACTTTGTTAGACAATTGCGTAATAAAAACCATAACATTGCTTTGAGTTTCATTATTTGAAATTTGTTTAATCCCTTAGAAAGCTTTAAACTATTTGAACTAAAGCTTGTTTGTATCCCTTCAACTAATTACAAGTGGTAGAAAATTCTGATCCAGAATCGTTACGCCTCATGATTGCTCGTTAGTTGAAGTCCTACTGAAAATCCCGGAACCACACCCGGAGCGCTCGTTAACAACCTCCGGAGACGTTATCCTCCACAGCTCTGCAAGCTACAATTGAATCGATTTCTTTTTTAGACACATTGTAACAAAAATACAATAGTACGTCATACAATTAGAACATACACATTAAGCAACTGTTCAGAGAGTTCCCAAAGGAGCGTTATTCCTGGATAGTATAATTTCTTTTCTTTGTTTCCTATTATAACCAACACAAAAAATTTTACGCAGAGACTTTTATTCGTGGTGATTGTAGGGCTGAGTACTTTTATTTGATGTATTACAGAGGATTATAAACACAGATTGAATATTTACGTAGTTGAAAGAAATAAAGGTAAGGGATTAAGCATTAAATTATCAGATTAAGTGTATGTTCTTGATACGTATCGAGAGCATTAATTACAGGTTGCGCTACCTTTTGAACTTGTATCGTACACACTTTTGTACAAAACCACCTTTAGTATTAAATATACTTGTAAGATAAAGATTTGTCGTTTGATGCAAGAGTAATGTTCAGATACTCTAGTTTTGAATTTTCTACCTGTTTGATATAAAAAAAGAATCACAACTACCGCAGCTATTCATAAATGCCTGACTTGTCTAGGTTATCGATTTTATCTAACAATGATCTGAGGTAACTTAAAAAAAAATATTTGTATTATAAAAATAAAGAATTTTGGAAAACGTACGAATACAAGGAACTGAATGAAAATTTTAGTTTCGGAAATATAGTATAATTAATTTCTGAAATATTTTATTATCAAGCTAATAAGTTGGGTTATAGCATAAATAAATTGTAATTCTTTATTAACATTTTGTTTGATGATAACTGTTAAGTTACACAAGTGATGGTAAACAATCCTAAAGCAGCAAGTTTCTGTAACATAGGGTGGATGAATTTGTTACGGATGAAGTGATCAGTAGAGGTGGGTTTTAGACGATTGAAAATAGGATTATTTATTGAAAATAAAGTAATATTAGTCGTCACTAATTTCTAGACTATTGACTAATACTGGCAAATGATATTTAATGTATGAGGGTTGTGAGTTAGTCGCGTCAAATTTTCTTTCCAGTTTAGTCGCGGCGGTCTATCAGACCAGGTGGGGTTAAAAATGGAAAACGATTTTTGTAATTTTTTTATTTTGTAAGAATATGGTATAATAATACAAAATAAACAGTTTTAGTTAAAAAATTTGTTTAAACTTTATTATGCCCAATATAACAAAGGTTAAAATAAAATTTAAAAATAGAAAACATACATGGACACATTGCCCCATAAAATAAAAACCAAAAATCTAACACAATAAAAAAAACTTAAAAATGGTAACTCAACATATTTCAACAAACTAGCATGAAAAAGTTATTGATAGATATTGTTACTGCCCTTCCCTGCAGGTCTGACACACACTTGTTGTATGGTCCAAACACATACATATTACATTTGAAGCACGAAAATCTAGTTTTTCTATTTTTTTTCCAGCCACAAGGGGTACTCCTACCAGAGGGTCTTTCTTGAAGTTCTCTGTGTTCAGTTTTAATAATTTCCATTAGTCTGAGCTTTAAGGTCCTCGGTAGATTAGTTAAAGTAACTAATAAGAGAGTTGATTCCAGCAATATTCAACATGTTGTAAAATACCACCATGAGCCATCCTTTACTGTTTCTGGAGCAATCATACGAAGCGAACCCTTTTGTCTTATTATAAGTACTAACAATTATTGGCTTAGATTTCTTAGCAGTATCAGGATCAATATCGTCGTGATGATACATACTGGACGTTAATATAATGTACGAAACAATTGTTAAATCCTCTGTGAAACCAAACATACTTGTATGGGTAGGACGTTTAGCAGATTTTGAAAATTCAGTTGGCAATTCACTATTATTTTGTCTTACTGTTCCAATGGCAGTTATTCTATAATTTCGCAACAATTTTTCCACCAAGGGAATTGGCGTGAATCAGTTGTCCATTGTCAACTTAATGTGTGAACCAGAAAGATGTTTGCACTTTCTTAAAACCACGTCATAGGGTTTGATAAAAAATTTATATGGGCCACCGGGTTGGGTTCCCACATAGATTTCGAATTTGGAAGCATAAAATACTGTTGCATCGCAAACGGCAAATATCTTGATGCCGTATTTGATCTGTTTTGAGGGAATTTATTGACGGAAAGAACATTTCCCTCTAAAGGCCGGTAGCATCTCATCGATGGTAATAAATGCCGAATGATTAAAACCATGTAGATATTTTTTTTACAAAGTGATCGAATATTGTATAAACTTATCCAATGTTGATCGGTCCAAACTCATAGTGAGGTAAAACATTTCTATGCCATATCCATCTTTCCTGCACAGATCTTCTGTATTTGAGCGATTGGAATGGCTAATACCAGATAAGTATAATTTTACTATAAAAGCTCGGATTTCAATTTTGTCTGTTTGGATGCAATCGAGTTCTCTTGAAAACTTCTGTTGGATAGACGATATATATTTATTTGTACTCTCAAGCATTCGGGAGGTAATGGGTTCGATTCCCGTTACCGCCTACCCTGTATGAGTTTTTTTCAAGAGGTTTTCGTCACACCCATGTAGCGGGATGGTCACTGCGTATATGCTCACCATGTGCGACTATTTAGGCTAATGCTGGGTAGTATTTTGCCCCTCAGAACCTTAACTCCCTTCCTTCCGATCGTATCCTGACCACACTCATCCTTAATCCCACCATGCATATATACGTAATGTATGTATGTATGCTGAGAATCCATGATTGTGGCTGAAGGAGCTCGGAAAGCTCGAGCAGCCCGCCCTCCCCATTGGGGAGGGAATGAAATACGTGGCATTTTCCTTTTTTTGTTCCTACTATCAACAATAATTTCAATTACCACGTCAAAGAAATAATTCGAAATCTCCACAGCACTCTTCAAATTTTTGGTTGCTTATGTCGGCCCTGGTAAGCGGACTATTATGTTATTATGTCTGGTTCTCACTATTTTGGACGTGGAGTGCGTGGTACCATTCTTGCCTAAAAAAGAAGAGTTTAATATCGGCTCGTTATTTTATTGTATATTTGTTAAAATACCCATATAGACAGATTCGGAAGTGTGATGCTAAACAGTTTCTTCTTATATGTCAGAGATTTCCTGCTCAGATTCACTTTGGTGATCTAGAACATCTTCGTTCTCCTCTTCCACGTCATCTGATTCATCCTCGTGAACAACTGGTACATTATCACTGTCATCTAATACTACTTCTTCTAGAAGTTATTGTAAGTATTTTTGATGTTTTTCATATTGTGCCATGGCTAAAATTTTATTATTTTTTAAATATACCAATTAAAAATGCAATTAACTAAAAAAATAGTTCTTTATGATTTTATGTCAATATAGGTCGCGCCGGTATGGAGACCTGAAACCACTGTAACTCGATACAAGATTACCCCACAACGACCACAGAACAATTGTAGTTCGATCGCATTGACAGGTGAAGGTACTGGGCGGCTCACTAATATGTAATACCAATTCCAGTGTTTACAATATTAAAACTAATGACCCGGTTTCCCACACAGTGGCGCAACTACCCGAAGGTTAAAGTGATATTTGTACCTTCCCAAGGGTTTTATGTCAAGCAAATACCACGGGGTGTATAAACCAATCACAAATACGTATTTGTAACAGTAGGATAAAGAACAAGGCATGACAGATGTGAGTCAGTGTTCAACTCTTAAGAATGAAATAAGCGGTTAGTGCATGGTTAATGTATATACCTGCAAGAAACCCTTTCAATAACAAACCCAAACAGAATCATTGCCATAGGAATTCATTACATTAGCTTAAATGATAAAAATAAATAACTAGACCTAAAGTATAAATAAAAGAAACAAATAAATATAAATAAACAAATAACTAACTCTAATTCGTAATCGGAAATCTAAACTAAAAATAATTAAATCATTTTCGTTCTCAAACAAATAACAGCAAGTCCGGTAAGTGGCACGAGAACCAAAAATTGCGTAGGGAACGATCTAATTTAAATATGATGTAATATAAATTGAGTAAGTTAATACTATATATATATATATATATATATATATATATATATATATATATATATATATATAGTAAGTACATACTTATACTATTTACATCTATCTTGTATCTGTCTTTATTTTCTACTTCTTACTGCGTTTTTGTCGGGGTAATAGGCTAAATAAATGCCAGCACTGCTCACTAGTACGACGACAGTAGGGAATGCTACATCTTCCGAGACACGATTTGTCTAGTTACCGGTCTGTCTTCTGTTTTAGTTATTAAATGTTAGAATAAGACCTTTTGTCTAAGTCGTATGAATGACGTGAGCTTTTATACAAAACTTGGATTAGTTAAGTTTTCCCCTTACGATGTTGTCATGGTATATTAAATGCGTAGTAATATTTCAAAAAGTAAGATTTTCTATATTGGTAGTGGTAATTGTTTAGCAATTGTTGGTATGAGGCCACAGTAATGAACCTCTAGCAAGTGTAGTTTGCATATAATGTCGGTTTCTCTGAGGTAACTCCTCTGTAACTTAGTGGAATTTGGCGGAACATCGGTTGGTTTCTGTAATGTTGTAAGTTTAGTTGGTAGAACAGCGAATAGTTGGTATGTCAAGTCAAGTTGGTGGTACGTTGGTTGGTTTTTCTTTAGTGTGTAGAGCAGTAATGGGTTGCCGTTTGTGGAGCTTCGATTGGCTGCTCTCAATGCTGTAAGTCCAAATTGTCAGTTGGTATAAGTTGTTAATGATTATAAGTTGATGGTTGGTATAAAATATACTTCTCATTGATAGTCATTTGGAATTTAAATCTAAGCATGCAACTTATAAACAAATTTACATTCTGAAGTTTTCAACATTGTGTTTCTTTGCTTCATTTAATGTCAGACCTAATTTAGAAATCAGTAAACAGTTAAATGCTACAAAATGTGCACATATTTTTGCAAATGGTTTCTTAAACTCTAAATAGCTAATAATTGGCTACCATAAGTAACTTTTTAAGAATAGAAAATATTAAACTTAATAAATAAAAAGCCCAAAATCTTGAATTTACATAAAAGTCAAAATAGTCAGAACTCATTACTAGAAAAGTTATATAAATTACATAAATTATACGTAAAATTAACATTATATTGGATTGTTGCAGCCACTTTCAGACAAAATAAGTTTTAAACGAGAAATTCGAAATTGTTTTAATTTACACAAGTGAAAAAATTAATGCAATGAAAGTTATATTGTTTAAACTATATTATTAATTTATATTTATTATTGAAATTAAGTTAAAAATGCTTACCATAATTCAACATACTGCAGTTCTGTATATTACAGAAATATCAAAATTGTTAAGGGCCTCCTCCATCATTTAATTTTCAAATGTCATTATCATAATTTTGAGGTTACATGAGCAACTGCGCCATTGCTTTGCACTTTTGCATTAATAATTTCATCGGGCTTAATTCTATATCAAATTGAAATTGAAGCGTTGGAGTTAACGGAAAATTTGGTAATAAATCCGAATTCTGTGGCATAACATAGTGACCTAAACAAGCAGTTAAGAGCGTGCCTGGATTTTAGACAATTAAATAAAATACTCTTTTGTGAATTTGTGTTTCGTTTGAAAGAACACATACTAGTGTTTTGTGTAAGTGCAAATAATAGTTGTGCCATAAGGGAATGTTGGACATCCTTTTCTCCTGTGAAGTCGGCCAAGTACGAGCAATAATCAAAGGAGTTTCAAGATCTTATTTGAGTTCAACTTTGTTCAGCTATGTAATATGTAGTTTCACCAAAACTAGATGTTAAAAATTGACTTTTGCCGGTTGGGTGCTTGGCTATTGTAATACAGATTCAGCGAGCGCGCAGTACGAGTACTATTATTTACATATTGCAAACTAAAATTTCAGCATTATTGTGTTTGATAATTTCAGTTCAGACATTTATGGAAAAATCATTAGTTCCAAGATTAGGTGTGGTAACTGTTACAAAAGCAAGTTTCTAGGCTACTTCAGCGAAGAAGCGGTAGATGCTGGTAAGCCGTTGAATATCAGAAATAACTCTAACACTTACCATTTGTTAAATCTGAAATTGGTAAAGTATACCGAAAGAGCACCGATATAGTCAAAAACTGCAGCTTCTGTACGACTATAGAGTACGAAAAAAACTCACACGGTACAAATAAAGTTGTAATGGTTGAGCTAAATTCTTAAATCCTAGTTTGAATTTTAAATGACAATCGAATGTACTTAAGTATGTCCACTGGGTACAGGTACCAATAATAATGGGTAAACAATTGTTAAATTAATTCAGATAACGTAATGGCAATGGTTCGGTAGCATTTGTACTTAACCCTCCTATTGTGTTCGGGTCAATATGACCCAATCGCGTTCTTCTAATTTAATTAATTTAGTTAATTTATTTAAATATTTCTTTGCCGTTGCATGACTTCATTACTCTAATAACGGTGTAGCTAGATTGATATTAGAAAATTATAATTAGTTTTTTTAATGCATTTGTTACACTCACTGTGTTTGAGTTTATATGACCCGGTGATTTGTGTGGTTCAAATTAGAAGAACAAGAATGTATTTCATTAGTTTTGTTTTATTTTCATAAATATAAATAACTTATATAACGTCGCCACATTATTGTGCAATATTGCGCATATTGCTTGCGTTATTTGCGTACTGGTAAACAAATTTATAACTCCGTCAACTTAGCCCCCCGAAATCGAAATTTTCACAAAAAAACCTGTTGCACCATCTTCGCTAGAACTAGCGCCAGCAAGCGCCACAAAAATTAGAGCTAGCGCCTCTTTTTCCAAAAAGTTATAAAGCCTCAAAATTCATAACATAAGCAAGAGAGAGAGAAAAAGCAATGCGCTTTACTTTATGTTAGACAAGAAAGGAACATATTATATGAAATAAATATAGAAACCTGTGTGAAATAAGAAAGCTCACAAAATTCGATTTTAATAAGTTAATAGTAAAGTTAATTATTGGCGGTATGAGATTTTTATCATAAATTTAAAGAATTTACCTACATTAATTTTCGGTAGTTTACTATACAATAGTAATCCTCACAAAGGGGTGTCCTGCTAATTTTTTTAAGTCGAGGTTTGATGAGAGGTTTCTAACCTACTATACCTTACGACTGTCAGTATTATATTTAAAAAAATGGGTAGGGCAATATCACGTAAGAAGACTTTTCTTATTGGGTTTATTTATTCTATCGAATAATATTATACTCTTAATTAAAGTTTTATACAATATATTCTTAAAGTCCAGGAAATACGGTTGCCTTTAGCGATGATTGGCAATACAATTGATTAATTAAAGCTATATGTTATATTAATGTACTTCATTTTCTGCAATATAATAGTATATTACGTAATAAGTGTTGTAAAAGGCATATTACGCACGAATGGAAAATTATGCACGCAGCCGCGTAGCGGCGAGTGCATAATTCCATCAGTGGTAATTGCTCTACAACATGTATTATACTATACTTACCTACGACCATAGACACTGTGCCAAAAAGTCTGGACTACTTTTAATATTTTCATTTTTATCAGGTATTCATTTTTATCAGGTATTGTAGATGATGCTTAAACACGTCGATTTTTTATTTTAGTCGTTGTTTTTTGTTGTTCGTTTCATGTATACATAGAGATCTAAAAACTAGTAATCTTCATTTCTTTAAATGGGTACTCTGTATATTATTGCATCTTTAGATTTTTGATCAATTTTATTTCAAACAATTTTACAAAATTATGTCTCACAACTTTGATGATCATACATGATATAATTAGTTCTATTTACTATTACGTTGGTTTAATTAACATTAGAAACATTATAATAATTATTTATGGTTACTGTACAATTATCACGTATATTAGAAGTATCTCGATTTATCGATTCATATGACATTGTAATATTTTCATTTGTTAATATAGTCAAACTGTGCGTTTTGTTTACGAAAACTGTGCGATTTGTTTACCGTGCGTAATGACGAATTTACTGAGGCTGTGTGTCGTGTGTTTTCGTCTATTTTCTACAGTGGTCGTAGGTAAAATATTTTTTTAAATTATAATGTGTTAACTTTAATGCAAATTTTATGTAAGTATACTATGTTTTATTGAATTAATAACTATTATTTTCATTATTATTCATTATTATTGGGTTGGAGTTGACTATGTACTTATTTAAAAATTATTTACTTGGATTTATGAAACAATTTTTGTTATTAGTTATTTCATGTAGAATGTAATCAGAAAAGTATATTTAAATAACGCATTCACTTAATATACTTAATCTACGCCAGTGTCATTATGACATATTTATCATCTTCATTTGGGTGTCATTATGGCCTTCATAATAGCACCCAGTGCCATTATGAACTCATAATAACACGCAAATTTTAAAATAAAAAACAGGCAAAAAGAAAATTAGTTTCAACTTTTACTTCATTATAAAATCTTTACCAACATTTATTTATTGTAAACATTAATTATAAAGTCTGTACAATTTATTAAATTGAGTCCATCAGTGCACGAAACTCATGTAAAACACAAAATTGAACGCAAATAATGATGTTGTCAAAGTAAAAATTGCAACAATCGACAAGCGCGGTTGCTATATCGACTAATATGGTCACTTAATAATTTTGAATTTTTATTTACAAAAACGTTTGTGATATTGTAAACAAATCGAATCTATGCAAAGAAAATCTATTTGGACTGGCGTAGATTAAATTTTGAATGATACACGTTCGATATGAACTTCGTAATGAAACTTGTGTAAATAAACCACTCGGCTAACGCCTCGTGGTTTAACTTTACAGGCGTTTCATTATCACGTTCGTATCGAACTAGTATCATTAATAACTATAAATTAACTCACACTAATAGGAAAAGATTTATTATTCATAATTTATTTGATAATAAAATGTAGGATACGTGTACAAATTAACGTCAACAACATAAAAATTAATATTAGCATATTTTCTGAGAATAGTAACGGAATTTTTTTGAAACATTCATTGATTATAATCTTAAACGCTATAATATAATAAATGCGCTCGAACCTCTTTAGTACTTGGACAATGTCTTTTGCCGTAAGCAATAAAATGTCCAATAGATTTTTCACAGCTGGAACCTTCATATCCTATTACACCCCTTAAAATGTAAATGCAGTTACATATTTCAATAATATTTGGTATAGATTGTAAGGTAGTTCTTATTTCTAAATTCTTATTTGCCGTAATTATTGGTTCTATAAGTAAATGCCCATGCGAAGAGAAAGTATTTTTTATATAAAGATTTTTACCTTAATTATATTTACGTTTTAACTGAACCTTCAGTAATTTTTCTTGTAGTTTAATTGGCAATTCCTTCTATTGAAACAAATATTTTCTTGCTATTTTCTTCCAAATGGCATTTTTTACAATAAAGATATTCATACGCTGATGGAAGGTCATTAAAAAGAGAATTCACCATTTGTATTATTGAAGATTCAGCATTTACAAGTTTAAAAGATTGGAGTATATCGTCGACTTTACATATTCGATATAAAATTGTCGCTCTAATTTTGTAAATTGATGCCGTTACACCATGTGTAATCATTTTATGCATCATATCACATACAGGGTTAGTTAAAAGTATGGAGACGGCGATTTATTGTCGTTAATATTCATTTTAGGAAATTATGTTCAATACAAAAGTTTGTTATGAAATTATTATCTACATTTGAGAATACTTGAATTATTTTTTTCTTAAATTGTTTTTAAGGTACGTCATCGATATTTCTGATTATTGATTTCGATAGTACATTCTATTCTCTTTTCAACGGTATACAATTTTCAATATGTTACATTTGAAAAAAATTGAGAAAAAGTGCCTTAATGTTCAAATATTAAAGATCCATTAAATTAGCAGAATTAATCTAGATAGACAAAAGCTAGGCGATAAACAAACTCGAGCGAGGTAACTTTATCAGTGGTTATTGTTTATGTCAAATAGTTGACATATTTCAATTGTGCAATTTGTTGCTGTTAATATTAGCAATGGCGAGTTTAAGTGAACGTGAAAGAATTGAAATACTTATGATGCTGGGTTATGGAAATAGACGCAGAAGTTTACAAGACGCTTTTAATTTATTTAATGACACGCATCCAAACAAAAATCCAATTTCTAAATCCGTTGTTCGTAAAACCTTAAAACGCTTTGAACAAACTGGTAGTGTTAAAGATTTGCCAAGGAGTGGTAGACCTAGAACGGCGAAAAGCGATGATAAAAAACTGAATGTTCTATTGGCCGTATCTGAAGATTCCCATTTATCAACCAATCAATCAGTGGCCAATCACAATATTTCACAGTCATCGGTCGTTTCAATTTTAAAAAGTGAAAAGTATAAACCTTATAAGGTACTTCTATACGAGTTGACGGAAGATTTGATAGGAGACTACAATTTTGTGAAGAAATGTCAAATATTTGCAATAATAATGCAAATTTCGTCAACAATATTCTTTTCTCTGACGAAGCTACCTTTTGTCATACCGGTGAAGTAAACAGACATAATTGCAGATATTGGTCATCGGAAAATCCTTTTTGGTTTATGGAGCACCATACGCAGTACCCCCAAAAGGTTAACGTTTGGATTGGCATTCTAGGGGGTCATATTATCGGTCCCTTTTTCATCAATGGCAATTTAACTTCGGCTCTGTATTTGCAGTTATTGCAAAATGAAATTATAGCTGCTTGTGCTATGCTGTATCCATATGAAAACAATGAACACCTTCCCAATAACAGTATCTGGTTTCAGCAAGATGGCGCCCCACCACATTATGGTGTAAATGTTCGTCAATATTTGGATAACGTCTTTCCAAACAGATGGATTGGGAGACGAGGAAGTATTGAATGGCCAGCTCGTTCGCCTGATTTAAGCCCTTTAGATTTTTTTCTTTGGGGATACGTAAAAAACAGGGTTTACAAAGATAAGCCCAATGATGTCGAAGATTTAAAAATCCCAATAACCAGAACGATAGAAGAAATTCACCGAGAATTTTTACAAAATTCTATTCAGGGTTTTGTAAATCGATTGAGTCATTGTCAAATTAGAAATGGAGAACAATTTGAACACTTACTTTAATTTAGTTAGTTACTATTTTTTTTTTAATGGTAAGATTGTGACTGATAAGTTTATTGCAAATAAATGAGTCTAGTTACCGTGTTAATTAATTCTGCTAATTTAATGGATCTTTAATATTAGAACATTAAGGCACTTTTTCTCAATTTTTTTCAAATGTAACATATTGAAAATTGTATACCGTTGAAAAGACAATAGAATGTACTATCGAAATCAATAATCAGAAATATAGGTTGTCATTTCAAAAAAATATCGATGACGTCGTAACTTAAAAACAATTGAAGAAAAAAATAATTCAAGTATTCTCAAATGTAGATAATAATTTCATAACAAACTTTTGTATTGAACATAATTTCCTAAAATGCATATTAACGACAATAAATCGCCGTCTCCATACTTTTAACTAACCCTCTATATCGATTTTATTTATATTTGATATAACATTTTTAAAATGTAAACTATCGCAATATTCAACGCCTAATAATTGCGCTATTGAATCAAATGCGCATGTATTTGCTAAAGTAATAATCACTTTATTCAATTTGATGGGTTTTAATTCGGGCCTATGCCTGTTCTTTAATAAACCAATTTGTAAAACTCTTTTAGTTTTACTAAAATCGGTGTTTAGTATTTCACTATGCGGCTCTAAGTACGATTCTCTCTTCCTCTTTTTCGTGGCTGGTAAATTCAATCCTTTCCAGTTTTCCTCGTTAGCTGATTCACATATTGTACCAAATCCTTCCCTTATTTTTTTGTGACATTGTCGATATATAATACTATCTTCATCTTCTATATAACAGTCCGTATTCATGTGCACAGGAATTTTACAAATAGTAGACGATACATGAAATTTACTAACGATTCCTAATTGGCAGGATGAGCAAATCTCTTCAGTAATCTGAAATTAGACGATTTATTTATTATCAAATAAAATTCATTGTTTAACTGCCTCAACAAAGAATGAATTTAACAAATATTTTTCCATATTTCGGGAAAATCATTGAACTATTAATGAAACGAGTATATAGTAATATGCAATGATAAAATTGATGAAGAGATTAGTCATATTTGTATCGCTTTTCTATATTTATTTGTAGATGTAGAAGTCGATATTATTCACAATGGAAATGTATTTAGTAGTTATTAAGCTTAAAGCTTTGTAGTTGATGATGAATTTTTTACTAAAATACTATCACCGCTGAGGAGCAATTTAATAATAACTATACTAGAAATAGAAATTATTTATATGATGTGTATAGGTGTTGGTTTCATGGTGAAAACAGTTCCAAAAAATAGTAATAATTGAAATTAAATCACATCAATATAGTTGACCACTTATATTTAATGTAATTTCTCAAAAAACAGACATTTTTTCTATTATGTAACAATTTTACGTTTCGGGAATTTAACATTTTTATTCTCTTCTTCAGAACATGTAAATGGTTAAATTGTATAAAATTTTTTTTTTTTTGTTAAAATTGTTGTAACATTACTAATTAATTATATTTCTGTGATCTGAAAACAATATCAACTGTGTACATCGTTAAAAGTTATCAACTTTTAAAACTTACCAACTATTACATAAATACTTAAATTTAAAAACAAGTCTAATGGTTACTTGGAGAAATAACGTCACATACATTTGGTAACGTCTCTCAATCCTAGAAATTAAGGTTATGAAAAAAATATGTTATTAATTCAATCTTCAAACATTACCATGCAAACCGTAATCATTTAAGACCCCCATCAGTAATCGTTAATAAATTTTTTAATATAAGATGACTTGGAAATTAAACGATTTTATTAGACACACTATTCGAATGGCGTGATTACCTTACAAGAAACAAGCTCAATTTACAAGATGGCAACTTATTTGAAAACGTGAATTACCAACATACATTATTAAATTTTCCTATATTTAAACTTACTTATTTTTAATTAAGTTATTATAAATGTTGCTTAAATTATTAATGTCAGTTTTGTGGTTAACAGTGTTATATTTTTGTATGTAAAACATTTCAATAAACAATCTCTTATTTATTTTATTTTCTTGCATTATAATTTTTTTGTTATCAAAATCAAATTTATGACCAAATTGTAGGTAATGATTGCTAAGGGCGGTGTCATTACGTTTATTTTTAATTGAATAACAATGTTGGGAAATACGTTTTTTGAGATATTGCGAGGTTTGTCCAATGTAAGATTTTTTACAATTTTTACAATCGATTTTATATATCAGGTTTGATTTTTCGTCATTTGGTACTTTGGCTTTGAGGTTTGTGTGAAATTTGTTAATAGTATTAAAATTTTTAAAACTAATATTGTAATTTTGGTTCGTCTTACTAAGGATAATTTTCTTAATTTTTTAACTTAGGTTGGGAATGAATGGTAAAGCAAAATATTTTTTTGTATTAGAGGAAAAATTTTCATTTGTATTTTTATATTTATGTTTATTCTAATCTAGTTATGGAACATATCGAGAATAATATCATTGATAAACAATTTTGGAACAATAAAATAAACTTTTATAAAAGATATGTGGATGATTGCATACTATTAATGGATCCCAACTACATTAATATACTTCTTAAACATTTTAATAATTTCCATCATAGAATACAATTTACAATTGAAAACGAAAATAACCAAAAACTCAATTTCTTAGATGTGACATTAATAAATAATGGGAATAAAATTATTACCAATTGGTACACAAAAGCTTTATGGTCTGAAAGATATCTAGATTTTAATTCATTAAACGACATAAAATTCAAAACGAATATTATACATGCATTAGTCGACAGAGCGTTCATTTTGTCTCACCCACACTTTAGACTTACAAATCTCAATAAAATCAGGAAGACACTTATTAAGAATAATTTTCCATTACCGTTTATTAATAAACACATAGATAAGAGGATCCTTTGGATTCAGAATAAACATAAATATAAAAATACAAATGAAAATTTTTCCTCTAATACAAAAAAATATTTTGCTTTACCATTCATTCCCAACCTTAGTTAAAAACTTAAGAAAATTATCCTTAGTAAGACGAACCAAAATTACAATATTAGTTTTAAAAATTTTAATACTATTAACAAATTTCACACAAACCTCAAAGCCAAAGTACCAAATGACGAAAAATCAAACCTGATATATAAAATCGATTGTAAAAATTGTAAAAAATCTTACATTGGACAAACCTCGCAATATCTCAAAAAACGTATTTCCCAACATTGTTATTCAATTAAAAATAAACGTAATGACACCGCCCTTAGCAATCATTACCTACAATTTGGTCATAAATTTGATTTTGATAATAAAAAAATTATAATGCAAGAAAATAACCTAAATAAGAGATTGTTTATTGAAATGAAAATTTAACACTGTTAACCACAAAACTGACATTAATAATTTAAGCAACATTTATAATAACTTAATTAAAAATAAGTAAGTTTAAATATAGGAAAATTTAATAATGCATGTTGGTAATTCACGTTTTCAAATAAATTGCCATCTTGTAAATTGAGCTTGTTTCTTGTAAGGTAATCATGCCATTCGAATAGTGTGTCTAATAAAATCGTTTAATTTCCAAGTCATCTTATATTAAAAAATTTATTAACGATTACTGATGGGGGTCTTAAATGATTATGGTTTGCATGGTAATGTTTGAAGATTGAATTAATAACATATTTTTTTCATAACCTTAATTTGTAGGATTGAGAGACGTTACCAAATGTATGTGACGTTATTCTCCAAGTAACCATTAGACTTGTTTTTAAATTTAAGTATTTATGTATAACAAATAGTTGGTAAGTTTTAAAAGTTGATAACTTTTAACGATGTACACAGTTGATATTGTTTTCAGATCACAGAAATATAATTAATTAGTAATGTTACAACAATTTTAACAAAAAAAAAAAATTTTTTTTACACAATTTAACCATTTACATGTTCTGAAGAAGGGAATAAAAATGTTAAATTCCCGACACGTAAACTTGTTACATAATAGAAAAAATGTCTGTTTTTTGAGAAATTACATTAAATATAAGTGGTCAACTATATTAATGTGATTTAATTTCAATTATTACTATTTTTTGGAACTGTTTTCACCATGAAACCAACACCTATATACATCAAATAATTAATTACAGTTCATGAAGCTTGCATCGAATTAAAGGAAATTATTTATAATTTTACAATTTATTTGATAATTTAGGAATATAGAAACACAAGCAAAAAATATTTTTTTTACAAAAACTTGCATAGGTATTTAAAAAAAATCTAATATAAAATTCATAACTAAATAATTTCAGCATTCAAAATTTTTAGGGTTACGGAACATAATTCTTGCTCTTATGTTTCTATAATGTTCTTCAAAAACTGGGTCATTCGGTAAAATCAATCAAAAAAGTATTATAAAATGTTATTAACTGAATTAAGAAATGAACTTTTGCAAATATTTTGTTTGTTTGTTTTAGAATATTTCTTACCCGTTTTAATATTTGTCTTGTTAAAGGGAGAATTTTTGTTGAAGCAACATAGCTAAAAACTTACATTATCGGCTGCAGATTCCAAATGAACCACCATTCGCTTTTCACCTAATTTGGGAACGTGTTCACTTGCGGATGAATCAATCTAAAACACAATGTATATACAATTAATGTAAATTTGGAAATGTGGAAATACTTCTAATTCTGTCCTCAAAACTGGTGTAGCAGTAGCTGCTAAGTTTGTAGATAGCACTAGCTCATTTACTGATATATTTAACTAAAACACAATTTATTTAGAACTTAATTGTATAAATGTTGATAAAATACATCTGAATTTGTATCCAAAAACGATTTAGTAAGTGGGTCTGGAGATAATTTTGGATCACTTGGTGATGAATTTAACTAAAATGCAATTTTGCATCCAAAAATGAGGTAGCAGAAGCAGCTAATTTCATTTCCCCTTCAATGCTTTCGATGTGGTCAAATACAAATTCATTAGCCCTTAAAGGCAATTTTTTCAACGAGAACACCCGATCTTTAAATCATTAAATTGGCTTTCTACACTTGCTGAAGTCCCTAATAACGAAGAGGCCGTATATAATTTTCTCATAACTCCGCTCCAAAGAGGTAAGAGGTCGATTATTCTGTATAAATTGTCAATAATTTTTGGTAAAACTTGCTGATTACCTCTACCTCCTTCTTCTTCTGATTGCACACTTTTTTCTTGACAACATTTTGCAATATTTTGAAACCAACTATTAAATGATGTCTTAGGGTGCTCTGTGTAGACATTATAAACGAAATCTAATTTAAGACCCATTTCATTCGTATTAAAATCAAATAATTCGGTTGTTCCTGTAGCGATTCTTCTTGATAACCATTTTTTGTTTATTTCACAAGCTGTTAAGTTATTATTAATTAATGAAGTTCCCTCTGTATCGGAATATGCTACTGTATATATTGCTATTAATAAATTTTCCATATCATGTATTTGATAGCACTGGATTTAGTTAGCCTATAGACCGCAAATAAAAATTTTTTGTAAGTTTGTGAACAGCTTTTAAAGATTTCCAATCAGTACATATTTTGATAAGATGCGCTACATCATTTCGAAGAAAACAATTTGATTGTGCGAAGTGTGTTTCAGAACTTGCTTTACCTTTTTTAAATAAAACATCGAGACAAGATTCAATAAAATCTTTGAGGGATTTGTAGGATGTAAAAAATGAAACACATGCGTACATAAGGGCTCGTGACATGTCTGTAAACCACCTCATTTGGCATAGACGCTCCTGATCTAAGCCAAGTATTTAGCCAATTAGATATTGCTTGACCATTGTGTGACTCGCTAATCATATTACTCACAGAGTATTGTTTCTTTGTAGCAGGATCACGAACCACAATACTGTATAAGAATATATGAGCAGATTTAGAACCTCAGTTGTGAACAATTTTCTTCACAATACTTCCGGTTGCAACAATTTTTAAACTTGAAAAGTTTCTATCACAATAATTTCTGTATACTTGTATCTGGCTATTGCTCCAATAATACACGAAAAACGGACTATATCCTATATCTCTAATTATTTATATTCTAGATGAGTTTTATCTTCAGCAATTGCCACTATCGGATCTTTGTGAATTATTTTTTTTGTTGGAATTGATATTTAGCGTTTCTCAAAGTTTCTAATTTGGGCATATCAGCTGGTTCTTTCAATTCTCTGAACATTACGGATGGCATATTTTGTAACTTTTCCACTACTACATTCCTTTTTAAACCTGATAAATATCTCTTATTTTCTAATATATGTTTACTCCTGAAATTCCCAATGTATTTGCAATTCAATTCTACTTCCGCATCGCTTCCATCTCGAGGTGGTTCAATAATAATTCCGTGAAATTCACTATCACACTCAATGCATCTACCAAATATTTTGGCAAATGTATTTTGAAATTGAAACTTCGCCCTCTTAAAAGATAAAATGCAGTCCAGTTTTGTAATTTCAATAAATTTTCTATAAATAATATGTGACCAGCAATATTGTTTAAATGTTAAATAGGGTCTTTCGATAAGTTTTTTTTTTATCTCTGTCATTATAAAATTCAACTTTATTAAACATATTTTGGAATTCTGAGGGTTCAAGTTTTAATGTAAATTATATTTCCTTTTCTTTGAGAATATCTTCGCTATCGGAATCATCTGAACTGCTTCTTATTATTTCTTCTTCGTCGTCCTTATTGTTAGTTTTTATAGCTTCCCTATCGTGTATGTTAGTTTTAAGAGTTAATTCCAAACCTAATAAATCCTATAAATTATAATAATTTTTTAATATGACGCTACATTTGAATGAAAATTCCAAAAATTTGTATCCTACTCACCCTTTTACAGAGGCAAATAATTTTCCCGACCAAAAATTCCCGGTGTTTTCAGATAGTCTTGTAAAAATGTGGAAATATAAATTTTCCTGAATTTTCATTCAATCTAGCGTAACAATTAAAGAAAAAGATTTTCCCCCGGAATTTTGAAAGGCTGTAGCTCCGAGTGAGGACGTTTTTTAAACATTTTATAAAACAACAAGTTTTTTCTCACTTACACTCAAAGAATATGATTTCTTCAATTTTTTTTTATTTACATTAATTTGCATATTTAGCCTATATTTTATATCAAATAAATTGAGTCCAATAATAATGAAAATTATAGTTATTCATTCATTAGAACATGTTATATACCATAAAATTAAATTCCCATTAAACTTTACACGTTATATTTAAAAATATAAAAATCATTATTTTATATTTCAGAAATAAATAAATAAGTAACTACATTATTATAGTACTTTCCATAGGCATATAGCAGTAATTAATCAATTGTATTACCTCTCATTCAACGACGACTTAAAAAAATTAACAGGACGCCCCTGTGAGGTTTACTATTGTGTAGTAAACTACCAAAAATTAAAGTAGGTAAACACTTTAAATTTATGATAAAAATCTCTTACCGACAATAATTAACTTTACTATTAACTTATTGAAGTCGAATTTTGTGAGCTTTCTTATTTCACACAGGTTTCTATATTCATTTCATATAATATATTCCTTTCTTGTCTAGCATAAAGTAAAGCGCATCGCTTTTTCTCTCTCTTACCTATATTATGAATTTTGAGGCTTTATAACTTTTTGGAAAAAGAGGCGCTAGCTCTAATTTTTTTTTGCTGGCGCTAGCTCTAGCGAAGATGGCGCAATAGTTTTTTTATGAAAAATCCAATTTTGGGGGGCTAACGTCCACTTAGCCCCCCGAAGCTTCGGGGGTCCATAGTTTCTCAAAAAAAGAGGGGCTAGCTCTAATTTTTGTGGCGCTTGCTGGCGCCATGCTTGGCACTATTCGCAAAAATAAGCCTGAATTGCCAGCCGCATTGATCTGCAGCAGGAAAGAAGTTATTTCTCCAAAATTTTACTTTACCAAGGACACGTCGATAGTTTCCTATATTCCGAAACGGAATAAAACTGTTGCGCTCATGAGCACCATACACCACGATAACGGAGTGTGTAACCAAGATCATAAAAAGCCGTTTATGATTTTCGATTACAACAAAACTAAAGATGCTGTAGACACGTTAGACAAGTTAATAATAACATACACAAGCAGACGGACAACTAAAAGATGACCAATTACTATAATTTACAATATCATGGACGTTTCAGCTTACAACGCTTGCGTTCTGTGGTGTAAAGTAGCTCCAACCTGGAATGCTGGAAAACTTACAAAACGGCGACTATTCCTTGAAGATCTGGGTAATTCCTTAATCACTCCATTATTGCAAGAAAGAAACCGTCTCCCCTGAAGTATTGCTGCAGATGAAATGGTTATAAAGTCACGTTCATCAACCGGTAATGCCGAAGTAAAGGAACAATCAACCATAACCAAGCGTAAAAGATGTAATTTTTGTCCCTCTTCAAACGATAATAAAGCTAATGTGGTATGTTGTAATTGCTAATACTATAACAAATAAATATACATAACTACTACGTTTTACAGATGTTCTTTACATAACATTTATATGTAATAAAAATAAAATAACGTAATAAAATGTAATAAATAATAAATTCTACATCTTATTTCTCATTATTATTTACCATTATATCAATTTAACAACAATAAACCTATCGGCCCTCGGGTCATAATAACCCGAACACAATAAGTGAAACCAAAATGTTAATACAATAGGAGGGTTATAATTGCATTAATGAAATAGTTTTATAGATTAGAGTCCAACCAAGCAACTACTATTGGACAACTTTTATTAATAATTATTACTGCAATGCATCCTAAAACGGCAGACGTTAAATAAAACTTTAAAATCTACTAATTACTCTAGTGATAATTAAATAATTGAGAATCTTTGATGTATAGTAAATACCTGAAATTTATTGAGCTATGTAATCTTGTATATGTTACAGGCCAAACTGTTTTTTAGGACAAACTAGTTTTTCCTAGGACAAACTAGTTCATCCTAAGTGCGTTCGGATAAACTGGTTTCACCTAGGAGAAACTAGTTCATCCTAATGCATTTAGGATGAACTAGTTTTACCGGATTTTAATATTTAATATTTCAGGCCGAACTAGTTTATCCTAGGACAAACTAGTTTGACCTAGGAAGAACTGATTTCATAGTTCTTGTTGCAGACAAATTAGTCATGTCTGTAGATGTCTGAACATGTCTTTTGTCTGGCAGTCTCTAGGTTTATACGTGTGAATTTCTAATCAGTTCGTATTTGGTGAGTCTTGTGCCCGCATCTACAAGTGTTTCTTCTCGTTTTAATTTATGACTAATTTGTTGGTGTAATGTTTTCTCTGTGAATTTGAGAAATTTATTATTTCGCGTTTTATTTCGATTTTATTCCAAGGTAAGCAAACTTGTTATCTTTACGGTGGGTTTATACAGCTTGATTTAATTTTAAGCATAAGCATAAACATCTGTTTGTGCAGAATAGCAATTTTATGTCGAAATTACAACTGGGCATGTGCTGTAACGGTTCTCACGTTGGGGATCGTTTTGTAACGGGCGTATTACCTGCGACTGTTACATTTCTTTCATACCCCTGGCTACAAAAATTACTATTTTGGTTCTTTTTCAATCTTTTATAATTTCAAAATCATTTAGTACAAATTTTATATTGTTTTTATGAAAATGTGAAATGTTTCAGTTTTAATTAAGTGGTTTTAATTTATATATTAACTGAACTTGACCTTTATTGTTATCACATTTCTGTTTGTGTAAACGAACTTTAATAATTACTCAACAAATTCCTTTTTCCTTTTATCGGGACGCACCAGCTAGCTCAATAATGCTGGAGCGTTGGTTATTTTTATCACTCATCAAACTTATCTTCAATCTGATGTTATTAATTACCTGTATTTTATAATTAATTTTACTTGCTTTCTTCAGTATTTACATACTCAGTGCTTGTATAAGCTTTTTAAGATTAGTAACAGTCAATAATAAAAATGAATCAAAAGTGATAACATTTAATTAAGCCAAATTCTAAATGCAAACTGTTTTGTTTACAGTAAATATGTAACAATAAGAACCTATAATGTAAAATAATACTTTCAAAACTAACATGTAACATTAAAATCTTTATCAGAATTAAACGCATTGTTTTCCGTTTGATTTTGATGTTCAAATTCAAACTCAAAGAAAATCAAACACATAAATGTTTTATTTATTCACACAATCAAAAGGTTCTTACTTGTTACTTTTGTTGAAAGCTGATGACGTAACTCTGTATTTCTTTGGCCGGTGAAGAGGCCTCCTTTAGGTTGATGACGTTTTCTGTCGCCAAGCTGGAACCGCTCTCCTTTGTTTCCTCTATCTTTTCTTATACCTTTGTTATAGATGCATCCGATTATAATTTTCTTCCCACAATTCAATAATTTTTGTAAATAATTGCTCGATATATTTAACTATCCAATTTTTACTTAATTGTTCAGTTTTAATAACAACGGTGTGCGCGACAAAATGCAAGCGAGCTACGAAGGACTATGCTTTAATTATCAATGTTTATTGGTTATTACACTTTATATATCGATCTATTATACTGGATCGATTGTCTTATTTTATATTTATAACTCGCTTTCGAAATATCAACTTGGAGCACTTTCAATACGCTCTTAAACCGCGATTGTAAATTATTCATAACATTTACACTTTAATTCGTTTTATCTTTTTCTTCAATTAATAAGGAAAATACCACTTACATTCTCTTAACACAATACTAACATAATTTTCGTTATAATTTCATAGTTTTAATTGCAGCATAACTTACGCTGCGGCAATCGCTTTCCAATCGTTTTTTCAACCAACTCTGATCGCTTATTTAACGCGATTGACTAACAAATACGTCATTATGACAGCGTCTCTACTTGCCCCCTTTTACAAAAGTCATGACCCGCAAATTGCTGCGTTTATTCAATATAATATATAAATACTCGTCAAAACAAGCTCAAGATCTTCATCTTAATATTAATTATGTCTACACAAAAATAACCAATAACCACTTGATGTCATATAACAGCGCGGAATTCAAATTTCTAATTCCTCCATTACAGTGCGTGACTAAAAGTGTCTTTTCTTGTCAAAACGAAAAACGAAATTTGAAATATAGCAAGAAGACGTGTAAACTACAATAAACGATTGAGAAATGGAAAAAACAAATCAAATATGAGGCCAGAGACAACTTTGAGTCATTGTTATGTGTCAATAATGTCAAATCTTGTGCTTATGATGATAAAAAAAGTCCTATTTTAAAATATCTATGTCTATGACCATGTTTATGCTTATGCTTAAAACTAAATCAAGCTGTGTAAACCCACCGTTAATTATCAAATCAATGCATTTACATTGTATTGCGTAAAAAAGCGTTCTTAATTATTTTTTTATATGTTATTATTTATTTTTTTTACCAGAGTACCTTCCTCTTGAAGCTGAGATGGACCAAAAGCAGTAGAGGCGGAAATTTTTAGAAGAAGTATGAGATTAGAGGACTCTAAGAAAGAGATTATAATGTGCTTACAAATGAAAAGTACTCAAAGATTATTTGTGAAGTTAAAGAGGCTGAGAACGCAGGGAAAAGGACCCCAATACAACAAAGGAGATTACAGTGATTTGGTTTGCTCAGCATAGGAAACGTCAAGGAACTAATTTCACGATCTGAAAGAACTCTTAAACACTATCTGCACACGTAGCAGAAGGACACGGTAAAAGAGACGGACTATTGGCAGAAACATCTAATAAATATGCAAATGTCACCAAACAAATAATTCTCCTTTATCTTTTAATGTGTGAGACATGCCAACAAAAGAGAACAAAGAAGAAAAGAGGATTAGTATCCAAACCAATTGTTCACTCTGAAATGAACAGTAGATGTCTTCATTGACTTCCAGAGCCAACCAGATGGAAAATTCAAATTCATCATGGTCTACCAAGATCGTTTGACCAAATTCGTATTACTGCACCCATTGGAAAGCAACAGAGCAGGAGAGGTGGCCGACCACCTCAATCACATTTTTCTAACTTTTGGAGCTCCTTGCATTCTAGAATCTTATAACATAAGAGAATTTGTTAACCATGTTATAACTGAGCTTGCCAGTATATGGCCAGAACTGAAAATTGTTAATGGAAAACCGAGACATAGTCAGGGTCAAGGGCCAGTAGATCGTGCCAATCAAGATGTTAAAAACGTAATTACTGTCTACCAAAAAGACAATAACCCCACCAAATAGTCTGAAGGCTTGAGACATGTACAGTTCATAAAAAACAGTGCTCTTCACTCAGGAATTAAACAATCACCCTTCAGGGTAATGTTTGGAATTGAGCCTAGAGTTGGGCTCAAGACAAGCTCATTTCCAGCTGAAGCGATTGAAAATACTTATGATGAGGAGGATGTGCTAAAAGTTGTGGAGGAAGAAGAGACAAATCAAGAAGATGAAGTTGTAAATGATCAAGTAATTGACGATCACCATGACACTGAAGAGAATGAGAACCATGACACTGAGAACTTTGCAGCAGAACGTATTGAAAACGCCCGCAAAATAGCTCAACAGAATTTAGAGGAACAAGCTAAAAGGATAAAGTCGTCCTCTGATAAATTACACTAACCAGCCAAACTAGGAGATAATGTAACTGTAACTATACCCGAGGTAGACAAAGGAAGAGGGGAGCTTAGAAATAATATTATTCTTCAAGTAACTGATGGGCTTTACATAATAGGCACAAAACGCGTTCAGCAGAATTTGTATGCCACGTAATATTATAGAATAGGTATTGTTTTTAGGTAAAATATTACATAGTTGACTCTAAAATAATGATCTTCTTACAGATCTGAAAAATTCTCTTGCAACAAGATGTCAACAATGAGAGAGAAATTTCATTAGGAACGGCAGCAATTAAACATTCTGTAGGACCAGGGCAATATTTCGTCAGGTGTAGTTATATCAAAAATTATTTAACTGATAGACTCCTGCAAGAAAAAGATAATCTTGTGCAACTCAAAATGTCACAAGAGCACATCTTGTAAGAACAAGTGGACTTCTTCTGGTACTATGTATTACTAGTGACAACTTTTTCTTTATTTTTACTTTCTTTTACTTTTACGACTTAAAAAAATCGAACCCATTACTACAGCAAAAAAAATGTTCAGTAATTATTTCTATTTGTTTTCTTCTCTTATCCCTTTAAAACCACAAACACAAGGACAAACTAGTTTGGCCTGAAATATTAAATACTAAAATCTGGTAAAACTAGTTCATCCTAATTGCGTTAAGATAAACTGGTCTAAAAAACGGTTAGGCCTGTAACATATACACACTATAATATATATATATATATATATATATATATATATATATATATATATATATATATATATATATAAAGGAAGGCGACAAGGAACATGGGACAATGTTATAGGAAAAATACTAACAAGGAAAGGAAAAACAATGGTGGAGGTAAAGGCAAAGACAAGTAATAGAAAAATGGTGTAAATTTGTGCAAAACAAATTAAGTTAATTAAGTTAAGAAGGAATTTAGGTATATATATATATATATATATATATATATATATATATATATATATATATATATATATATATATATATATATATATATAATATATATATATATATATATATATATATATATATATATATATATATATATAGCTTCCTCTCTTCTCAGGTTTCTGAAGCTTCCAATCTCGATTTTGTGTCAGAACCCACGATTCACATCCATAGGTCATGTTGGGTCTAAATTGTTTTGTACACAATAAGTTTGGTTTTTTGTGACACCTCTTTTTTATTTATAAAGTTTACATTCATTTCATTGTATTCATTTCCCTATTCGTTCTGTTATGTGTATTTCTTGTGTTACACTACCATCGATGGTAACTCCTAGATATTTAAACTTTCGTATCTGTTCAATCTCCTCTCCATATATCTGCATTTTTATCTTCTGGTGATCTTCCCCAATGTCCATTGCTTTTGTGTTATTTATTTTCATCTTTATTCCATTATTTGTTAATTTTTCTTTCCATATCAGTAACTGTCGTTGTAGTTCTTCATCTATTCCCCAATTACTACAATATCATCTGCAAATGCACAATCCTGTATGAATGTGGATTGTAGTTTTCTGTATCCCACATTTAACCTTTTAATTCTCAGGTGTCATGTACGTTTTATTTCGTCTATACGGATGTTAAATAGTACCGCGCTCATTATCCTCCTTGTCTCAAATCTTCATTTGTAACAAACTCTTCTGATGTCCTGTTATCACCTATCGCGTAATTCCGTGTCTTTTGGTATAAACTTTTAATTGCCCTCGTTACTTTTAGGGTTGTTCAAACTTTCAAACTTTTCCATACTCTCTTATTGGTGTTCTATAGAAATCTTTCTCTAAATCAATGAATGCAAAGACGGCTTTCTCATTGTACTGGAGTGTTTATTTAACAGTGTCATATATATATATATATATATATATATATATATATATATGGTCTTGTACTCTTCTAGGCTTACGGAAACCGCTCTGTGCTTGTGATCATGTTGGTTCTATTACGGTTCGTATTTTACCTACAAGGATTTGTTCAGACATTTTAAAGTTATACTCAGCAACGTTGTGACTCTGTAGTTATTACATACCTTCCTATCTCCTTTTTTAAATATTGAGACAATGTCCTATTTCCCAGTCTTTTGGTATTTTCTCCTCTTTCCATATTTTATTAAACATTTTTAGAAGTGCCCTTGTTCCTTGTTCTCCCATTTTTTTAACATTTCGCCTGTAATCCTGTCATGTCCTGCTGACTTCCCATTTTTTATTTTCTTTAATGCTGTTACTAACTCTTCTTCTGTTGCACCTTCTTCTTCATTTTCTGTATTCTGGTGTTCTATATGTGCACTTTCTTCCTTAATCATGACTTGGAAATATTGACTCGACCTGTTCATTATTTCAGTTTGCTTTACCAATACCTTTTCATTTTTATCTTTTATCGCTGTTTTCTCGGCTGTTTTTCCTTTCCTTAGATTTTTTAAAACTCTATAAAATAGTTTTGTTTTCTTTAGTGTTAATTTCTAATTTTTCGCCAAAGGCTTGCCACGATTTTCCTTTCGCTCATTTGACAATGTTTTTTACTATTATACGCTGTTCTTCGCATTGTATCTTCTGACTTTTTTGCTAAATAGCCTGTCCACATCTTCTTATTCAGTTTAACTTGGTCTCTTATTTCCACCAGGCGGTTCTTTTCATATGTTTGTTTCTATTAATTACACCACATGCGCCCCTAGCTGCTTTCAGTAGCATGCTCTTGATCTTGCTCCACATCTCTTCTGCCGTTAGCTGTTCAAACGTATCTTCATCTGCCAGTAGTGCTCTGCTTATTATGTTCACATACTCCCTCGCTGCTACTGTTTCTTGTAGTCTTATTTCTTATTGTTTCTTTCTGGATTACGTATTCTTCTTTTACTGCTAGTTTTTGGCCATCTGGCGTCTTTATCTTTCCTACTAATACGTAATGGTCGCTGTAGATCTCAGCTCCTCTTTTGACTCTAACGTCATTCACTGTATGTCTGTTGTTTTTTTCTACTAGTATGTATTCTAATACGGATCTCTCATTCTACCTTTAACCTCTCGTGTGTATGTGTGTATCTTTTTATGTTGGAAAAATGAGTTTGTTTAGGAAGCAGTATTCCATTAATCTATTTCCGCAGTTGTTCCTTTTACCTGCGCCAACGTTTCCTATCACCTTTTCTGTATCGTTGTCTCTCTTTCCCACTTTACTGTTGAAGTCGCCTGCTACGAATATTTTCCTTTTGGTCGTTTCTGTTATCATTGTGAATTCCTCCCAGCATTTACCTTTTAGTCATTTTTTCCCGTTTCCGTCGGGTCCGTAAACTGAAATTATCGTTATTCTTTGTTTTCCTTCTACTTCTGGTTCTACCGTGGGGATTATTTCCGGCCACCGTGTCCAATTTGTGATCTTATGCCCAAATTCCTGTTGATAATGCATACCACGCATTCTGCCGCTCTTACATTTTCGTTCACTCCGGTGTATATTAACCTGTGTCCGTCTTTAATTTCTTTTCTCCTTTCCCTTTTTTCTTTGTCTATGCTAGTACTGGTATGTGTAATCCTGTTCTATTAAGTTCGTATATAACTTCTTCTGTTTCCTAGCTCTTTTTACTGCATTAAGCCCACCAATAAGCGTAAACAACCATTCTTGTAATACACGTCAAACGTAATAGCAATTTTGAAACTTCAATATGTTCAGGAAAAAGAATTAAACGCTATAATTATAAAACTGAACTCGAATACTTTACACCTATTCATAATAAGACCAAACAACGCGAAATATACTCTTAACTCAATCAGTTCTTCCCAAACTTCATAACTGAATATACCTAAATTTCCAATAAAATAATACAACAAAACTAAGAATATTATAATTTTCTAATACAATTTCTACAGACAGTGATAAAAGGTCATTCCCGATTCTCCAAACACAGTTTTCTTATCGGAGATATCACATTCGCACTTCTTCATGATTGAAGGAATGAAATTTAATTTATTTGTTTATTTCTATTTCAAACGTAAGACTTAATATACTTGAAATAGAATTGATGTTAAATTATATGTAAAGATGCGTTACAGAGTTCTTCTAATAAGTATAATGTACCTGAAATATAAAATGCCGCAGGACTATATTACACATTTCTACTTGCCGTGGCTTCCAAACAAGCGACGATCAAACAAAGATAAATGTGTCACGTTAA